>JAMZAV010000024.1:0-600000 GCA_024449915.1 Sweltsa coloradensis | reverse complement strand
ACGACTATACCGTAGAAACATTGTCATAATTATATATAAAACTAACCGTGCTCCAATAGTGAACACAGAGCGGCATGTAAGTTTTGTATTTCACGGGGCCCCGAATACTTTTTATTTTATACGTACGATTATATTGAGAAGATTACCCAGCAAAAATAGCCAATATTTTTATTCGGTTATTGGAACAGTCACGGAATCCTATGCGATTATTCGAACAATTAGGTTATCCGCTGAATAATCAACCAACAATTGATTGACCAATCATCAGACCAGTAAATAATCTCCAAAATTGACCAGATTTCAAGATAATGTTTTATATATCTGCATGCAGTCTAAAGTTCAAAATTTCATAACTAATAAATTAATCAAACATACAATCTATTCATCATTCAATCAATCAATCAATCAATCAATCAATCATAATTCTAATATATTGATGAATTGATTTATGCTCGGAACAAAAATATTAATCACTCGTTAAATAGTTAAATAAACCTCAAAATTTACTAGTCACTACTCAGCCTTCCAATTCATACATATCAGTGATTTAAATCAACACGATTGAGTTGGTTAAAAATTCCAATAAACCACAAAGGTGACCAGTCATGTGGCTAATTATCAAAGTTTGGGTCGTGTACATTGATATTATTATATTTTAAGCAATGGAATAATCAGAACAAAAAATCAATATTTAATCATCTAAATCATCTAGGAATCATCAATAAAATTCTCCTTCTTCTGAGCACTTGTCGTTCTACATGACCTAATTAGCTTTGGTTGTATACGACTAAACGAACAGTTCTCTTCATATTTTCAACCTCAGGGCCTACAATAATTCAGCAAATTTACTCTTTCTTTTATTGCATGCTTAGTTGATGACAAGCTAAAACCAAACGTCTTATATCAAACAAGGCTTGTTAAAGCAAAGCAGAGTGTTTTCCAGATAAATGAAATTTACATTTGAGGTCACATCTATGTATATTAATCCTAACCAAATAGCTTATATCACTGCACTAAATCTTCTCCTTCACCTGGCATTTGCTGTACGTGTTTTAAGTGTGTAGTAGGTTTGATAAAAATCGGTTAAAGCGCTTTCTTGGAGAAGCTATTTGCTTTTCAGGTAGTATATCATAAACTACCGGGTACAGACTAATCTTCACCTAATAGTCTTATAAATAGGTAAGACGTTTCCCACTTTAGCGTCAATCGTAAATTAGCTGGTTCAACCATAAAAATCTTGGGGGGATTAACGTACAAATTAGAACCTATCGTAATTCTTAATGGAGAAAATACATCCTGCTAGAGCGAGGCTACTCTAAGAGATGCGCGTGGTACTGTCTCCTGTGCTGTACTCTTCCTGGAGGGGGAGACGGGGGAGGTGATACTAGAACTAAATGCTGCTTTCTCAATATAAATCATTTGAGCAGTATTGATTTGTTATACGGTTCTTGGCAAGACAAATACACGGCATCACCTCAAATAATAGATAGGGAGCAAACTAATTTTTTTAAAACAATGATGTATTGAGAATAGATGATAGTGTGAAACATATGGGGCCCAAATGTTGAAACAATAAGTCATTTACGAGAAATAAAATTGATATTTTGACCTATAGGGGTTATATTATTCATCCCGCATAACCATAAGCATTTAAATTCTGAAATTACATTCAAAATCTTCGAAATATACTTTTCTTAATTATATCGTTTTGATAATAAATATAAAAACATACTCATGGTAAGCCTTTTAATTTAGAAATTAAACAAACCTTTTGAATAAAACAACATTTATAAAGATACAGTTTAAATCAATTAACGTTCTTCAAAATGAAATCATGTTGGCAATTGTACGTCATACTCCTCTATAAATTGAATATAAATGTCTCTTCTAAAGAAAATAGTTCCATGCTTCACTATTGTTCCCGATATCACGTTATCAGATAGATTTATCACCCACATGCCCCAAGCGTGTTCTGTCTGCGCAAGGCAAACTATAGGTAAACCGTAAACGTAATATCTAGGAAACAAAGCAGTAAATTCTGATGTTTCTTGAACAATGAACTGGTGGCGCGGAAAAATTCTAACTAGGATTAGTTGCCTAGGATTAAACCGTCATAGAGAAGAATTATCAGGCTTGATAGAGAAGACGTGAGGGAAATACCACGTCGACTCTAAGACACTCTAAGGTAGATCCCTGGCTTTCGTGTGCAGTGTTTCTGCAGGAACTAATGCAGCCCCTTATGGAGCTCTAGAAATGATGTTAGGCGACTGCAAAGAAACCGTTCTGAGAACGAAGAAAGTAAAGGCACTTTACACGCCACTTCAATAGTAATGACGTACGTTGTGAATAATCGGGATTATTATTAATATCAGTATCATTAAATCTTTGATTAATTATTAATATCAATGCACTATTCCTATAGAGAGGTCTTATTATACGCAGTGTTAATGTATAGCGACATTTAACAGTGCTGTTATAATAATCATTAACATTGTTGGTGTAAGATTCACAATTACGACGCGATTTTAAATTAACTGTATATAATAGTTTATTTGATATAACTATTACTGCTTTAGTTATGACTCGTAATGTCTTGTAACCGTTTACCACATCAGGGGATCGAACTCGAAACGTATAGAAACGTTGCTCTTGCCAATTGTGTTATGTGGATGAAAACATTTTCCTATTTGTTGTGATGGGTGTAAGCCAAACTGTTTCATGAAACAAGGTGACTCTCTCGTATCTGTGCCGGAGTCCTCCAGTTTCCCCCGGAGCTCACCCGATGCCTCCGGAGCCGAGCGAGGAGTGTCGCCGGAAGTTCGAGCAGTGGTGGGCCATGCAACTGACCAACCAGCACGCGGCTCACAGTCACGTGATACCCCATCACTCGCCGGTAGTCACTCGGTACAGTCCTGTGGAGAATCACTCGCCTAACAAGCTGATGGACCGACCGTCCTCCATAGTGGAAGGAGTGCATCCAGCATTGCAGGTACTACACTGTTACCTTCTTGACGAACCAGTAGAAAGAAACCAACCTTTCGTTTTTATTCCCATCCTTGGTTTCCTGGTCTGGCTTCTTTCTTATGATTCTTTCGGCTCTAGAGTACACGTAAACTCCAATGAACCCGTTGCAGAACACCGCGCTGTTTTTCCAATTTGATTGTATTACACAAAACAATATTTTCTTTTAATGTTTCACTTACGTATTTTTTCTATGTATATTTGAAAAATAGAATTACTCTTAATTGAGAAACTATCGAGATTGAATTAATCATTCTTACGGTTTGACTTGATTTAAGTAGGATTTATACGTCAAAAAAAAATGTAAGCTAACATTTCTACTTTGATATTTTAAGAATCATCGTACAAGAAATGCACATGACTTGCATTACACCAACATACAACGAAAAACATGATCATGTACCGGTGTGTACAGGTAATATTTGAAAAATATTTTGCTCATTTGTAAGGCGTATTACTTTGGATCATTTTTTAGTTGAACTCGTAAAATACCCACAAAAAAGAATATTTGTTAGGCCTATACTTGTCGATGTCGATATATAAATTAAACTTCATATCACCATGTGATGTTTGACTACTTCTAGAATTGTTTTCATTAACTTATCGTTACTTTTCATTTAATAATCAGATGTATTAATCAATTAACAAAAAAGCGTATATGAGTAGCAAGAAGATATTAAATAATACGATTATTTCATTTTTGTAATTTTTTCGATTCACATTAAAATTAAACATAATCAAATTTATTATTATTGTAGATAAGTTCAGTTGTTCTATATCTAGACATTTGTTTTCATTTGTTGACTTTAAGTTTTTGTTTTATATTCATTATTATTATTTTTGTTTCAGACGGTGTCGAACCAGTATCCCACCCAGAAGACTCGCATGAGAACTTCCTTTGATCCCGAGCTGGAGCTACCGAAGCTGCAACGCTGGTTCGCCGACAACCAGCACCCTAGTCGACAACAGGTAGGCGACCACATTAAACTTAACTGAAATTAATTTTATTCATTTAACATAGTACATGAAAATATATCTAAAATAGGCTGGCATTTAGAATCGAGAGAATAGCATTTATGGTGGAGGTGCCGGGTTTACCCCGTGTTCCTTTTTTCAATTCAGGCACAACTGCTAAAATTAAGTGTTAAGTTTTTATAACATTGGTTTAAATTAGAATAACCAATCTTATTTTAAAGACCACAGTGAAAAATGTTAAAAAGTTATCATAAGAAGTAAAAGAAAAATGTAAATTTCAAGGTTTAGTGTGGGTTCGTTCAACATCGAAATGTGTAAAAGACAAAAGAAGTTAAAAACAAATAAAAATATAACTTCTAAACCTATTACAGAAATGTGTAATAAAAATGGCAAGCTTTTTATTTCATTAGAAGTTGCTCTGATAAAACAAAAATTGGTTTCTTATATAAAGTTGCTAGTCGAGAGTGTTTGGTGGAGGTGCCGGGTATAGTTACGAAGCATTTACCTGCTTACGACTGCAACTAAAATGTAACGCAACTTAACGCACTAAAAGTAGCAAGGATGTCTGAATAAATGAAGCAGGGAATTGGGAATTATGAGTTAACATAAAAGTTACAGAAATGTTAAAATACTGTATTTTGATTATTTTAAAAAAATACGTCGAAACAAATCAGTGTTTGCACTAATTCATACAATTCTAAACCTATCCACAAGATATGTTCGATTTACAAAAAAACGTTGCCAATTAACGCTAGAATGGTTAAATACTTGCATTTCGTGGTAATTGTTTGGAAACGTAGTTAGTTCTTTAACATTGTGGCTTTGGAATCAGAACAGTTTGTGTTTTGTTCGGTTCAGATTCAACACTACGTGAAGGAGCTGAACAGCCTTGAATCTCGCCGAGGGCGGAAACCCCTGGACGTGAACAACGTGGTGTACTGGTTCAAGAATGCGCGGGCTGCTCAGAAGCGCGCCGAGCTCCGTCAGACTCCTGGCGGCCTGATGGGACTCAACGGCTACAGCTCTGCCAGTCACAGCCCCCCAACATCGGGGGGCAGGGGGCCACTCATGAGCCCGCACTCGGTCAACGCGCATCACTTGTACAACATGCAAGAACAGGTGGGGGGGCCATTAAGTCCTGCTTTCTAGACTCATTCTGTCATTTTTGCCTTCTGTAATAATGACAAAAAATAAAACAATTTAACCAAAATACAAAAAAATCAAGTCCAAAAAAAATGAAAAATTATACCCAACTGGACTGACAACGCATAAGTTCTATACTTAGGGCAGTTTTCTTGGAAACAAATTAAAGGGTCAAACTTTTTGAAAATGTTGTAAGATAACGGTATAAAATTAATCTGATGTTGACATTTAGTTATTTACGAATTAGGTTAACGTCAAAACGCGTATTCTTTTGCTTAATGTTCCGCTCGTCCACAGTGGTTTTGAGAATTGTGAATGGTCTCTTGTGAAAAGTGCTGTCAGTCAGATGTTACCAGATGCGAAGTGAACTGTCGTAGCGCGTACAGTTGTACTACACGAGTCACGTGATTAATTAGACTTTCGTAATTATTCAACTCCTAAATATGTTATATGCGTACAAAAAGTTACATTACAAGCAAAATGTTTTCAACGATGATAAAATATTGCTCAATTGATTCGTTGATAAACAATTATTTTGGTACAACATAATATACATCCTCGATAATAGAAGATGACTGGTTTTAACTTATCTGAAAGAATCCGCGAGTAAAAACATATCGTAGTCTCCTGCCTTTATACAAAATAAATTAATTCTACAAAAGTCATTTTTGATTAATTCATAAGTAATTTTATGCAATAATTACTACGAAAGAAGTACAGTTTTGAGAAATATTTCATTGGCAACAGTTGTATTCTTTCTGTTCTGAAATTGGTTTTTACAATGTCTACAGTATATTAAACTAATGTTAAGTTTCATTGATTGAAAATAGTTCACTATAGGAAACATACATTTTCAGTTAAGCTACTTAATATTGCAGTTGATGGATGTTGAATACTGATTTAGTAAGTGATCAAAAACATCATCACGTATTTTGTTTGGCTCTTTAATTGAAAGGTATCATATGAAATAAAATAAAGCAGAATATAATATGACAAATAGATGACGTATTGAATATAATGATGATTATATGTGTTTCAGACAAGTGACGCGTCCGAGAACGACGTGGGCGTCACGTCCGACGTCGAGGACGAAGAGGAGCTGCCAGTGAGCTTGCCAGAAGAGGTGCCTCTCAGCCTCACTACTAGCGACAAGTCTCCGCACACCCCACCAGTAAGTGTACGCCTACACGCAACCAGCATGCACCACCCTGGCTTTCAGAGACTGACGTGAGCTTTCTTTCCAGCTTGATGGCATCAAACAAGAACCCCCAGACGCTCACAACAACAACAACAACAATAACACCATTAATAATAAAGAAGTCGATGATCTTTCAGATGAAGACGAAGAAGAAGATGATGATATTGATGATCGAAAGGAGGAGCACGGATCTTTCCGATCGCCGAGTCCTACCGACATGATCGTGGCACGACAGCCGTCAACTGGTCCTCTTGCAGGCTTCCCTCTTGTCCCTAACTCCATGTTTAGTCACAGCATCATGTACATGTCCCACTACATCCCGGGACTTGGCCACAACATCCCCAACAACTCCTCTTCCTCCTCCCAAGGGCTGAATCTGTCTGCGCTCGACGAGCGTCGCAAGCGCAACCGCACTTTCATAGACCCCGTGACAGAAGTACCACGACTGGAGCAATGGTTCACCATCAACACTCACCCCTCGCATAACCTTATACTCAAGTACACGGAAGAGCTGAATAGAATGCCATACAGGCAAAAGTTTCCGAGGCTGGAATCTAAGAATGTCCAGTTCTGGTTCAAGAACCGCCGAGCCAAATGCAAGCGACTCAAGATGTCGCTATACGAAGGACCGCAGTCGACACCTCCGCTAAGTCATATGGGGTATGGAGGGAACAGGGAGTAAATGTTATTTGTTTGCATGTATACTTAATGTTAAATATGTTCAAATTAAGTGTTATGTCGTGTAAGATATACCAAAGATTTTACATAAACACTAACAGTATTGGTGAGATCAAAGATAGCTATGTAATTGGTGATGCTGAGTTTAAAATTGTCTTCAAATGTATAAGACAGACTCCCAAAAACAGTATTTTATCATCAAACCTGCTTAATGTGTTATAATTGTTTGCAACATACAAGTATATGTTGATGAATGTTGTGCTCAAGGCAGTATTTTCATCGTAGAAAACATTATTTCTAGCTGTTGGCTGTTATTAATATTTCTTTATAGTATTGGCTGTTTTGCATTATTTTGAGATCATACCCAGTAAAGTTTATGTATACTCTGTAATAGCCTGTTTAAACACAATTGTAAAGTAATATATATGCAAATTATGTAGTGAAATATAAATAAACTCTTAAGACCAGACTTGTCTTGACTAGTGATCTTCTGTCTATCAGGCAGGAGTGGCTTGATTGATATTAAACCTTCAAATATCCTTAATCCCACAAAATAAATAAATAAATAAATACATTGTATTTAGAGTCTACCCACTCAGTTATATAACTGATTTTCAATGGGGGACAGAAAAAAAAATTGCTTCATCATCTATTGCTGTATCGTATAATGTGCAGGTAGCTCAAGATTTACCCGGTATGCTGTAACGTGGGAGGTCGCTTGTTTGACACCAGCATACGACAATCCCGACGGATTATTTTTTCCACGTATGATTCACCATTAAAATATATATTCTAAGGTTGAGATCTATAAAGTCAAGGTGCGCGGAAGCGCACCGGGCCAAGCCACGCGCTGCTCCGCCTCCACTAGCGCCTATTACCGCACGCCTACATTGGCACTTAACACGGTGTTCCCGACACGAAACCATGAGAGATAGAAATCCGCAACTTGCTTCAATCGATGGGCTTTTACTATGAGATGACCCATTTCAAGTTTCATCCCGATCTGCTGATGCGTCTAGAAGTTATTGAGACGTCAAGATCATTCAAAATAACTTTCTTCTTGGGCTGGGTGGGTGGGTGGCCCTAGACGTAACAGTTTGTGGGTCCTCAATGGATAATATTAGAGAAGCCAAAATTTGCACCGATGTCAGTCATCTCAGTGGCCATATGCAATGCTTTACAAACGGTAATTGGATTAGATGACCGGAAGCTTAGATAATGCAAAAATAACCAATTATTTAATTCGTGTTTTGGTAAGAAACGGATTGGCATAGGGTTACAGAATGACATGGCGATGAGTGTGGCTTGCTGGTCTTGTTGTTAGCTTACTTGCTTCCAATGCAGGAGGTTCAGAGTTCGATTCCCGCCAAAGTCAGAAATTTTTTAACTTCTGATTTGGACTTAAGTCCATCAGTTCTTGTCTTAGGAATTTGTAAACGGTGACTTTGGAGACGTCCTAGCAACGAAGCACATAATAAATTCAAAGTTGTTCTGAATCGGCGTTGATTCGCGGGTGTTCGCACTGCCCATACTGCATATTGCTATATTTCCCATTGTATAAAATATCGATCTTTGGTTGGTTATCGCTCACTTGTCGATTGCGACAGGGCCTACAGAGCTGGCTTGGTCGCTTTGATTTACTGTCCCCCACTGAAAATCAGTTATATAACTGAGTGGGTAGACTCTAAATACAATTTATTTTATTTATTTGTGGGCCCTCAATGGATAATGTTTGAGAAGCCAAAATTTGCGCCGATGTCAGATGTCAGTCATCTCAGTGGCCATTTGCTTTACAAACGGTAATTGGATTAGATGACCGGAAGCTGAGATAATGGAAATATAACAAATTATTTAATTCGTGTTTTGTTGAGAAACGGATTGGCGTGGGCCCCCAATGGATAAAGTTTGAGAAGCCAAAATAACAAAGCTTAAATAATTTGATCTTTATTTTAGTTGACATTTGAGGTGCATACGAGTGGTGGTCGAAACAATAAAAAGGTATCTTTGTGTTATTAATTTATAACTGCGATGCTCAAACCTTCTAATTATCAATGAGTGAGATTTTATTCTTAATCATTGTAATAAAGTGATTTCCTCTAATTGAATGCTAACATCCATACCGTGTAGTTTCTAAAAAAATTATTGATACACCATACAAAAATGTAAATACTTGCAAAAAAAAAGGGGGGGGGGCCAAGCCGAAAACGAGGAAGATACAAGTGGCTCAACTGCATAAAGTGGTGAGATCTAGAAGTGTGGCCAAGCCCATTATTTTGTTTAAAATAATAAACATATTTATTAATTCTATAATAAATTAATAATATATCAATATCCATGTTATTATCTAACTATAATTATGAAATAAATATATTAACAAAAATAACATAAACATTAAATAAATTTATTGAAACATTTACATGTGGAAATATCAAAATTAACAGACGCCATTCAAAATTAAAAGCTTGGTCGATGGATTTGGATTGGTCATGTTTTGGTTAGTCAGTAACGACAACCAAGTTAAAAATCCATCGACCAAGCTTTTAATTTTGAATGGTGTCTGTTAATTTTGATATTTCCACATGTAAATGTTTCAATAAATTTATTTAATGTTTTATGTTATTTTTGTTAATATATTTATTTCATAATCATAGTTAGATAATAATATGGATAGTGATATATTATTAATTTATTATATAATTAATAAATATATTTATTATTTTAAACAAAATAATGGGCTTGGCCACACTTCTAGATCTCACCACTTTATGCAGTTGAGCCACTTGTATCTTCCTCGTTTTCGGCTTGGCCCCTTTTTTGCAAGTTTTTGCATTTCTGTATGGTATATCCTTTACACACCACTCCCAGTAACTAGCGTCTTAAACCTAGCCAGTCAGTTGACGAAGGTGTCCTACGAATAACTTACTTGGGCCATCATATATTGCATAGAGAAAGGATACTGAAACATAACTTTAGAACCCTGAAAAGAGGCATGCATTGCACCCTGGCCAGGTTTCCCACGAGAAACTAAAAAATCAAGAAACAAAATATCAAGAAACAAAAATAACAAAAATACAAATTCATTGTGCAAATTGTAAATCAATATTACTAATTTGCATAAGACCATACGAATTACGAACCATGCATACGATCTTGTCTAATGAATTTATGCATTTTCAAATTGATACCAAAAATGTAACTCATGCGTATAACGCTCGAGGCTGCTGGGGTTGAATTCTGTAAACTAACCCTTGCGCATAACCTTTCAATCTATCTTCACATCAGTATGAAACCTGTTGTTGTCTACGGTCAAGTTTTTATATTATTATAGTATCTATACGTATGTTATATGATTTTGTTAGTATTTTTTATTTTTCCCGACTCGGTGGTCTCAGAAGTAGTCAACACTCAACAGGGAAGTTGTGTGAACGTCAGCACGCAAACAACGATGCAAATATTTTAATCACAATTGCCAATAATCTTATGTAGAGATATGCGAACAAAGTCTTTTTTGTCTTTGATAGATTGAACCGTTAAATATGTACTCAAAACGCTTCAAAGCACTATATATCTTACTGAAATCAAGGTTGTTCCGCCCATGTGGCTGTTTTGTCCTTGGCCATGCATGGGATCTCCTTATTAAGACGGTCACTAAATTAGAAGTACTACCAAATCAAGAAGTCAGCACTAATGGAGAAGACACCACAGACCAAGAGACGAAGAGAGTGCTGGTACAAGATGAACATGGCTGGGGTAGAAGACTACCAAATAGAAACGTGTATGGCAATAATTATGATAAATCAGGTAGTGGAATTTAGGAACCTTTTTTAGAACAACCAATCGAAATTATTTAATTGTAACAATGCAGAAATAGTTAGTTGGTTAGTGTTGCTTTAGGGCACTCAACAGTAGAGTTATCAGTGCCCATGTCAAGTGTATAGGAATCTTCCAAAAATGTCTATAAGTTTGGATTACCACCATGTATACTTCTTTCCAAGTGAAAGAACATATGGGGAGTGGGGTGGACAGGCCTGTGCTGGTCAGAACCAGCCACAAGCGATTGCCACGCGCTGTTTCTGTTGTCATTGTCCTTCAACAAGGATGATACAGAAAGCTACAGGGGTCGCTCCCAGGGTCACACTGGCCCTGGAAGTCAGGTTAGTGGGGCAAGCGTCACCCAATCTTTAAATACATACCCGGCACCTCCACCAAGAACGAGATTTCAATGCATTAACAGGACGTATGTTTAGTTTCATGATTCATCCCTCTTTACACTCAGCACCTCAACCAACAATGAGATTTCCCTGTTTTTGGGTAGACCCTACACCCGTACCAGCGCTTGTTAGAATATATATTATAATATCTACCAGAGCAGGGCAAGGCCCATGTACACATGACTTTCATTTACTTTAGAGATGAAGCAATACACATTATAATGAAAGTAAATAGATATTAATTGGATGAGCGAAGCGAGTAAAGCGAAGATTCCATTTCAGTAAACTGGAGAAAAAAATCCGGAATGTTTTTTTTGTATTTTTGTCTGTTTGTCTGTTTGTTAACACGATTTCGGCTAAACCGATACTCCGATTGCGATTAACTTTTATGGAGGCCTTCCAAATCTCTGAACTTAGAACTGCCCCATTTTTGAGCACAATCGAAAAATTATTTCTTATGAAAATCGCAATTTTACGATTTTTTTCGATTTTTTAAAAATTTCTTCGACTTATAACACCTACATGCTTTGTCCGATTGTAATGATTTTTTCACAGAACCTTAATTTCATGAATTGATATATTCATGTGAAATTTGAGCGTTATCAAAAAACTATTTTTTACGAAAATCGCAATTTTACGACTTTTTTTCGATTTTTTAAATTTCTTCGGCTTATAACACCTACATGCTTTATCCGATTGTAATGATTTTTTCACAGAACCTTAATTTTATGAATTTATATATTCGTGTGAAATTTGAGCGCAATCAAATAGTTATTTCTTTTGAAAATTTCAATTTTACGACTTTTTCCTTTTTTTAAAATTACGATTAATTAAAAAAAATTAAATTTTATTTAATTTTTTTTAAATTTTATTTAATTCTGAAAATATTAACTTAGTAATGATTTTTTCACAGAACAACAGAAAATCCGCATAACATGGCAGCTCAATGCACCAATTACGCTCATCCAACAACGTGGCGGGACTTAAGCGTTTTCCTAGTTTAACAACATTACAGTGTAATACAAAATATTTTAACACACTGGTTGTGCCCGACGATGAGTGCACTGCGCTTTAGCGTGCGTGACCTTGTGTACAACAAATAGTCGGTCCGATATAAAGAGTATTTGTTTAAGACACTCCTGCCTGTATTGGTGCTTCCTCGTATAATTTGTTGTTTTGTTAGTCTATGAAAGTTATCATTTGTCGGATGTTATGATTCATATGGAAATACATGTATATTATTACTGAGAACCGTAGATGTACGTATAGTCCACGAGTAGTCAGAATGTCGAGGCGTACGGTGTCTGGTTTACGGAACAAGGGATCCTCGCCCTTCCCTTGTCTTGTTATGATCTAATCAAAGCTAACTTTAATCCCAAAGACGCAACCGTCAGAAATCTTTCCAGAAGGGTAATGAAATGAAAGAGGATTCCTCCAATTAAATTGCTGAAATAAAAACTTCCTTGTCCCGTTGAAGTATGATTTATATTTAAGCCATATCCACCTATAATGAACAGCTCTTGTCTAAATACTAAGCTTTTCAAAGCTCAAAAACTTTCAACCGTAAAAAGAAACACGAAAATAGAGAGAGTTGGTGTTGGTGCAAAGGGTGTATAAAGAGATTCTCTGTTAAGTATACGATAGTATCAAACGTAGAACAGAGCTTTAAAACGTGAAAATATTACGTGGTTGAAGAATCAAGTGCCTAACTCCTTCCCAAGGATATACGAGCAGCACAGGTTTTAGCGGATTAAAAGTAAGCGTTCATGGATCCGCCACGGACACACTCTAAGAAAGTATTCTTCACAATATGGTTTATCATTCGCTGGCAAATGAATACAACCTGAATTGTACTCTCGAAATAAACAGTTCAAAAATTGACTTTGTGGGGGACGTCTTCATTGCTACATATCCCATAAATAACATAAAATTGACAGAATTAAATATTTCAGAATTGTGTAAGCAACAGTTAAAGACGTGGTAAAACACACGTCAAAGTTCGAATAATTAGGGAGAGAAGCCCCTATGAGCATTACTATTCTGCCCGTCAGTCTGTCCTTCGACCCATCAACAAGAACTACAGAATGATTTTGATAAACAAGGAGTCGAAGAGACGGTGCTAGAATTTTAAGTGTACTCGGCACCTCCACCAAACATTTCACTTTCATTGCACGATACGATGATATTTGTGTGTTCTTCTTGAACAATGTTGATTATGTAGCTTCGCTCCCTCTTCTAGAGACTTGTTGAATCTTTCGTATACTCTCCGCTTAGAGTCAATATGTCCGCAAAACCCCTCGGCTTCCCGCTTCAACCAGTCTCCGACTTGTTTCTGCCAGCCTCAAGTAAGTCACTCAATAAAATAATACAAGGGGCGATCTAGCCCTCGGAAAGAGGGAATCACTTCATTTCTACTTGATTGAGAGAACGGGCGGTGCAAAGGGCTGATTCTGGTAGTACCGGGTTACAATAAGAAAAATGCGTGCAGGACAGATCGTCCCTAGTTTGGTGTAGAGCTGTATTTCTTGAATTCCGGAACGAACTATACTACAATAAATTATATCTATTTTTACGATAATTTCTAATTATTTTTTTTTATTATTTTTGTGAAGATATAAAAAGTGAGCCTTGCTAAGTCCAAGGAGTATTAGTGTTATCAATAAATTGGTTCGCTCAGATTCCACAGCCATCCGGGATTAACACTATAACTCGTCTAAGCTGACATAATCAGGAACGAAGAAACCGCTGGCCCAAAGAAAGTCACTGCCTCCTAAAGTCGCATGGAAGGGAATCAAGCGCTGCTAAAACCCCCATGCTATTATTTTTATCACTTCCATCCTTGCTAAGTCGGTAGAAGTTAATCGGATGAGAAAATCGTCTTCTACACATCTGAGGGCTAAGTGGGGCGCAGGGTTTCGGGCGCAATGAATGACTCTGGCAGCCCGCCTTTAAAAGTAGGCGGAGTTAGCCACGTGGTTAGTACACAACAACAACAACAACAACAACAACAACAACAACAACAACAACATGGTCCAACCTCCAGGCATTGTCCACTTCCTGTCCTACTCAGGCATTGCTCTCAACTCCAGACTACTTACTTCCTAGGTCTACCTCTAGGATTTTCACCTTCATCCTCGAAGACAAATAACATTTTGACTTGAGTGATATTAGTTATTGCATGCATAATTGAGTAGGGTTTAGGTATAAATAATATTTTGTGGTTGCGCTAGCGTAATAGTAAATCAGTTGTAGATTAATCATAATATCAACAAATTGACTTTCATTCCACATAGTTTAATTAATGATTATATTTCTAACGACGTAAAAAAAATTAAAAAAGAGATTATATAGTTCCGTCGCGTAAACTTCTCCGAGTTAATAACCGATAAGAGAAACCGTTGTGTTTTCACAAGAGAAGTTTTGATAACAGTAAAAAACCTGTTTCGACTGTGAGTCCAGCACGATTGCATATAGCGCGCTCCTACTACACATGTGCACATAGCACGTACCTGGACAGCTCGCCGTTGATTCCATGATCTCGGACATGTGCCCCAACTGTCAGGGTATGATCCATCACAGGTAGTACCTAATTATTCGTATGTCCTTGTTCTCAAGATAAGTGATAGACGTTCTGCACCCTGAAATAAAGGAGGATTTAGAGAACTCGCTTTCTATGAAAAGCAGGAGATATGACAGGGGGTCACTTAGTTATCGCTCATAGCTATGGGCTGTGGGGAGTGGGAACACAATACCTTAAAGTTTGCATTGCAACGAGGGCCAGGTAAAATATCGATAAAAAGATAACAGTAACTTGCAATTTATCGCTATTATTGCAAAAAAATGTCAATAAATCTTATTATATATTATCTTTATACTAGCGTTTATATAGAGTCAAATTCTAGAGCTCGATGGTTCGACCCCAGCCACCGGCATTCCTTTAAAGTTTGTGTTTCATGAGTTTCTTCTTAGCTGTCAAATGCGAACGCTGGGATTTAATTTAGCAAACAGCATTTGGACATTCCTTTCTAAATACTTAAATACTGAGTAAGTCACCTGATGAGTTTCACATTGGATTAACTGATTTACAACCGAAAATGGATATTCCCACAAAGATATTGTTTTATTTAAAGTCAAAATACTTTCTTAATCGTGACTGTATGACAGGCGACGAAATTCATTTACTGATGGCATCTGAGATAATGTTTGTTAAGCGAGCGAAGCGAGCATTTCCATTTGACTCTACCGGAAAAAATAGTCAGTGTTTTTTTTTTTTTTTTTAATATGTCTCGTCATAACGTTCGAACGGAGGCTCGGATCGATTTGAAATTTGGACCATCCGCAAGCTTTGTTCCCGATTGAATGCCATTAGTTTTGTGGCAAAATCGTTCAAAAAGTTAAAAAAGTTACATTAAAGTTAATCGAAATTTTTTTTCCAAACTAATCGGCGACAAAATCTGAGGTGGCCAAATCATTTAGAATGTCCGTCCGGTCACGAATATGTTAATTTTATTTTGATCCGATAAGTAGTGTAGATGGAAATTACATTATAACAAAAGTAACGTTACCATGGCAACGAAAAGTCGCACAAGGTTCGCACTATGCACTGCCACCTAGAAGTAATCAAAATACTATCGAGGAAGCAGTGTATTATTTGTTACGTTTTCCCAAAGAAATGATGTCAAGGTCCACTAGATGGCGGTGGATTCTATCCACAAATTAAAGGTTTACCCAAATAGGCCTACCTTGGCAATAATAAATAATATAGGAAACATGGCCCCGTGGACAGCGAACGTCGCAAATTTTAAAATTTTGTTAAATTGCAATGTGGGTCTAGCTATAGCACATGCTCGCTTATCAACGCGTCCAACAGAGCGTTTCCTAGTTTAGACATTTAAACGGCGGATTTCGTTCATCTTGTATTCGTCAAATAAGACAGGAACACCTTACTCAACCATCCAAAATGCCTAAACGCAAATACATAGGAATAGAGTTAAAAATTTAAGAAATCTAAAACAACGACCCGATATGTATTTGGGGTTTTAATGAAAACTCAAACATTCAGTATTATGCTATAACCAATAGGCAAGATGTATCCGTACAAACTCAAATTTAGAATGAAAAACAAACCATTTCAGAAAAGCGATTTTCCTTCCGACTTTCAGTCTTTCAAACCTCCAAAGGCAAATTGATATGGCTTCGAACATTTTGGATTTTCCTTTCAATAAGTAGTCTTTTAAAGGCTGTGTATTCCGACTTAGATTTTAGAGATCGCATAAGTGAATCGTTCTCGCATATATTCGGTGCACGCGGAAACGAAAATCTCATTGGCTGTGAGAAATATGTTTAAGGAGTTTGCTGACAAAGATACACACACGTCAAGTCTCGCTTGTCAACGTTAGCTAAATCAAATCGAAATGCTTTTCAACGCCTTAAAAAGCTTTCATATTTGATCTAAGTCGGCTTTTATTATAAGCTTTATTCGTTCCATTGAGACATATATCAAAATATTCCCCTTTATTTACAATTGAATTGTTATATCTAGACCTAAATATAGAAGAATGGATTTAAAGACGACGCTCACACAACAGAACTGGGACAAAATATCAACTACTTTTATTTTGTGAACAATGCAAATAAAAAAATATTAACAATTTTAAGTATTGCCATCATAGTATCAACAATTGTGTTACCATACAGCACGTAATAATGTGACTACTATAAACACGACGGAGTGTCCTTGACAAGAGACATGACGAACATGCGGGGTCGCTCCGAGAACACCGAGGAAACCTGTTATTTTTTCTTACAGAAAGCTGGAATCAGAAAGTATTAAATTAAAATATTGAACTCAAAATGGGCTTGTAATGCCACATATAAATATGAACTACCCAAACATGTTTTCTAAAATAACAACCAAACAGTAGTTTTTGAATAATAACATCATAAATTAATAGTCTTGTGAAAAGACCAAAACTATTTTTTAACATTTTTTCGTTCCATGTATACTCCCAATATTGCGGCTTTTTAAAACCATTTTTATGGATAATTTTATCCAAAAGTAAATGAGCTGGATGGACGATATTTTTACCATGGTTTACACTTACCCGTGACTAGGACATGTGATATTTTGAAAGACGTGCATCTCTAATATCTTTCCTACATTGAGTTTTTGCGTTTCCTGGTACGTTGAGGGTATTTGTACCGGAAAATAAAAAAATTCGTAGGACACAAGATTTTAAAGATACACATTTCGAAATATCAGATGTCCTAGTCACGGGTAAGTGTCAACTATGATAAAATTATCAGTCATCCAACTCTTTTACTTTTTGAAAAAAATATCCACAAAAATGGTTTAAAAAGCCGGAATATTGGGAGTAAATGGCCAAAAAATGTTCAAAAATAGTTTTGGTCTTCTCAAAAGACTATTTATGATGTTCTTACTCCAAAACTACGGTTTAATAGTTATTTTGAAAAAGTTATTGCAAACTGTATCCTGCAACATTAGCAAACGACTGTCACCGTATTCAATTGTTTTGATTCTGATTTCACATTGATGTCCTTTATTTGTCCTGCGTGTAATTTCAACTATCTTAATCTTAATAATATGTTTTCCTTCTCTAGCGTTTCCACGTCATTTCCCTCCGATATTAACTATACTACTAATCACTCCAAACGTCACTAAGTTTTCTAAAATAGTTAATTACTAGAGAAACGATTTCCATCATTGTTAGTTTCCACATTTAAATGTCTGTGCATTTGTAAAATAACCCAACATTCCACGACACAATTCTCTGGCGGGAATAGATTTCTGGAACACATTACTTAAAGACCGACTCTGGACGATTTGTCCCGTTAAACTCCATCATAAGGTTTTCTTCAGCCGTCTCCTGAGAATCGATAATGTTCTGTAGTGGTTTCTACATCGCACTTGTGTGGCTAATTTAATACATTCTAGATACATTTTAAGTATTAGTTTTTGTTTATATTAATATAGTTATTATTACAAAATAATATATTCATTGTTGTCTTTAAAATACCTAACGTGAAGTTGTCCAATTAGTCAGGCGGCATACCTGGAGAATACTTCAATTTTAGTATAAAAGCATGAACTTTGGCATGATGATCGGACATACCCTACTAATGATTTAAGGAAAGGGGGCCAATCTAAAATTTACCCAGGAACCCCTAAAATCAAAGATGGCGTCCAAACATGGACTAATTTTTTTAAATTATGGTCCTATGTTATCATTTCAGTTTATTTCAGTTTCAGTTTACGCACGACTATCAAGTACTGAATATAAATTTGATGGTCAAATTAATTTTTTCTAATCAGAAACCTCTCAAAATTAAAGATGGCGGCCAAAAATCAAAGTTTGTCGACTCATTTAGTAACGGATTTGATTGAATTTCGGTTTCTACACGTAGATTGAGCTGCTGAGTTTTCTTTTGAGGTAAAAATATTTTTTGTAAGGTTTATTGGTTACATAACCTAGAAAAAGATTGAAAAAGGAAGAAACAACATTTTGTAATGTGATAATTTACTTATCACTGGTAGCCAAACCTGATAAAAACACACTAGTACGTATTTAACAAACACTAATTTATTCCACAGTTTTTTTTTATGAAATTATTGTTTGATAATACGTACTAGTGCTATTTTTATCAGGTTTGGCTACCAGTGATAAGTAAATAATCACATCACAAAATGTTGTTTCTTCCTTTTTCATTTTTTTCCTAGGTTATGTGACCAATAAATCTTAGAAAAAATATTGTTTACCTCAAAATAAAACTCAGCAGCTCAAATATACGTGTAGAAACCGAAATTCAATCTAATCCGTTAATAAATGACAAACTTTGATTTTTTGGTCGCCATCTTTAATTTTGAGAGGTTTCTGAATAAAAAAGTTAATTTGAACATCAAATTTATATTCAGTACTTGAAAGTACGTGCGTAAACTGAAAATGAGGACCATAAATTTAAAAAATTAGGCCATGTTTGGACGCCATCTTTGATTTAAGGGGTTCCTGGGTAACTTTTCGATTGGCCCCCTTTCCTTAAATCATCAGATGTCCGATCATCATGCTAAATGTCATGCTAAAATTGAAGTATTCCGTGGCTATCTCCAGGTATGCCGCCTGACTATATATCCATTAGGTTAGAGAGCATCGTTTAAAGTAATAATTTACCACCAAAAACTTCATCATCTAAATTCATCTAAATTTTGAGTACAATTAAACAACGCTGAAAAATATGAAAATACACTTTTTGGTACTTATAGTATAATCATTTCCAAAAAGTGTTTTTTACACTGTATGACTAAACAATAAAGAACACTTTTAGCAATTAAGTAATAACAAAATTATATTGAAAGTATGAAGTTCAAAACCATTAAAACAATGCCTCGTTTCATGGAAGGTTACTATCTAACAATAACACAATTTAAATACCGCCTAGATGTTACTCATTTGAAATTAACTCCATAAAGAACGCAGGCTTACCGTTTAAAAAGAAAATGAAAAACAAAACATTAGAAGAAAGCCGAGTTTGGTAGATTTTAACAAACGCAATATTTTAAAATTATGTTTGTTTTAATAATGACTGATTCAACCCTTTATTGCGACAGCAGAACTACAATGGTGGCCGCTTCCCCATCAGTTAACAAATGAAGCGCGGTTAGGATCAGATCAGGTCAGATTCTAGTGAAGGAAGAATCACTGTGAACCGTCATATTGCATGGGATTTCATAATCATAATAAAGCCCTATATACAATCGCAATAGGGAATTTGCATAACATTATTTTATGGTTCTACTGGGTTAAGGCCACCTTCCTTTACACAAAAATATCCCATTTTCTTGATTTTGAGAATATTTTCATTTATAAAATAAGGGTGAAAGATTCCTACATATTTTGGCGGAAAAAAACGGGTCATACGTCACCAGCCTTCATGATACCAATCAACCAATCACGTAACGATATATCAAGTTACTTGCTTTCGGAGATAATCTTGGCTGCGTACAAGCTCATTTTGACATCTAGTTTGTTCAAATATGCTTAATATTTTATTTTATACATTTAGTACTACAAAAACGTAAGCTTAAACCGCATTTTAATTGAAAATAAATAAAAACTCAATGTTGATTATAAAACTTGGAAAAAGACATCAACTGTTGTTTATTGTTGGCCATTGTTGTAAGAACCAAAGACTTTGGTAAAACGAGGGAGTTTCGTTGTTTTTCTAGGCGGCCGTGTTCGTCATGAGGGCCCATAGATATCTTAACACCTATAATAGGCTACCTCCACACAGGCGCGAGTGTACCAAATTGAAGCGTCAATCTCACCCATTCAAAATGGCGGTTTGGCGTTTTAATTTATGATTTTTTAATGCAATAAAGTATTTTACTGGATTTTTTGATATGGTTTTAGCTTGTGCAGCATGGTATTGAACAAACAGAAACAATGCAAAGTTATTGCATAAGGGAATTTAGTAATCATTTGGTGTCAAAGTCTAATGTGCTCACCTGTCAAACTTGCGGCCATCTTTAAAAATATTTTTTCGATTAATCGCTCCCATCTAATTAACATGCAAACTCATCCATTCAAGATGGCTTCTAATTGTCCCGGAAGTGGGCCGCTGACTGCTAATCTAGCCAATTATATGGGATATCTATGTGAGGGCCGGTGACGTAGGCAGCCATTTCAAAATAAATGTACGGGAAATTAAAAATGTCAAACTTTGACCCTGAATAAATATTGAACGATTAACTTTAAAAACCTTAAATTAACGTTTATATCATTTTTAGAAGAATATCTATATCTTGCTGATACTTTTACCGATATCTGGAACTTTGCAAATTCCATATTATATAATATATTAATAAAGGTGTGAAACGGGAAATTCCGCCGCGTCGCGGGCCTACATTTGCTTGTGCATGAGTTTGACGTTTCGCAACCGCAGCTGGCTCCAACATCAGGACGATTGATTGCTGCGTATATTTGTTGCCGTTTCCGCTTCGAAACATGAACATCCAGTGGCGTGTATATAGACTTTTATAATTACACGCAATTTTAAAGTTTCTGCATTATTGCGTTCGGCAGTAATAATGTAACCCTTCTATAAAGTGACATTTCTCTACCACATTGTCGCATTTCTCTATAAAACCTAGCTTGAGAATATTAAAACCATCTGATCTAACTGTGCGTTGTATAACTAAGGCGGCAGTGAAGTCAAGTTCCTTACTCAAGCCTTATCTAGAGACTGTTTCCCTCGCATTCACAAACAAATGTGGGATATTATTTACGAAGTCACCCTACGCAAATCCGTCCATAAATCCTCGGAGAGATATCGAAATAATTAGACCTGCTATCTTTGCAGGGTTGTAGAAAGAAAGTATTTTCCCATGCAATATGGCTTTACGTAATGGATATTGTTAAGAGAGACGAAATATAGGTTGGTCTCGCATCTTTAGAAGATATTTATGTCTTTATAGCGAATCATGCACAACACACACTCACATAAGCATAACACGATTTTTTCGAATAGATTACCGATACAGGTAGTTCACTCGTTGCACGCGGGAATAATCCGAGAGGTGGTCGTCTCGATGCCCGCGACCCTCAGTCATGGCTGAAGGTGTTTTCCAAGGTTTACTCAAACGAAGCTTGGATTTAGTCCACTCCCTTGGACACCCCCTTTCAATTCTCGCACCCCTTACCAAGTTAGGCATCTAAGATGGGCAAGTGGTCCGGGGAAGGTTTTCTGCGAGCGAAAATATATACGCAGCGAGATTCGATTTGATCAAGTTGTGGTGTACCGTGTTCATTTGGCTAGGCTATTATTGAATTGAGTAATAGCTGGATGTAAAGTCGACACTATACGAAGACTTCTGTTCTGATAAGATTGTCTACAAGGAACCGAACATATATGCGTTCTTAGGTTAAAATGTATAACGTTCAGTACCCTTCTTTGGAGTACTTACATCTGTATATCCATCATTGTACTGCCTATAACGCTTTAAGACTAATGAGTACTGTCACTCATGGTTGTTCAATGAAACTGACTCCAGAGTGTCTATTTACTAATTGAAACGATATAACTAGTCGACGAACAGTGACAACTTACTAAATACAACCCCAGGGATAACATTTGCTTCAGTGACCAGCAAAACTGTTTTACCAACACCACCATACCATACTGTGTTCCGTGGGCGAACAACCCGCAACTATCAAAATCACTAAACTGCAAGTGATAGACTGGTACAAAATAATTTTCCACAAAAGGTCATCATCAACCCTATTTATAAAGGAAGTTCGTTCGGGTGTTAAAACAAATGTGAAATTACACGCGAAATGCACTCGTTAAAGACAAGATTTCCAAGGAATACAACATCTGATTTTGAATTCTTCTTTTCGGCTTTACATAAATATTCATCAGACACTTCATCAATTTCGTCGACTTCGCAGACATCAACACACACTTTCTACAGCAACTTCGTTGAATACAGAAAGGGTACAAGCCGTTAAGAGCTCTGGAATTTCGTTCGTATTAAGATGCTAGCTAACATCTTTAAAACGGATAACTTACGTTTGATAGGCTTGTGAGCTGCATCTTGAACCACATCGCAAGGCTGGGTTGCAATGGAGCTCCATGGAAACATGATGAAGCAAATATTACTGATTTGAAATATTTTGTGGCAAGCTTTACAATAAGAGTGTGCAGGATTGTATTTTACGCTCTTCAGACAGCAAGCAAATTCGGCATTACATCACTTCACTGCCGTCTCCATAGAAGTCATCAAAATAGATTATCTGCAAAAGAAGAATGAATAAGCATTAATTATTCCTCAGCATTGGAGCGCAATGCTACTTATCTATCCTCAGATAGAAAAGTAGCAGTGCACAGCTCGGTAAGGCCAGAGTCGCCAACCTCTGTTCAGAATAATTTTCTGCCGTAGCCTTGGTATTTAATCAGGGAGCTCAACTCCCCTATTCTCTTCATGCATCACTTTTCTGTCCGTCTGCCACCCGTCCGTCTGCCCGCGTGTCACGTCTAGAACAGAACATCACGTCTGATTCTGAAGATTGTTTTCGGTGAACCTGGAGTCAAAGGGGCAGGGATAGCGTGAACCAAACGAGGATTACCCGGCACCTCCACCAACAGCGAAATTTCGCATTGCTTAAATTTATGCAAATAATTCATACAGGCATAGTCACATATTATTCACCTGCTGATATAACAAGTTCATCCATGTAGAGGTGTCTTGACCAGTTTTGTAATTTGAGAAATACCCGGCACCTCCACCAACAGCGAAATTTCGCATTGCTTAAATTTATTCAAATTATTCAAACGTGCATATTCAGGTAAGTATTAACTTGCTACTGTAACAAGTTTCATCCATGTAGTGGTGTCCTGACCAGTTTCATTTGTTACACCTTTTTTATTGGTACATAGTACAAATAGGCAATAATATATAAATAATTATATAAAATATTGTATACAAAATATATTATGAAAGATAAATATGATGTAAAACATTTCTATAAAATATTAGAATAAGCTTGTTAATTAACATACTTAACCTGTAGGAGAAACACAATTTTATAATTATTCAGCAAATAATTCATTAATGGAGTAATATAATTTTGATAATAGGAATTCTTTGAGATTGATTTTGAAATATGCTAGAGATTGTAATACTTTTATGTTAGTTGGAATTTTGTTATAAATTAGCAAGACAAAGACAATTAGGACTTCGTGAATAGAGGGACGTATTGTGAGACGGATCATGGATGTTGACTGAACAACGAGTTGAATAGGAGTGAAGTACATTTGAGTTTATGGGAAAGTGGAATGTTTAATTGTATTGCGTATCATAAAATAAGCATTGTGTATTGGAACTAATAACACAAATTTTATCTTAGACAGAGAGCTCACAGTGTCTTAAAAACTTGAGATAAATTGAAGAGTTTTAAAAAAGATGAATCTGTGTCTGGACAATACCATTTTACAGTGGTTTAACTTTGTTCTTATAATATTGTTAACGTGTTGAGTTTTGTATTCTCTTCTCAGACCGAAGACAAGCAATGTAATTTGTTGCGTGATTTGCTGCTTAATAATTTTAATGTTGTTATTAACGTTAAAGGTGGAATAACATCTACCTATGAAAACATTTGCTTTCGCTCGAAGTTAAAAAATAATGATAGTGACAAAGATTTTCATGTTGAATCGATTATATTACGTTATTATCGATATCGAGTTCTGATTATTTGACGAAAAACACTTGACGTTCGATATCAATCGGCATTCGTTGCATTCTATCCAATATGTTACACAAAATAAAAAATAAAAAACTTCTGCCCTAAATACAACTCTAACAGAAAGAATCGATTTACCAGCATTGTCACCTACATTCTTGTCCTTCACAAATAATAAAAAACAAGTTCAGACACTCAATACATTGACATTCACCATACACTAGTTAACGATTAATTATTGTTAGATATATAATCATTTGTCGAAATTTGATATTATTTGATAAACCTACTACCAGTAAGTTCGCAACAAAGCGCTAAGTAGATTGATGTAAACCATTTAAAAATAACTTAAGTAAATCCGAACTTGACTTTACCTCTCCAACCTGTTAACTTGCATACCCGAATACCCCACCAAACTCCATTCATTAAACAGGCAGAATAAGATTGTTATGAATGTGAGGGCGAGAAACAATTTTCAACATAACATTTGATTTTGTGGGAGCGGAAAAATCTTTTGAGCCTTTTGGACATCTTGTATCGTAAAAGCGATTAATTTAGTTTGGATTTCCGAGGTGCCAAATATAAGATTTTTTTTAAGTGTAAATATGCATTACAAGCAATTGTTTGCCCGTTTGAATGTTGTTGACCTATATTTTCCCGCACATTGTTACTCATGTTGACGTTCAGTCTTGCGGCTAATTGCGAGTCATTCTCTCAGCTCCCATTATGTCTGCGTGACAGAGCCAGTCAATCGTTTGATCGCCAGCAACCAACTCGCCACCACCAAACTGCTTCCACTAGTTTATTTTCTTAGCCTTAAATTCTAGTTAACCTCTTAGCTCCGTTTAGTTGATATATAGCCTCGGATTATATACAGTTCTTTCTCATAACTTTATATTCTCCCCCACCCCCCGGTCTCCCCCTTCTTCAGTCGGCGCGGCGCGTCGGTTGCTCTTAACTTGGGTATCAGCTAATAGTTCATTCGGGAGCGCAAACGACGTTTCACTTAACGTTCGCAGCCTAGGGGAAACGCGGGATTCCGGGCAAGAGGAGGGAAGACGAAAAAATTAAGCTGCTTGTCCTATCGTTCCAAATGAAGGGGAAACGGGGATTAGTAGCTTGAGAGGACACTGTATTGTACATCGATTTTTGGATTGGTTTATTTATAATTGATACAGAAAAGCACATATCAGAAAGGATGCTTTTCTTGTCTTTTTTATTCATATTTTAACGTTTTCCTTTGTTTTATTCTTAATACTATACGAAAAAATGTAATATTTTTGCTCAACTGTGAAAAGGACATTATTTTCCCCATGATACCCACTGCTTCCATTTATATTACCCTCAAGCTTCCGTTTAAACCGGCCATTCCGACAAATCTCTCACAATCCATTTCCAAGAGATTCGCTTACAAAAAGTGTGCTCTTCCCTTTATATATCCCTACACCAAAGTGTCACCCATGATCGACATATTGGCACGTGAAATCGCAATGGTTTTGAAAATGTCAAACCGACTATAGTCAACACGTGTCTTTGATTTAAAAAGTGAAACGTGGTTGGAACAGCGTAATTGATTCTACCACCCTTACCTTCTCGCGCATTTTCCTTGCAAGCGACGCGGGGAGATCTTAATAAGATTCATGAAAGGACGCTATATTTTATAAGTTTACCAGCATCCGAGCGCCTAGCGCTGGTAAACCCCAACACACATACAGGGAGATAAGCTCCCATATAGAGTTGTAGATATTTCATATAATAATTTTCCCCCTAGCACAATATAATTCCACGAGACGCCGAGTTCCTTGGCCAGGGCTGGGGAAGGAGGCAGTAAATCTTAACTTTTAGACTCGCAAAGGATTAAAGATCAGTAATCTTAGCAACGCAACCTCAGGATGGATGAATTATTACTGCCAACAGAACACCGCAGAAAACACTAAGAATGTTTAGTAAGGAAAATATACCGTGGTTTCTATTATATCATTATGCACCTCCTTCTCTTGAGATCTAAAACTTATTATTTTGATAAGAGATGGGAATATATACATACACTTAAAAGTTAAAAGATAAAACATAGGTCCGCGCTAACGTGATAATGAATATTACTAGGCTGCGAGGCAGAAGGAGTAATTGGCCACTCCATTTAAAATATTATAAAGAAGAGAAAATGCCACAAATATATATTTGAATAACTGATAAATGTGTGGGTGACTTAACTATTTATTGACGTAATTAATTATGGAACACCGATATTTTCTTCCGAGACTTACAGAATAATGTTTTAATTGAACAATTCTAAATTACCTTTACAAAGTTGTTTCGTTATATTCAAGTGTATATTAATAATTAATAGTTGGTGGGAAATATATCACCGCATTTAAGCCTACTCCAAAGCACAATAATTCCGCCTAAGCTAAGTTCGTAAATAAACAGCAGTGTGTAATCTTTGTAAGTTATATAGTATTGCAATAGATTAGCTTAGAACGACGCCATATCTTCACATAGCCAATTACCAGCAGCGAATCCACACTTCCATAACAACATTAAGTGAATAAATATCTATTTTAGGCGGAATGAAATGAAGTTTTAAAACACGGAGGAAGTTTATGAACATATTTCTTCCTCTGGATATCTGTATGCGGCTTGTGTTTGGTTATCTCCAGTGAAGTGCCTTACTTCTCCTTTTCTCAACGCAAGATATGTGGTCTCCCTCTTGCTACCGTTAAGATGGTCATAACGTAGGATTGTGTCTAATAAAAGATGACACATAACACAGCCACCCATTCCATTACACCAGCAGATTACAAGCCAACATTTAGACGGCTCTCTTTCTCTCTCTTGCTAGCGCTCTCTGGCAAAACACCCTGGCTAAATCTATTTGCAGGGGCTGTTACTTCGACGACCGCGAGTGATCTACACAACATCAAGAAAAGAAATAAACAGCAGCATAGATTGTGAAATGTCGGTGTATTGCAATTAGCATGCCACGTCTAAGACTCTTTGCCATAGCGGGAGCGTTTTCTTTTCTTGGAAATTCGATATATTATCTGTAAAGACGCGCACTTTAAAAAAATGTGTTTTGATTTGGAAGGGGGTTAATGGGTGATGGGTAGGATTGGGAATGTCCTAACTCACGGATTCAAACATAAGAAACTGAACCAGAGCAAGAGAAACTGGTGATTCTCGAGAACTACCTCTATGTCTGTGATGCGTAGCGTTGAACCTAAAAGTTGTAGTTCAACCATCATCAAATTGAACTTCATATGTGAAAACATGAAACTTTCATTGGATTATATTTCTGTTAATAAATGCAAAGTATAAGTGATCATCTCGAATAACAAACTAACCTATCGAGAACATGTTTTGTGGTGAAACGTTTGGCGTAAGAATTATAAATATTTTGAGAACATGTTTGAATTTTCGTAAAACGAATTTTAATAAATAATTTATGCCTACATACTGAGTACTTTGGGAATATTAGAAATTCAAAGTATAGAGTGAACTTTCAACGTTGACATTCACAAATTTATTCAGAGCATGCTCAATGGTTTCTTTCATATTGAGTTTTTTGAAAGCGGTTATTCATTTTATACATTATTATTTGTGTCTATCTTTATAACGACATTTTTCTTCAGGTGAAATTTTTAGTAACTTCATCGGGAATGTTTGTGGGTAATGTGCACAGTACAGTCTTCCCTGCTAACAATATTGCCCGTGATGATATAGATCATCTTTCAATAATAATTATTGCAAATTTATCACAAATAAAATGCAGTCTTATCAAAAACATTGGACCCACAATGGCCTATTTTTAACTTATTGTTGTCTTATTAGTATTATATTTCTACTGGACGATATGAAGTTAAATTGCCATACACGTAAACGTAAGTCGACATTATATTTATTGGCGAGCAAAGCTCCCCCTATGTATCACTGTTCTGTCCGTCCGTCTGTACGTGTGTCACGTCTCACGATAAAAACCGAACACGATATTAGAATTACATGATTTTTTACATTGTGCTTTAGCAATGACACAGGGTGTTTTTGGTGATAATGGACAAGGGGCGGGGCTGGCCTCACCCAAACTGTTATAAATACTCGGCACCTCCGCCAACATCGAGATTTGAATGCTAGAAGCAAGAGTATTATTTTATGTTTGTACTTTTCTCAGACGATCTGTTGATTAAGTAGCTTCGCTCACTATTTTAAGTACTCCCATACTGACCTCGTTTGCTATTGGCATTAATTACACAGTTATTTTGTAAGTTTTATATTGCTATGTTCTCATACAGTGCAATATGAACATGTTATCTGGCCACACTAAGAATTTTCTTTATTAATGCATGGAAATTATTTTTCACAACTCCAAGCGCGTGTAAAAACTAAATTTTAAATTTTAATAAGGAAAATACACAGGAAAGGAAGTACCTAAAATAGGGAGCGAAGCTTACCGTTATTGCTTTTCGCTTGTTCCAGCCTTCAGTAATGGTGGAGGTGCCAAGTACATGAACATTCAGACCCCTCCGGGTCACCAATAACATTGTGTATCGCGAACAAAAACAAGTGTCCATCAGAGGTCATGTTCGGTTTTATCGTGAGACTGACACGCGCAGACGGACAGACGGACTGAAAAGTGAGGCATATAGAAGAGCTTCGCTCCCTCTTGGTTGCTATTTGTTGCTGTGAATTATTTAATGCATTTCAAGTTATTGTTAAATGTTAATATTTAGTACAGGTATCATAAAAAGTAACCTGCTCAAGCCTTATGTATATAATGGGTGTACTTACTTTCAAAACAAGAATTTTTCCATTGAAGGGACTTATTTCTAAAAACGTGCTGAAAATATGTTGAAACTTACAAAATATGATTTGTATTGTTATTGTTATTGTGTTTTATTATCATTGTTATTGAGTACACAGAGCACGAGCCCAGTTAGACAGTTAGATAATAGCTCGGCGATAATGCCAGCAAGCTCCTCCTCGGTTCGAAGCTTCGAGCCGAGGCCTGAGAAACTAGATTCGAGGGGGAACTCTAAGAAGCGATATATCTCGCTCGATCTCTAGGTGTGTATCTTAAAGTGTCTGTAAGGGAAGTTTAGTGGTATTAGTGTGATATTTATGTGTTATTGAAGATTATCAGGGGACAAACATAGCAGAAACGGGGTCTTACTTACCCAACAATGATGAACATCTTGAGACTTGCCGTACAACTTTGGACTTAGTTTAGGAAAGGTAGTAAATTTTAACAAATATGTACTTGTACAAACTTAAGATAGCTATATAATATCCAATAAGTTATTGAATACACATAGTGAAGCTGATAGTCATATAGACGAAAGAGAATAGCTTGGCTCCGGTCGTTACAGCACGGAACCAAGGCGTGCTTTCCGCGGTGGTTCATACGGGGTGTATTCAGCCAGCACCATGGACCCGGGTTCGAGCCCCACATGTTCATTAAATATTATATTTCAGTCATATCTATCACCATGCCACATCGTGAATATCATAATTACATTAATTATTAGCTCATGTAAGCTTCACCCTTATAACCAAAATCGATATTCAATAAATTTAGAAAATTGATAGATTTCATAAATTTCACAGTAAAAAAATATGAGAAATGTATATAATATTAAGTGTAAAATTTATTGTCATTTATCAATATGCATAAAGGTAAGAAGTTCATTAGTGGCACCAAAGTAGCGTAATTGCAATAATTGATGGTTTGCAGAGTTAGGTATTTATGATGAAAACGAAATATACACCGCTAAACAAAAGAACACCGCTTTTCAGCAAAACAAGCACGAAGATGCCATTAACTTTCAACTCAAATACCTGCCTGTGATGTTGTATTGTAATGCAAGCCCTTAACAATATCCCAGTACCAAAACTCTAAAAACAATATCAGGGGGAAAAAGATATACAACTTCAACTAAATTTTGAAATTTTCAACGCCAATTTACCGCTTTTGAGCATAACAAAAACGAAAATTAACCCTTTTCACCACAGATACATATGCCCCTGATGATTTTTCAGTCAAATCACAACATAGATGGCACAGATGTAAGTGTGGCCTGTGGAGTGAAGATACATTGGTAACTGGTAAGAAATGTCCTCACGTTGCATGCGGCATCCGGTCGGCCAGTGGACCAACAACGTGTGCACTTGAGTTGGCTCGTAATACTGCACCCCTCCCCGACACAGGGTGCATTCAGGGGCGACGAAGGGTGCTTCATACATCACTTAGTGTTTACAATCAAACAAGTGTAGAGGTTGATACACTTACATTCACAATTATATGAGCACGTTAGTTTCTTAGATACAAACGTACTTTTATCATGTAATCTTAAGCAGACATATATTCTAATTATTAATGATGGTAGGATAAAACAATTAAAAAATAAACATTACCAAAAATATGAGTTGAAAATAATTGGTGAAATATCACATAATTAATAAAGTCAATATAAGTGCTTAGAATTTATAGGGATAAAAGTTTCAACGTATAGTCTAAATATGGAGATATAAATGCTATGTTCATAGCACAAACGAAATCAAATTCTCAAACTGACAAGTGGACGCGTGGACAAGAAAGACGTTTTGCTTTGCTGCCGAGTAGCACGAAACGAAATAAAACGTCTCTCTTCCCCCTAGTGACAATATATTGTGATTTTGTGTTGTAAACCACAGTAGCTACCACTATACTCAAGTAAGCAGTTGAACTCAACTACAAACATAATATTATTTCCAGCATGTTGACATCTATCTACGACAGTAAAATCAATGCATTGTTTCAGCAGCATTATTATTCAATGTTGTCGTTTAGTTTAATGATATAAGGACAGTGTCCGTATATAATTTCACGAACGGGTAACGGAGCACACAAAAGAGAAGCTAAAAGCTAAGCTAAGAAGCTATTTAGTCAACAGATGATCGAAGAATAATACAAAATTAAACTAATTCTGAGTGGGTTGATATATTTGGTGGAGGCGCCGGGTCTAGACAAAACTCACAATTAAAAATGTACCTAGATAGTTGTTACACCAGAAACACATTATGTATCATCCTTGTTGAAGGGCAATGCCAACCAAAACGCTTATCAATCAGATGTAGTGTTCGTTATTTATCTGAGACGCTTCACACGCACAGACGGACGGACAGACTGTACGTCAGCTTCACTCCCTAATTCAATTTCCTTTGGCGTGGACCTCATATTATTACTTTCTAGTCTGGCAGGCAGGTTGATTGTGTGTCACACTTTGACACGCATTCACTAGGAGCTCTATGCAAGAGTATAAAAACAAACAAGCCTAAATGCTATGAACGATTCCCCACGAAGTCTCAATTCTGACTGTAGTATGGTCGACCACGGTGTTCTATAAGCTACCATCGAAAGTAAGAATATTTTAATTAATAATTGGTTATCTTTGAAATAAGGCGACATTTTGAAGTTTTTAGCTTCTTCATTTCCGAAATGAGATAACGCAGCTCGCCTTCGTATTTGTTTCTGAAGCCAGGAATCACTTGATTGACATTTGGGCAAACATTCAAATAGATAAGTCGCGAAAAACGTCTCCGTTTTGTTCAAAAAGTCGACGGAAGGAAAAAGAAATGTCTGACATAAATATTGTAAGGGCTATGTATAATCAGTTCTGGAGAGAATCCGCATGTTGACTCAACACATTTGCATGCAGCCTACAGGTTACTTATACACCGCAGGCACCTGCATAGTTCACCATTTTTGTCGGTGTTTTAGGGGATTTTTGGTGGACTGACTGTCTGCCTGAACCCCGTTATACAACGCCTCCTACGTAAGGATAGCCGTGTTTGTCTTCCTGTAGGCTACTACTAGGTGAAGGACAGCAGCTCCTTGATAGACCCATGACAATGAAAGTCTACCGACCTGATCTTTAGCCTAGAAATTATATTTGCTATCAACACAACTTAAAAGAACGAGTTGTAATTGTTTTCAATTAGCCTATTCAATGGGTCTATTCTATAAAGAATATGAAACTTAGCATAATATTTACATATTTCGTGAGAGTTATAGGTCGCTGGTTGAGACGCTGTCACCGGCAACCCAACTGGAAGATTTCCTCGATAAGAGGTATTGGAGTCCTCCAACTATCTCATATGATTCTAAGCGCGGGTTCACGACCGGTTTCACAAACAAAATACCATTCACAACTGTTTTCACATTACAGGCAGTAAATGGCTATTGGCACTATCATCACCAAACTAGGAGTTCCGTCGTTTCAACACTTCAAAATGTACCATGTTTCTCACTACAGGTTAACCGCAGTGCATATTCACCATAAACTAGTTCCGAGTTTAAACTCACAAGTCCATGTTTCTCCTTAGATGACGCATACAATGAAGTCTACCGACCTGATCTTTAGCTCAGAAATATATTGCTGTTTTCAATTAGCCTATTCAATGGGTCTATTCTATAAAGAATATGAAACTTAGCATAATATTTACATATTTCGTGAGAGTTATAGGTCGCTGGTTGAGACGCTGTCACCGGCAACCCAACTGGAAGATTTCCTCGATAAGAGGGGTATTGGACGTCCCTCCCAACTATTCTCAGGGGAGCAAAACGTTCACGACCAGGTTTACAAACAAAATATTCATTCACACTGTTTCTCACATTACAGGGCTAGTAAACTCGGCAGTTGGCACTATCATCACCAAACTAGGAGTTCCGTCGTTTCAACACTTCAACAATGTCTCTATGTTCAAACTACCGACAGTGTTGGCTCGAGCGTTAAGCGCGCGACTCTCATTCGGGAGGTCTCGGGTTCAAATCCTGTCGAGACCGGCAATCCTAACTGAAGTTTTTTTCGAGGTTTTCCTCAGTCGTCAATGCGAATGCAAGGAATTGAGTCCTCTTAAACAGCCCTAGGGCATCCCTTCACAATTGTCCTATCTGCAAAATACCTAGCTAGACACCTGAAGAGGGGCATGAATTGCACCCTGGGCAGGCTTCCCACAGAAATTATTTACATGTCGAAACTAATTCTCCCAGATTGATTGTGCCTCCTCCGCCAACATATTCACAGAATCTTCATTCATTCCATTCTGCCTGTCCTGTATAACACCATTTTAACATAATTAATTGTAGCAAGCTTCTTAGAGAAACTTCATTTTTTTTCAGGTAAACTTCTCCTGAAGTAGAGACAGCATCATTGCAGTGGAGGAGGTTGTCAATTGTCATGCAGATCTGTGGAAGAAACAGGAATCAATATTCAAAAGAAAATTATAACTTGTAGTGGTGTGAGAGTGCTGTAGTTTTAGTTCGAGTCCAGTCCGAGTCCGGGTATTAAGAAGAGCTCGTGTATCGAGTCCAAGCATTCAGTTGTTTTTATTTCACTATTGAATCTATGATGACAGTACTTACAACATGTGCGGTATTTATACTTTATTTATTGAGAATAGTCTGTATGCAGGCTCCAAAAGTGACGACAAAGTAACATCTAATTGTGTTTAATATAAACACCCTCTCTAGAGAAGAGAGATCAAGTATGAACGTTATTAGGGCTAGGCTATGACATATCATTCAATCATTGACATTGCATGAAAATGTTGATATCGATGTATCGAAATTTATTCTTTGTGCCAAACAAAAATTCAATGTTTCCAAAAGAATTAAAATGTGTATAAAGACTTGGTTTACTAGTATCAAGGCTGAAAAAGGTTAGTAAAGTAGCGCCAAAGATGCATAACAATTTTTACGTTTCATACTCGCGTTTGATGACCTGCCCCTCGCCAATGTGTAGTTAATATAGACGACCCGGCACCTCCACCAAAATAATAATTTTTTTCACACTTCTTTTCGGGCACCAGTAGCAAATACTTGAGTTCGGGTCGAGTACTAAAATCTTTGATTCGACTTGAATTAATATTTCGGGTACTCGCAAACCCAAATTATAAACTTATTTAAACCTCGTCTTCCTAAACAGGTTGCGAATATTTGTATGAATATATTATTAAATATTGCAACAGTGGCACCATGATTTGGTACTACTGCATACACGAAGTCGATTATACGAAGAGAGACTAACACCAAACCTAGTTGGTTGTTTGCAAATGTGTTAAGAATATGTTTAGTATTGAGTGTACGGTATACCGGCCGTATATAGCCAGAATAGGATGTATTCTAGTGTTTTCGCAACTGCTGAATTGTGTATTGTAAAAGTTCTTGAGCTGTGTAGAATCAAATAGCAGTAACTTTTGAGAATGCACACAGAATAATTTACAATTTATTCCGGAAGAAAACGTTGTACGCCGGTGTGCTTCGCTCCCTATGTCAGGTAGACCTTCCCCGTACGCGAGCTTATAATATGAGTAAGGCCTTCATTAAAATTAAAGAAAAATATAATTTTAATTTCGTAACTTGCTAGGAATCTTGTATCTACATTGTCATCATTACTATTCGATTTGGTTTTGGATCATCATCTAGGTATGAATAGTCGCTTACGTATAAACAAACCCCGTGTTAAAGAAACTGTCGATATCCCTGGCTCTATTATAAACATTCATTTTATTATTGAAGTAGCCATGCATCGAGAAGTATTCTGAAAGCCCCTCCCACTGTCTTACTCCGTATCCGCATCGACTCTCAAACTCTTAGAAATAATTTTATCAGTTTCGTACTCCCTCCCCTCCTTCAAGATACAATGTTCTATTTTTGCAAAGTTAATTTCCTGAGTATTCTTTGATGGAAGAACAAGTCAAGATTTCGAATCAAGACAAAATCCTATTGGTTTTTATTCTGTCACGTTTTAAGATAACACAAAAGTCGATTCCTAGCTACCACGGCTTTATAATTTTCTTCAAGACAATTCCATTTTGTTCATCAGACCTCAGTCTGAGCATAAACTCAGTCTGAATATCGTGTGTATTGTACCGAAGGCCACATCACAACTAACATCGTAAGCCAAGATGTGCTTTGTAATGATTTGTCCAGCCTCAAGGTTTTAAGTTTCCAAATGCATTATCATGTTTTACATTATTTTTAAATGTCTGGTTATTGACGTGTGTATGTAGTCTGTTTACTTTCGTTAAGTAATATATCTACTGCCCTGGAAACAAAGCAAAACCTGCTTTGCAAGCGGATTGAAGTATAATGCGATATTTGAAGTAAATACAATCCCCACAAATACAAAAATTTGTAAAAACGGCAGCCAAGCTCTCCTTCAAAATTCTTCGGCTGTGAATGCTGCGAGATACAGAAGTTGAGACAAGCTTTTCATTCTTTCTCCCTAGTTTCGCTTTGAAAAGAAGTAAGATCATTTCGCCTGTTGACGAGCGCCAAGCTTACGATTTTTGTGGTAAAAAAGTAAAAATTTTAAACTCGAAATCATAAAAAAATGGCTTGGTCATTGAATTTGGTTCATGGCCAAGCAATTTTTTTATGATTTCGAGTTTTAAATTTTTACTTGTTTACCACAAAAATCGTAACCGTAAAGTAATAACGAGTTTTGATTTTCCCTGGTCCCTATTGCCCGGTTTTGGTTTTGAAAGCTAAAGTGATTGCGCATGAGGGACATCTGAGTGTGGCCCAAGTTGCAAAGTTCTAAGATGAACCGTTTTCTCTGCATTTATTCATAAGAGTACGGAATTACCTAGCTTTTGATCATTTTGATTTTCCCCGGTACTCGTTACCCAATTTTGCTTTCCATATTCAAAAGTGATAAAGAATGAGAGATATCAAAGTGTATTCCACGTTTGAAACTTCTCAGTTGTAGCGTTTTCTTTGAATGATTTATTTTTTTAAGTTCAGAGTTGTTTTTTTTGAAATTTTTGGGCCCACGGTCTCCCCAAATTTAGTCCCTTGTGTTTTGGACGCTAGATATTTATAATGGTTCAGAGCATGTTTAATTTCAAGTTTGTACAAATTACCACGCCTTAGTTATTACGTGTTTTGATTACTAGGAAAACGCTTAAGTCCCGCCGCGTTGTTGGATGAGCGTAATTGGTGCATTGATTTTCTGTTGTACTGTGAAAAAATCATTACTTAGTTGATTTCTTTTTAATTAATTTAAATTAAATAAAAAATAAACTTTAATTTTAAATTTTTTTAATTATTCGTAATTTAAAAAAAGAAAACAATCGTAAAATTTCGATTTTCATAACAAATAATTTTTCGATTGCGCTCAGATTTCACACGAATATATAAATTCATGAAATTAAGGTTCTGTGAAAAAATCATTACGATCGGATAAAGCATGTAGGTGCTATAAGCCAAAGAAATTTAAAAAATCAAAAAAATTCCAAAAATTGCGATTTTTTAAGGAAATTTTTCTTTCGATAACGCTCAAAATTCACACGAATATATCAATTCATAACATAAAGGTTGTGTGAAAAAATTATTACAATCGGACAAAGCATGCAGGTGTTATGAATCGAAGAATTTTGTTAAAAATCGAAAAAAATCGTAAAATTAAGATTTTTATGAGAAATAATTTTTCGATCGATTTTTCCCCCCGTGCAGTTCTTCGTTCAGAGATTTCATAGACCTCCATAAAATTTCATCGCAATTGGAGTATTGGTTTAGCCGGAATCGTGTTCACAGACACACAAAAATACAAAAAAAAAAAAAAAACATTCCGGATTTTTTTCTCCAGTGTAGTGAAATGGAATCTTCGCTTCGCTCGCTACGCTCATCCAATCATCCAAATTTTGATTTTCTCAGGTCCCTGTTACCCGATTTTGGTTTTAAAAGCAAAAGGCACTGCGTCTGAGGTACATCTAAGTGTGGTCCAAGTTTCGTAGTTCTAAGATTTACCGTATTCTCTGTATGGCTCAATATAGCTCCGAGGAGAACTAACTATAACCAGCTAGCCAGCTAGCCAGCCGGAATGTTTTAGACGATGTTGAGAGCCTTTTTAAACACATAATGGGTTGTCGGATCGGGTTGATTTTTTTTTTGTAGGTCATGGACCACATATATCAGGTCATATACCGAGTTTCAAGATTGTAACTCTTTCGGGGCGGCGTGTGCAGATAGCTGAAAACCCCCCAACTCGGTTAGCTGTATACATGGCTGCGAGTTCGTCGTCGCCTAAGCAGTCGCATGCGCTTGACTGCGGGCGACGACCGTCGCCCTTAATTTGGGTTATATTATGCCACATTTTTCAAATAAAAACGAAGACTTATCCTAAACTTTTCTCTGGACTTTCCGTGTTCGACATGAGTACTATGTGGTTGAGGATGCAAAGAGTCTGACATGACTGAAGTGTATCATACTGCTATGACTATACACTTAGATGGGTACAGTCGTGAAGGTATAGTGCTGTTGTTCGCTTCTCTTAGGAAGACCCAGGTTTGATTCCCGTTTAATATGCTATAACTCAACTTGATCCTTAAAGAGGTTCGTCGTGAAGATAGTGTTTGTCTACCTTTCTTAATTGGAATGCAGACCCAAGGTTTGCAATTCCTGTTAGAACCATTTATATTAATGCTTAACTCCAACTTTGATCGGTAAAATGACAGGTTTGTTGAAAAGTTTTTTTATAATATTTTGTCAATTTTGTCTGGTATAATTAGCTAACTATTAAAACAAAGTAGTTCATGCAATATCAATTCCAATAATAATGTTACAAAATGGGAAATAGGCCTAAATATTATAACCATTAAAAAAGCAGCGAATTCACTCTAGAATAACAATATTTTACAAGCGAGGTACTGGAAATTGTGTGGACATTGTGGAAAGTTCAAGCGGTATCAAATGTGTGTGTTTTTATTATTTTCGGTACCCAAAGCGTCAATGCTACCTCCAAAAAGGAGTGGCTCATTGGAAGGGCGGTAAGGGGGGGGGAGCCCTTTGGGTGCGGAGTTCGAGACGTAAGGGGATCTTAGAATGAAGGGGGAGTGGGGATTATATTCGTAGTTCCTTAAGGATGTTATATCTTTGTACAAAGCTCTTTTTAATCAATGATCCCACAAAAACAACGGGGTGTATACTTTTAAAGAGCATTAAACACCAATCTAGGAAAGAAGACAAAGGTTGCGAAATATTGATACACTCAAAATGAAAGAAATGATGAAAAGAAAAATGTCAGGTGAAAAAATGTTTAGATCTTAGTGGACTACGAGTTATTCTGTAGCAAAACGAAGTATGACTGTGTGTAAAACATTAAAATTACATTTTAATATTAACAAAGAGGTAATCCTTATTTGACTGCTGACCAACCGTGACTGTTGACCTCACGGATTCAGTAAACCTCATTGAAAATGGGAGTACCGAAAAATAGTTTATTTATTTATTTATTTATTATTTATTTAACGTCTATCCTATTCAGTTATAAAAACTGATTTACAATGGAGGACAACTTACAAAGGAGAACTACTTTGTTAAAAACTAAGGTGAATTTGGTTGGAGGCTGACAAGCAGGTGGCTAATTAAAAATCGTCAATGCATTTAGTTGGTTAGTCGGTGGGAGGCTAGCTTACTACCAACATCTTTCTTGGCCTTGACTGCAGGGACATAGTTAGCGTGCACGTGTGCAGTCTCTATCCGAGAACATTGTACAAGAGACTAACCTGGGCTTTTAAATATGTTCCACGTGGATTTATCTGATGACTGTGCACGTGTGCAGTCTCTATCCGAGAACATTGTACAAGAGACTAACCTGGGCTTTTAAATATGTTCCACGTGGATTTATCTGATGACTGACAAACTGAATAAAACAAAAACAAATCATTAAAGTGGAATGCGTATAGGCGTGCCTATGTAGTGAATGGACGCTCACTGGTTCAACGCAATTTCCAATAAGAAGCAAATCAAATCCAAGACTTGTCCATAGCACTTAATTTTGGATCAGTTAGGGGAGGGAAATTGTTAGGTGTCAGCTTCAGTTAAAGATGCGAGCTAAACATGTCGGCATTCCACAATTCTATGTGAGCGCCCAACTTACAAAGTGTTCACTCTCATAATTGTCTAATTACTTTCGCATGTCTCAATAGGATTAGTTTTCAGTTATTCTATTGCCAAGAATATAAAATATTGAATACTTCAATCAAAATTGTTATCTTGTACAGGAAAACTAGCATAAAGTTAAGGTTTACGTGGAAGTATTGGGGGGAATCACAACTATTTCCAGGGCGATGCACATTGGGTGACACGATGTTCCATGTGTTGATCGTAGAAACTCGAGACTCCTCAACAGGTGGGCGATATGGATGATTTAGCCGCAGCTTCCACCGCTCTAACCCGGCGAGCTCATCCGAACAAGAGCTTTATCTCACCTACCTCCAGCCACGCTTACTTTACGATCGGAAAGAAGAAACAGGAAGAGCGTAAGTACAAGTTATAGTGTATGGTTTTACTCCGTTTTTCACCAACTACCCCACTGTCTGTTTATGGATCCACTACACCCCACAAATGTATAGCTCTACAGGTCTACACGACTTAAGAGATTAAATCATATTTTTGTTCTTAATAGTCCCAAGAAAATAACTTTTATTCATCTGTAGTCTGCCGCAAGTTTCAAATTAGGCTGAAAACAATTTACAACGATTTGGTTTCGTCGGCCTACTTTATTAATAATATGTTTTAACGACACTTGGGTCGTGTAAATAGATTTGATAAGGAAGTTTAACGTTTTGTTTGTTTTTACTTTATGTATTTTTGTTTGTTCGCTTTTTTACCCGGTACACGCTTCGCCGGTCTGCACGTAATTTTCAGGGAACCTTCTAAATCTCTACTCTGACCTGCTACAGTTTTAAGAGCATATAAGCGACGTTTTCTATGAAAAACACACTTTTACATATTTTTGTAATTTTGAAATAAAACTTTGAAAAAAAGAGTGGCATTGACATGTTCGTCAACAATGCTCTAGAATGTTTATTTACCAAATTGTTGTTTACATTCGGTATTCTCAAATGATTGTATTATTGCCATAGAATAGAGAATACGCCAGGTAGGGCAAACATGAAGTGGGGTGTCCAGTAATAAGGACCATGTCTTCCCATGTAGGCTGTTGCTCAGCGAGTAAATGCCCGCAGGAGAGACAGGACTGGGAGGAGGGGTCCGGGATCCCACGTTACTGCTGTATCAACAAATCCTCGAGATCACTGAAAAGGCCACCTTCTAAACTTGCTCCGATGTTTTGGAAGGAATGATCCGTTTACTCAGAGGACCTGGCCTGCGTTCAAGCAAATACTTAACCTGCCTTCATATACTCGTGGACACGAAAGTGCAGCAAACTCAACTAGCAAACGGAGCCTCCAAGTTAAAACTTCAATTCACCAATAATTTACGCGATTCGGGTTTAGATGTCACGTTCAATGTGGATTTACACGAGCCAGAGCTTTAAAAACAACAGAGCTTTCAGGGAAACGTAACAAATGAAATACTTTTACTTTTACTCGAACACAAACTAATCGGATGTACCTACGACACTTGAATAAAGGCGAAACGTGATCCTTTTGTTTTTTGTGAATAGCTAGAGTGCGTCAGTTAGCATTATAACTAGAAGTGATTCAACGTTTAAACATGTGTTTTGGCTTTATTGGAACCGAAGTTGGACCATGCATCATAATTCTTTTAGTATCACAGTGTGTACTTATTTTAGCCTATGATATTTCAATTCAATTTATTTTAATTCAACCCTATCACATATTGCCCTTAATAAGTGCAAGAATGCTCATATACATGGTTTTAAATGTGGGAAAAAATAATTGCTGCAAAATACTGATTATGCTCAGTGATAAAAATCAGTGTGATCTTAACGCACCTCTCCATAAGAATAAAAGAGAATGTTGGGAGCTAAAATGAATGTTCAAAGGATTTAAATAAATAAATAAATAAATAAATAAATAAATAAATAAATAAATAAATAAATTGTAACTAGAGTCTACCCATCACAGGGCACAACAAAATCCCCATTATGTTTGAGGTACACAGAAACAACTCGAGTTGGTACTCGAACCCAAGACCACCCCGAACTGAGTCTGACGGAACTGACTCCCATATTATGGGGAAGTATTTATTCCATTCTATGTTTGAATGTTTACTTAACATCTATACTGTTCAGTTACACAAACTGATTTTTAACAAATTTCAAAATACGTTTTTTAAGTTAAAAAACATAAAACAGACGGAGTAATAAAGGAAGTAAAGAATGAGTGGTTTCGATTGCGATTTTTTTTCTGCCACTACAACAACGTTGATAAGAAAATTACAATCACAGATCAGGACAAATAATACTTCGAAGGGTGTACAAAGGCCTTCCTCAAATTTACCCTCCAATGCAGTGCCCACCCATTAATTATAATAATGCATGTTTGTGGTATTTTCTCCCAAAAAATATGACAAAATATTCATAACGCATGGTTAATTATATTTTGTCTAACCTAAAGTAAGTTCATAATAAATATTGATAGTAAGTCAACACACTATGTCCCCACTTGTACTTGGTTGGTAACAAGTATTTAAATCAGTCATAAATATTGTAAAAAGTCCTAAACCCTAGTAAAATCATGTGTTGATATTGTGGAATAATACTATTGAAACTACCACAAACGCATGATATATCATTATAGATATTAAATATATGAAAACGTAAGCTCCCGTGGCAAAATTGGTGGGAAAAGTAAACTTTGTCTCAATACAAATCTCGGAGAGCACATAATTTAAGATTCTGCGTTATTATACACAAAACTTTATAATATGAATGTTGTGCATACACAGATAAACCCGGGTTCAATCCCCGTTGAGGTTCGAGGGAGTTTCTGGATGGTATTCCATGTGGAGATTTGAGTTGATCCTGGATTTGTAACAGTTCAAGCTCACCTAGGCTTGAGTATTTGATAGGGGTAGCTCAGTACAATGTAGTTGTAGAGTATAGTACCACAAATATGGTACACTCGTAACCAGGCACGTGATGCTTCCATCACAATATGATAAACCGATGAATAATGCAAGGGAAACTTTAATGCAGGTTTACAATCAAATAATGAACTATTTCTAAAGAAATGTGTGTAAACAACGCGATAACTTATATTTTGACATATTTATAGATACACACAACAATATAATTTAAATTATTTCTGAGACCATCGGTTCGATCCCGGCTGACTGTAATCCTAAGTTTTTTTCGTGTTTCGTTAGTCAAAATACAAAATGTTGGTAACTTGGTGGTAACTTCTTCCCAAACGACCTAGCACCATACACCTTGTTAGCCCCCCCAGCCCCCCGAACAGGGGCAACTTGACCAAAAATTATAACAAATTATTTTCAAATGTTTATAGGGTTATCACAATCCGTCTATTGATAGATGAAATGCATATAACATTGTTATACAAAATATAATTTGTAATAGTATCTGATAAATACAACACCTCTCCCCTAATAAACCAAACTTGCCTTATTCCCTCGTGCGGGGTAAAATTTGAAGACGTGTCTTTGAACAAGTAGGTTTCTTACCTGGCCAACTGTATGGACGAGAAGAGTAAAGCTTAAGAATTATATTTTGATCGAAAGGGTCTCTAAAAGTTCAGACTTTGCAAAATATCGAATAAGCTTACAGCTGGACCGTGGACAGTTTTATAATAGGCCTTCTAAACCCGGGCTTAGAGAAAACTTCGATCGGCTTTCTGTTACAACCGAGAGCTTAAAGACTATGTAAAATAATGACTTCCTTTAGACTGACAGTTTGACCAATAATCGGTAGTGCTTCACAACGATAATAAAAACGAGGTGTATAACTCAAAATTACTATCTTACAATAATTATATATTATAAAACGTTTCGTCTACCAAGACCTAATTTTGTTGAAATGGACCAGAAAGTTTTTTAGAAATGTGCAAGCTGTTTGTAATATGCAATTATTGTGGTAAAAGAAACTGTAGTGATCATGAAGCACGCATAGCCATTATGGGCCTAATAACGATAACGTACACGTATATTATTATTGTCTCTTTACCGTATGCTCAAATTGGATTATGTTAATTGTTCAAAATATTAATAAAGTATTATGCTATATAAGAAAATGACTTTCTTGGTGTTTTGCCACGCCCTTCTAATTTTCTGGCATACTCTTTGTTTTAGGGCGTATCTACGTGACGTTGGTGCTCAGAGTGACTCGAAACACATAATATATGTCTTGTCTGCGTTTGCAATTCATGTAGTGGGAAAGAAACACTGCCTCCAAATACAGTACATAAAATTTTACACATGTTTAAGATAAAAACTATAACTGACAAGTGTTGGCTCGAGCGTTAAGCGCGCGACTCTGATTCGGGAGGTCCCGGGTTCAATACCCGTCGAGATCGGCAATCCCAAATACAGTTTTTTTTAAAGGTTTTTCTCGGTCGTTAATGTGAATGCAAGGGATATTGTCCTGTCAAACAGGCCTCGGACATCCCTTCACAATTGTCCTGACTCCAATATACCTAGTTAGTCACCTGAAGAGGGGCACGCATTGCACCCTGGAAAGGATTCCCTCGAAAAATTATTATAATTATTATTAATACAAATATAACCCCCTTCGTTACTAAGTTTTTATAACTAAATATGATAGATATTAGATTTGAAATAACACCACTCGAAAATCATGTTTTATAATTACAAAAGGTTAAACTACCGGTAATGTTACAAACATGTGGTGCATTTGCTCGACATGAATGTATGTGTACACATGTATTAGCAATTTACAACTTATTTGTACAAATACAAAATAGTAAGTACAAAATACATTAATTTATCTGGAGAACTATTCAAATAAATAAAAACAAATGCATGTATTGGTATAATCTTCTTAATGACCCTATCGCATTATTCCATGTAATGTAATGTGGTAATGAGCGTCCTACTTCATAGGCAAACTCTGTCTCAAGTCCCAGTATCCAGCGAAGCGTAAGTTATATACCTACTCTCACAAAGACACTTAATATCACACATAAATGTTTGTACATTTGATTGCAGATTTCACATCGTCTCCTTCAAAAGCAAACCAAAAGCAGACCAATCCTCTTTCTTGGTCAAATGTTGATCTAAGTTAACTAATTAAGCTACCAATTAGCACTCTAACTAAGACATAATATCAATTAGACGTTCGTAATGTATAGAGCTATAAATCAAAGGAAATGTCCGTATATTGAATCAAAGACGCTGGACTGTGTGATCGCCGGGAGCCGGTAGCCGGTAGTGTCCCCTAAGAGCATCGGTTACTATGGCAGCTCAGCCTGGGCCTACGTCTTGGTTGCCACGGAGTGTTTGCTAGGGGGGGGGGGGGGGGGGGGGACTCTTTGAAGTAGTAAGGCTGGCTCTTAATTCAATTTACACATCCTGCTGAGAAAAAGATGTGTGGTCAATATGAGAGTATATGAAAAGCAAGCAATGATTCCGCACGATGTGTAGTATTTAAGTACATGTGTACATTAATTTTTATTTATTTCAATATCTGAGTCAATAAATACATGGAAAGTCACCATAAGTTTGCAATAATTACAAATTTCAGTCTGATTTCGTATTGGAATGGACAGAAAGATATACAATCCCCAGTGAGAAGCTTTTCAGTCAGGATTCCCGGTACGAGAATCGATCCAGAACACATCGACTTTGTCTCGCGTGCTGGTTCTGACCTGAGTTACGTTGAGCCCACGCGGCAACCTCCCGACTAAGATCACGTGTCAGGGTCCCCTAACTAACTAATATCAACGACCCGAGGCGGATTTACCGCTTAGTGGAATAAGCGTCAGAGTAAAAATGAAGAAAATTGAAACAAACCCAATTTTAAAAACATAATATGCTATGTTTTTTTATCGCCATGTGGAATAAATAAATCATACGTATGCATTTCACCAAATTCCTTGTAGCCCCTGTAGGCAGATACAGTTTTGGCACATTGTTTAGTTTATTTAGTTTGAGGGCGCGTCAACTGTTAGGTAATAACGCGCCACTCTAGCATAGGGAGGAAAGTCCCATGCAGGTCACGGGTGGGGGGGGGGGGGACTGTCATGTCGTAGTGGTCATCATGTCGTCATTTGGGAGGTCGTCACAGGGAGGAGGGATCCGCGACGACGACTGATAGAGCTCGCCTCTAGTTCTAGGGTACGTATACACGCTAATGTTTGCGCGATGGACTTGGCCTCTTTCATCGCCTTTTATTAGCAGAGCCATGTATGTTCTGGGTTAATTCTACCCTGGGCCAAGACGGGGAGGCACATTCTTCATTCGTTGAAAACTGAAATTACAATCCATTGTTAAATATAGATAGTACGTATTTGTACATGCCTAGGCTCGGGAGAAGAAAAAAAACATACAATCGACGAAGAATACAAAAATATAATCATTTACTGTGGTCGATCGTTTTGATGGCAGCGCAAGGTTAGACAAAGCGTATCATTAAAGTGTCTTGCTTGTTCTTGCATTCACTTAGTGTTGGTGCCGAGAACATGAACTCTCAAACTTTCTGAGGGGCAAGTCATTCCCCTTACCCCCAGGACCGGGTACTAGAAACTTTCTGAGGGGCAAGTCATTCCCCTTACCCCCAGGACCGGGTACTAGAAACTTTCTGTATCCTCCATGTTCAAGGACAAAGCCAACAATAGAACGCATGTCCGTCAGACGTTGTGTTCGGTTTTTGTCAACAGACGTGACACACGCACAGACGGACGGACTACAGCTTTGCTACCTAATATTCTAGTCGTATAAAATATCAATATCGTAGGCAAAATAAATAAAAATAATTGTGGTCACATTCACAAGTACAACTCAATTGGATTATCAGTCGGTCACCTGCGATCCTGTCACACCGCAATCACGTAACGTCTTTTACTGAGCGTTGTCGTTTCCAAGATAAAACAACACCCCGTTTATGTTGGTATGCCGTACAAGGATGATACAGAATTATTTTGGGGACCCTGGGACTGGGAGCAAGGGGAATTTTTCCTCATACCCAGCATTTTTTCTCGTGGGAAATCTGGCAGGAGACGAATCATGGCCCTCTTCAGAACTCTAATATCCACTCGTGCTACGCATGTTTCACGCTCGTCTAACCAGGCGTAATTTCTACGTTTTCCAGTTTATAAATTTATTAGTTTTGATTAAAGAAGAGCTATTTTTATAATATAAGCATACATACCAGTATACAACCACCATTGATGGCATCATGTATGTGCCTACTTACTCTCCTCTGACTCGGGAGGATGCGGATTCAAGTCCTGTCACCGGAAATCCCAGACACCTCTTCAACAGCCCTCGAACATTCCACTCACAATCATCTAGCCCCCTATTGAACATGGTTATATCGGGAAAAGCTACTTCATATTCCTTATCTTATTGTAACACACACATTAAAAAAAGATGCACAGGTGGAAATAAATGTTATACTATGCTGGCATACGGTTGATGACGATTTGCCAAAATTAAGTGAAAAATATTGCTAATGAGATCAAATTTCAGTTGCACATTTTCTTTGTGAACTATTGTAGGTTCAAGCTGTCGATCACGCGAAAAAAGGCGAAGAAATCGTAATTTTACCCCGAATACAGGAAAGGCAACGGGGAAATAGAAATCTCTGAGAATCTTAAAACGGCAAAAATAGACAAATTTATCAAATAGAAATAATTATATTGTATCGATAACGCTGGAACATGAAGCAATACATTACATCCAATATTTGTAAGCATGATACAGAAAAAAACAAAAACAATGGTGACACTGAAATTGTTGGCTTTTACCTTTGTAGGCCTATACCAAAAAAACGGTAAAAAGGTAGAATTTACAAAATGGAAGTGGTACATTTGGGTAATAAGACTGATTGTCTGTCTTAGGTACTATACTGGGCCTCAAGAAAATAGTCCGTATATCATTGTCGTTTATTTAAATTGTATTGCTTCTAATTTAATTTTCCCCCTAACCTAGGAACTAACTATAATTTATGTGATAATGTATACTTATTTCCAAAACCGGAACACTTCCCCTTGTAATTTTGTAAAAACTGAGGCCCAGAACTAAAGGCCACAATACGGTTCAGCGGGTTACCCGTACAATTTCAGTTCATAACTTTTGAGCGGGTAACCAAAAGCAATGTTGCCGGTTGGTCGACTTCGAATGTGATCGTTTTGTAGCAGGTCCACCTGGCAACGCTGCGCTACGATGGAAGTGGATTTGTGGAACCATGATGGCTGCGTTAAATTCGTCTTTGAAAGCAATTTTAATAGATATTAGTGGTACGTTGCACATAGAAAATTATGCTCTTCCAGGAGCAATAGAAGCATTGGAGAGGTAACTTTACATTTTAATCAAAAGTGCGACATTGCTTAAATTACTTGTCAACCCCGCTGCATTCTTTGTTTACATTTTATTTTTAGGTTAAGACAGACGAACATAACCATCAAATTCGTCACAAATACCACTAAGGAATCTCGGCAGTGCCTATACCAACGATTAATTAGTCTAGGTTTTAAAATCGAAGAGCAAGAAATATTTAGCTCACTATGGGCTGCTCGGGATTTGATAGTTTCCCGAGGTCTCAACCCTATGTTGATCGTTGATGATGCAGCTCTTGAAGATTTTACTGAAGTGACTAAAAAAGGGAACACAGATTACAATTCTGTTGTTGTGGGACTTGCACCTGAAAAATTTAATTATGCCGTGCTTAACAAAGCTTTTACGTAAGTATTACGGAATGCAAGAGTAACCTAAGCCCACAATTTATTTAAACAAGCGTCTACCTAGACTTACATAAAGTCTTTTTGTTCGCATAGGTAGGCCTACCTAGTGTAAACACTTGGAGTGGGCTAGTGTTATGCTAGAGAGTGTTACACTGAAGTTAGGGTTACCATAAGTGTCTCAGCAAAAAAGAGGACATTTGGTGCACAGACATTCGCGGACTACAAGGGCTGTCTGGGGCGGAGCCCCAGCTGCCGGAGTCGATTTTTTTTTTACATTTTTACCGTCAGGATAGCGTTTAGAGCGATCTGAACAAGGAAGGACAGTGGTAAGGTCGCCTTTTAAATTGAGGGGTTATTTTTTCATGAACACTACATTTTATAATGGAAAAATGTTTATTATAACATGTAGGCCTACATTATTTTATTGATTCACCTACAACTAATTTGTTGAAGAAGACGGGCCTGGTTCTGAACTGCAATTAGATTCAGGAATTGCTGGTTTGTACCAACTGTACTTTTCAGCTGAAGAAATGTTTTGCAACAAAGCTGGCTTGGAGAGCAAGTAGGCCCTAGTTCTAAAAATCTTTACATCTCATATTTTTATAATATTGCACAGTAATAATTCCTTTTACTGAATTGACAGACAACCGGTTTCTTTCCTTTGTCCATTGAGCATTTATAAGAGAGAAAAGCCTCTCAACATTTGCATACTGGGCAGGAATTGCAAAAAAAAAAAAATGCAATTTTCAAAAATTCACTGTAACATTCAACTGATCTACTCTTTGTGGAATACACAACCCATTTGTCTGCTACAAGTTTCTCGTGAAAATCTGAGTCTTTTCTCTTACCTTCTGCCTCACTCATCTGTTTTGGGTGAAGTAACCGGACATTTGCATTATTTTGAAAAAAACGCCCGGACAGACATAAAAAAAGAGGACATGTCCGGCTTTAGCCGGACGGACTGAAGTGAACGAACAAAACTAATGAAGTGCAATCGCTAGACACATCCGTGTAGGCAAATACTTTTGACAGTTACTGGAATGATAGCTCTCTCTGTCACAGACTTGTAAGCTAGGGCCTAGGCGTAGGGTCTAGCCTAGAAGTATAAGTTTATTTGTTTTATTTGATTATTTTTATTTGTTATTGTATATTTTAGTATTATTTTAATTGATTATGCCATTATACGCCACTCTAGCCTTTTGGGCATGTGAGAAACTAATATGCCTACCAATACACAGCTACTTAGGGCATTTTATAACAAATTTGTAAAGAAGTGCTAACTATATTATGTAACTTTTGTATTAGGATACTGTGCACAAAAGGAAATTCCTTGATTGCTATTCATGAAGGTCGATATTACAAGAGATCAGATGGTTTGGCGCTGGGTCCTGGGCCATTCATTAAAGGATTAGAGTATGCTGCAGAATGTAAAAGTGAAGTGGTAGGAAAACCATCACCCGCATTCTTTCAAGCAGCCTTGGGAGAAATAGATCCGAAGCATGCAGTCATGATTGGCGATGTAAGTAGTACACAGTGTAAGGCCTTTTGGCCATGTACTGTGTTGTGTGAGCAACCTAGCTATACCGGGGTAGGCCTACTCAAGAATACAAAAATATATTTCTTTGAGCAGGCATATTTGAGGATATAGGCAACATTTTTTATTTTTTACAAAACCTATTGTACCATGTAGGCCCTACAGATCAAATGGTGAATAAATTATCTTCTGCTTCTCTTATCAAATTGTCCATGGGCGCTAACTCTGTGGGTGCCGGAGGGTATTTACGGGCACCCACACATTGTGCCAATTTTGATACCTACCGATTCCGGCGGTTCCACGGAATCTCTTAGAATCATTATAATCAAGATTCTCCATTTTTTGGGTCATTTTGAGTGATTCCGATTCCTATATTGTTAAATCCTAATCCAGGGACACCGTTTGTATTGATTGCCCATATACCATGTATTTTGTTCTTTGTCAACATTCTAAAACAAAATATACCGGTAGTATTGATTGAATGTTACTTTAAAAATATTAAAACTAGGCCCAGAAGCCCTGTATTGTGGTAATTTTTAAATATGATAGGCCTAAGACCTGTACCTAGGCCTACATAAAACAAGATAAATACCAACAACATAAGATAATCTATGTTTGTAGCCAGTGAATGACTACTGTGAATTAATTATTGTAAATTAAATTCATTTCATTATTCTGGTAACCAACCTTCTTCAGATGAGGCCTAGTCTATATTTATATTAAATGTGTTTATTTAGTGAATGCCTAAGTTTGGTTAGTATAAGAATTGGAATCGTTCATACATCGGTATCTCACACAATAATAATTAATAATGAGAATCAAATTTGGTCAAATGTGAAATTGGCCATCTTTAGGCTAAATTTTAAACCTTAGAAGTTAGAACTAATTAGTTACAACGGTTTAACTACTAATGTGATTTTCACTCCATTATGTCATCTGTGTTGGAAATAACAATTTGTCCCATCTCCACTCAAAACTGTAGCTATTTGAGAAATTAGGGTCCATTTGTACTACAATGTGTGATCTCATAAAATCATCCTTATAAATGTAATTTGTTTCTAAATGTTGTGCCATCACCGATCGTTAGTATTGAAATAGAATTGAGTGGCCTCAATGTTTCCTTCTTCCCTAGGATGTCCGAGATGATATTGGTGGGGCCCAGGGTGTGGGTATGAGAGGCTTTCTAGTCCAAACTGGGAAGTATCGTCCAGGAGATGAAGAAAAGGTTTCACCGAGGCCATTCAAAACATGCGTGAATTTTGCACAGGCAATTGACTTTCTGCTTCAAGAATTAAATGCTAACAAACAATAAACTATATTATAGGTTTTATTACCAAAGATATATGAATGAAGGTATCAATATAGCCCACTTTAAGCTGAAATATCATTTATAAAACTTGATAATAAGAAATAACTTCATTTTTACTTTGTTGGTGTATGTATGTACTATGCACATATGTAGATAGGGTACTGTTCTGTTAAATGAAAATAAACTATTATTATAATACAAATTCCACATATGGTTTATAATACAATGTAATTAGTAATTAGTAATAATGCATACACCCATCTTTTCATTGTTAACAACTGACCCTACATTTTTTTATTTGTAATTTCTTTTAAAACACCAGACAAATAAATATATAATCTTCGACACTCGTATCCAGAATTAAATCGGGCTGGGGGAGGACCGCACTACTCCATTTCTTGGGTTAACATCTTCGTTGCCAGAGCCAGGCCTGACAACCACAACTTTACATCACAATTACTGTATATAAATTCATATTAAGACTAAGAGTATATCCACTCGGTCACAGCTGATTTTCAGTCGGGGAGCGGTCAGAGCCAACCTAGTCGGCACAGACAGTCGACAAGTGAACAAGGGCCAACCAGTAATCGGTTCTGGAAAAAAGGAAATATCTGCCTACTTGTTGGAGATAATACTCGTGGGCCAGCAAGGCTCATTCGGAACATAGGCCCTACATAGCCTACTTAGCAGAAGTATCATGTATCAACATTTTGATAAGACAGTTAATTTTCTTTTACATTCCCTCCCCTTGTTTGTAGCTGGAGGCAGCATGGGTCTGTCCTCCCCACATGCAACACTAGGCTAGAGTGGTGCATTACAAACTATGTTCACACGATCTGAAACCAAACAAGTAAAAATGTTGTTGCTAGTATTGTTAATCAATTTTTAAGTTAAATGTTCTTATGTGTTTGAAAATTAATAAATGGAAATAAAATTCCATCTTTGGCATAAAAGTCTCAATGGCTAGAGCTTTGCCCAAACCTCGTGTCGTACATAAACTGGCTCGGAACACAAGTCCCCCCAGGGTCATATTATTACCCTGGTTACGCCCCTGGGTGAAGGTTGCGAGGGAGTTAGCCACACACCTCTCACCCCCAGGGTCACCAAAAACATTCTATATCATCCTTGTTGAACGACAATATCAACAAAAACCCCGTTCCGTGGACCAAAGATTGGGGAGACAAGACACACACAGATGAACGGACAGAAATGTAATAAGTAAGTGTACTACAAGAAGTGCCAACTAAGAAAGTTGTAAGAAGTTCTACAAACAACCATGTTGATTAGTGACTGATAATAATTGATGGATATAAGTACTTACTTCATACATTCGATGTGTTTTTGAAGACTAAGGTACACACATAACAAAAACTTGTAAAAATACAGCCAAACCTTACACACTCAAAAGAAATGAGATCTAAAAAAGGGCAAAGCTCATTCTACCCTTCCACATTTGCGCATTCTTAATTCATAAACGTACTGTGTCCCTAACAGCACCCGTGAAAAGCGTGGCAAAATAGAATTTGCAATATTAATTTAAAGTAATAGTTAATCCAAGTTCTTTTTTTATAATTAATTTAAACGTAATATCATGCAAATTCTATTTTGCCAAGCTTTTCAAGAATGCTGTTACGGGACACTGTACATTTATGAATTAAGAATGCGCAAATGTGGGAGTGTAGATGAGCTTGGCCCTTTTTTAGATCTCATTTCTTTTGAGTAGTAGTAGTAGTAGTAGTAGTAGTAGTAGTAGTAGTGGTGGTGGTGGTGGTGGTGGTGGTAGTGGTGGTGGTGGTGGTAGTAGTAGTAGTAGTAGTAGTAGTAGTAGTAGTAGTAGTAGTAGTAGTAGTAGTAGTAGTAGTAGCAGTAGTAGTAGTATATCTTTATTTTAGCATGGTTTGCTATTTTACAAATTGCACAAAGACAATGGTCAATAGGACATAGTTTACAAATTATTACAACATCCACCCACATGGTCACAACAAAAATTACACATAGACAAGTCACAAATGAAATATACCCAAATTTTACATTTACATATTTTATCCAAAACACTGGTAAATGGAACATACATAAAATTAGTCTAGTATTCCCATTAGGCCTAGATGGTGATAACAAAAATTACACATGGAATAGCACAATTTGATATTTGTGTGTACGGTTTGGCTGTATTTTTACAAGTTTTTGTTATGTGTGTGGATCTCATTACTTTTTCAAGTTCCATTGCAAAATTATTTGTTAAAATATAATAATTTTATCAAAGTTGATTTAATTTCTATGGAATTACCAATTAACAATATAGAATGTAAAATATCTAGTGGCCCAAAGACTTGCTTTTTGTAAACAATGTAGTCGATCATTGTCAAGTAACTATAGTTACCTTGTTCATTATATTCTTGTATAAGGCTAACATTGAAACCTTTATTTGGAAGCCTTCGAGCAAACTTTTTCAACTTTTTCTTCAAAAGACCCTCTATTACCTTAATGTCCATGTAAAATATGAATGTTATAGCCCCACCCGTTTGGTCAGAATTGCGGGCCGATTGAAACTGAGTACTGACGAATAAGACCGTAGCAGTAGCTAGCAGTAGTAGCCAACATCCTTAGTGATTTTGAGCATGTTTCAAGACATTTTTTCACCAAGAAGGAATGCTTGTATCCCAACCAAATTTGGCATGTGTTGTCAGGTACCTAAATTCCCTCAATTTTGATAGTTTTAAAGTTCACATCACGTTTCATGACGGCTGGGTGACACCTCGAAATCACCCCAACTCTGCTTGCTGTATAAGGTGCCAGAGTGTGTAGCGCACCGCAGCCTGGCTGCGGCGCCCTACCTAGATTGATAAATCTCAAGTAACTATCAATTGGAATCATGTTTCTTCTTAGTGTCACATTACCCATGTGACCCAAGATCATATGGATGGGACACTACAGTATAGTAATATGCAAACATCTTGTTGAGCGAGCGAAGCGAGCGTCTCCACTTGACTCTTATGGCTCGAATGTCTGTTTTTTTTTGTTTTTTTTTTCCTGTTACTGCTTCGATACAGGTCGCACCGTTTCTCTGATCGACCTGAAATTTTGCACACATGTACATACCACCTAGGCGGGTTGCTGAATAGTTTTGTGGCAAAATCGTTCAAAAAGTTAAAAAGTTACATTAAAGTTAATCGAAAGTTTTTTTTTCAAACTAAACTGCAACAAAATCTGAGGTGGCCAAATCATTTAGAATGTCCGTCCGATCACGAATATGTTATTTTTGTTTTGATCCGATAATTAGTGTAGATGGAAATTACATTATAACAAAGTCCCGTTACCATGGCAACGGAAAGTCGCACAGCTTTTTTGGCTCATGATAGCGGTCAAACGGAGGCTCGGATCGAGTTGAAATTTTGACCATCCGCAAGTTTTGTTCCCGATTGAATGCCATTAGTTTTGTGGCAAAATCGTTCAAAAAGTTATAAAGTTACATTAAAGTTAATCTAAAGTTTTTTTTTAAAACTAAACGGCGACAAAATCTGAGGTAGCCAAATCATTTAGAATGTCCGTCCGGTCACGAATATGTTAATTTTATTTTGATCCGATAAGTAGTGTAGATAGCAATTACATTTTAACAAAAGTAACGTTACCATGGCAACGAAAAGTCGCACAAGAATTCTGGTCACTATGTACTGCCACCTAGAAGAAATCAAGAGTAAAATAGTTTTCCCAAAGAAATGATGTCAAGGTCCTCTAGATGGCGGTGGATTTTATCCATTCTCTCCTATTTTACAAATTTTCAGCTAAATCGGTCAAGACCTAAAAGACTTATTGGTATGTAACATTATGGGAATGTCGTACTCGGGTCGTGTTGCACGTACCGGTGCTCGCTCAACAACGCGTCCAACTGAGCGTTTTCCTAGTAAAAAAACTTTTCATAGGGATGCCTGCAGTAGGTGTAGGGTACACATCAGTTTTACACCCGATACAACCCTTTTCAGGGCCCCGATTCTGTAACTTCTACTGGTACGATAATCGCACGAATTTAATTTGTAAGTGATGAGTCACTGTGTGTATATCATGCTAAACAGACTTGTGACGCATCGCTTTAGACTTTGATTCGTGCGATTACCTACAAATCCAATCCGTAGAAGTTACAGAATCGGGGCCCAGGTGACTAACTAGGTTATTAAGTTAGTAGTGAACAGGCTGGATGTTCGAGGGCTGTGCTGAGGGTCCTAGCATTAACAGCATGGAAGATTGCCAATGGCAAGATTTGAACCATTGACCCCCCGAATCTTGAGTCTCACACACTCACACTCAAAGGGTTGATTAAAGGTAAAACACAGCCTGCAACTACTTACTATGGGCAAATTGGTTCTATTGGAAAGGACATGAAAAAAATATGGATAAAAAAATACCACATTTATAATATTTTCTGATAACCTTTTAATTTTTCATATTCATATGTAATAACCAGAGTAATAGAATAACAAATGCATTATATTTATAAACAACAAATAACTATATAAAACCATTTTCCCTAATTTAATCATTGGTAAATAAATGCAAATGCATTGTGTAAAACTAGTTAAATTATCCAATATATGATAACTTGTACAACTCTATTTTATAAACCCAACCCAGAAATTGTGATACAATATAATATATTTGTAGAAATGTAACAGCACTTAAGATTAAAGTATTGGATTGCATTGTTGTGTTGCACCAACTGTGAAGAGAGACAATTTACTGTACTACATAGGCCAAATAAGGCGACCTCGTTACTGCTGCATGTAGTGTATGTCTATCTTCCTTCTTCTCTTAGCAATCAATTGCCAATTATCAATGTTTCTGCTGACATATGGGCATGGCATACCTAATTGACATGAAATAAGTACTAATAAGTATTAGATTAGAATATCTGGATCATTGGACTGTTTATCCCTATCACAAACTGGTAGCCTACAGTTTCTTTTACATACATAGACACTAGGCCTTGCGAGTCATGTTGGTTAGCTAATAGAATAGCTATGTACCGGCCTATCAATATTTTTGTTTGCATAGTTTTCTACCCTGGATACTAATACCATCTAATTCTATTAATACTAGGAGTTTCGTTTATACACAATATTTTAATACCAATGTTCTGTGAGAATAACCCCCGACGCCTTGTAAATATTGTAGGCACATTGTGATAACAATACTATTCCATTTAAATCACAATTAATTTCTTGCAACATAGGTCTCGCGTAATCTAGTGAGCATAGTCATCAACTGAAATTGTGTTGAAAGTTGGCTTTGTTTTGGTTGATAATCTAGAAATCAATTTCCCACATTTAGTGTTCTGCACACTTCTCACTTCGGGAATGCAAGTACCTAAGAAAATTTGGGAATCGATTCCTAGTCAATTCCTAAGCCACAGAGATTACTTCCATTATTACTATTGTAAAGGCTCTTGTATTTTATTTTATTTCACTTGTCTTTATAATGTAACAATTGATTGTAAAAAAACCTACCTATAATTGAGATGATTAGTAAAGTAGATTTACCTCTGCTAGAATTTAGACGGGGCATATAGGTAAATTCAAATTGTTATGTAGTTGGTAGTTGCCCATAGGCCTACCATACTTACTAGTTGGTTTGGTTTGCATGGCAACCTGGGCATAGAATTCCAAAGCTCTGGTTGATTCTGAATTTGTAAGGAAGTGGTTGACAGTTCCATTTTTACAAAGAATAACATGAAATAAAAATAAAGTACGTAAACAATGAATCGACAATGCCATGATTGCCTTCACATACTTATATACAACACATACGCAAATATGAAAATCAAAATCATTGGTGCACTCAATACCCTCAACAATTAATTTCAAAATTTAAACTTTTACAAAAACTTAAAACTTAATTAGGCCTATTATTATTTTCAACTAACTTCTACAAGATATTATAAATTATAATGCATAATATATAAGCAAATAATCATTCTGTAGAATAAATTTGCCCCAAGAAACTGCCATTTTTCAACACATCTGGAAAGTTAGGAGCAACAATAATATCACAATGTTTATACACCGTACTTGTTGATACTTGATAGCATTTTTGCCAATGGAGGAATGGCACTAAAATGGTATTGGTTGTTTTGTTTGTATGCATTGTATGTTATTGTTAGTAATTCTGCCTTTAATTAAAATTGCAAGGAACCTTTACTGTAAAATGAAAAATAAAAAAGTTTGCATTTTAAAGGAGAATAAACAATTTCAAGTCTTATGCTCAACTGTTTTGCAGAGACTCCACACTGTTTTATGGAGTTTAATAACAGATTAGAGATGACCCTTGAGGAATGGCTTAAGGTACTTATGGAAGGATTCATTGACAGGCTCTTGATTGAGAGGGCTTTTCTGTGCTTCTTCGAACAATCGCTCATATACTCTCCCATCATAGGCACCGAGTGCGGAAGACAGGATCTCGTCACAGATGTCAAAGCCATCTACAATCCCAACTGCATTTGGACGGATTTGAGTGAGCAGGGTTTCCATCCAGTTTTGAACTCCATCTATGTCTTTGGGTGTGATACTGGCAAACTATAACAAAGACAATATCAGTCAATAATAAATAATAACCATAATAACCAAATTCTTATTTTCACATTGTTGAAGTTTTAGGCTATATATCTTCTGCTTCACAAATAATAAAGAGATAAAGCAGATAATAAACCGTATTCAGTGTAATGGCCACACCTCTATCATGGATGACCACTTACATTTTCAAAATGTTATTTATATATTACTAGGCCTAGTTGAAAAATGCCAGCTCAACAACACAACAACAGTAACACCCCACTTTGTGCAGTAAATATTTTTAAATACCGTACGAAGTATGTACACTTGCTTGCCATCAATATAGTTAAGGTAGTTATCAATATTAAACATTATTACAAATCGATGAATTGTTAATACTACGTGCATATAAAAATTTAAAACATAAAATAGTACACAATTAATTTCTCTGGTTACGGATGATTGTATTCATTCATTGCAATGAACAGCTAACAAAATGGGGAATAATAATTTGATTTAAATGTCAAGCCAGTGGCGGCCTGACCATACAAATTCGGGGCCATGGCCCCGCGAGAAATAGGTGGGTGGGTGGTCAGGTCAGGGTGGATGGGGGTGGGGGGTCGTTGTGTGGACGTCAGTAAGTAGGCCTATTAATCATTGAGTGTTTGCTGCATAAATATTAGCTATAAAAGAAATAGCATGCCTTTATGATGAAAACTTCCTGAACAAGCCAATACCCGTGTCCGTGGGAATGTAATTGTGAAAATGGTTTTAAAATGCGCGCTCAAAAGATCGTGCCAATAAACTGAAAAAGAACAAGGTCACCCAAACGCACGGACCATCAAGCATCTAATATTTTTTTCTGTAACCACTACTACCAGAAGTGCCCGGTGGGTATGGGTGTACGCAGGGGGTGGGGGGCAGGGGCCAGGTGCCTCCCTCTGGTTTTGCGTCAAAGATCCCTGGCCAAGCTTTTAGCATTTGATAGTCCTATTTTTGTCGGTTTCTTGAGCCAACATTTTTGTTAAAAACCCCAATCGAGCACAAGGACAAGACCTCCCAGGACAGTAGCACCCACCCCACGGGAGCAAGGTAGCGGCCGCTCCAGTAGCCTTGGTGGAGGGGGGGGGGGGGGCAAAGAAAGAAATTATTGAGAAAAATATGAGAAAGGATAAAAGAAAACACGCGGCAATTCGAAAGAGGGTGTCACTGTAATGGGAATTTATACAAGAAAACCATAGGCCTACTAATGTTTATGTATGAACCTATCTGGCGTAGACTGAAGTAGATACAGGAAAAAGTGTAGTACACTGATTTGTGTTAGCGCTGTGGTAAGAAAATTAACTAAAATAATGACATACATTAAAAATAGAAAATTACAACACCCTAAAATATAAATAACAATTGTAAGGTGCAAACTAATTATAATAACAATATCAAGGACAAAACCAAAACTATGAAATAAGTTTTACGCCACTGGCCGGTCTGGTCCGTTTTCTTTAAAGCTATCTTAACAAGAAGTGTCCGACAATACTTTTCAGTCTATTCATGCTATTGCTATCTTCGATGACATAAAAGAAAATGTACAGGTAAATCAACTCCACTCTATTATTTATAAGCATATATTATTTTAGAATAGTTTAGTTGTGAATTAGAATATACATTGCATTTTTATATATTATATTAAAACATAAATACAATACATATAATACACACGTCGCCAAAATTTATCCTGGTAATGTCAGTTCGACTGCACAAAAACTACAATATTTTGATGTTGCATTTAGCCCACTATTTTTTTTCTAAAACGCACCAAATGCACTCTAAAAACCTGATTTAAAAAATTTCGCCTGCGGCGCAGTTGTTGGGGGGGCAGCCCCCCAAACCCCCCTAGTATTTCCGTGAAGGTACAAGTTGGGATTTTTGCCCGTCCCGGACAAAATTCTAGTACAATCGATTTCTTTACTGATGAACGTTTGTTAAATTTAATGGTTGGCAATTTTCGGCGAGATAAGTAGCTTATATTGTGTATTTTACCTGCAATAGTTCGTCTTGAATTTTTGGAATAATGCGAGTTTTGACCGTCACAATAAAAGGCTTGCGAAAGCGAAGATGTAAAGTGGGGTAAAGTCATATTATCTCAGTGGACAAAAAACCTAATAACCGCCTCATTGTTGGGAATCTGAAGCTTTTGATTAAAGGACAAAAAAATGTGGAGTAAAATATTTGGAAGGTTTCCTTTAAGATTCCTTTTGGTGGTTTTCTAGTTTGGAGTATCGACAGCACACAAATTACATAATTTTGGTATTGTATTCAGCCCACTACTTTTTTCTAAAACCCACCAAACACAGTCTAAAAACCTGATTTGCAAAATTTTCGCCTGCGGCGCTATTGTTGGGGGGCCCCCAAACCCCCCGTGCTTGCCCAACGAAAGTACAAATTGTGATTTTTGCCCCCCCCTGACAAAATTACGGCGGGTGCCCATGCTTGGGTGGGTGGGTGTTATACTATAAAGTTGGCCCCGGGGGTTTTCAGGGGTTCAAGCCGCCACTGTGTCAAGCCCTTACCCTTAAGAAGTCTCCAGTTCTTTGCAGCAGCCAATACACAGCATAGAGTTCGCTGAGTAGAACCATCACATCTTTAAGTTGCTTCGATACTTGCAATGTTTCTACCATGGCAACAAACTTCTCAACAATGAATGCTCTGCAATGAGCCTCGGAACACTGCGCTAGTTCAATGGATGTCATGTTCCACGCATGTTCCGGCTTGATTCCACCCCGGAGACGTCGATCCATATTATCTGCAGCCAACTTTATTTTCCTGTAAAACAGAAACATTATTTTATCATCGCACAGTTGCCTATGGTACCACATGCTTATAGGTGGGCCTTGGTCCAGGTATCACAACACCATCATCAACACACATTGAAAAAGTCAGGATACAAAAATCACTAACATTCTTTAAAATTACATCCAAAAAGGATACTACTACCTACTAGCGGTCAGTCAAGATTTTGAATTTCAAAATTGTACATGCTATTTGGTTTTGCTTCTAAACTGGATAGTGCATGTGTGTATATTTATGCGCCAAATTGAACTAGGAACACAAATAAACATGACCCTGAAAAAGGAAAGATGACAGCTCCAATTATCCTAGGTATTAAGGCCACATCTATACTCATTAAACCTATCACATAAATCCATTTGGGTTGTCCAAATATGTAATTGTGAATATACACTAACTATTAATAAAGCCTATATGACCAGTGGCGGCACTACAGGGGGACCTGGGGGACACTTGCCCCCATGAAAATGGCTTGCCCCCTTGTTATATGCCTGCCGCACGCATAATATTACTAAAAATGATAAATCATCAAATCACAAATTTATTTTTTGTAATTTCTTAGCATAACGTCCATATCTAGGTAAAACGTAATCCCTCGAGTTGCCATTTTCAGTTAAAACATAACGAAATAACTGGTATGGTCGAAAAAAAAATACGCCTTCGGCGAAAGGGCCTCCGGCGACTGGGGCTGCCCCAGACGGGCCACCCACTACTACTTGCCCCCTCAGTTTATTATCTTGCCCCTCCTTTGCCCCACCATTGTTTTTTGACTGGTGCCGCCACTGTATATGACTGATCACATGTACACCAGTGTTCCAAAACCAAAGAACAAATTCCGTCTGTTATATCCACAATCGACCACACAGTTTCATGTAGCTCAGATAGTATACACACCCAGCTGCAACTTCTTTGAAGGCTTTGATGACCGAGTCAATGTTGTTCTCCCATGGGAGGCGCCGGTTACTCTTAAACACCGCCTGTAGGTATTCTACTGTCGGAGTCATAGCCTGGCCACTGGATGCCTGTTGCCATGCCTTCATCAGATATCTGTCAACACCAGGACACATTGTCAACAATACCAGTCAAAGACGGAACATTCCAAACACATAGAGCTTTCAACAGGTTACTCACTGTAATAAAATATAAGTGATATAGATGAAACACCCAAAATACATTGTGCCTTGAAATTGATAAACAATGCTTTTTATTCAATAGAAGCAATCAATGAGGGGCCCGATTTCTTACAAGTTTATCGAATAGTAGTTTATATTCATAGATAAGTAGGGTAATACTAACAACAACCAACAGCCAGTTTGTGGATAACAAGATAAATATGTATAGATGAGTTGTTCACTATCCACCCTAGATGCATAGCCATGGTCAGTTTACCATCCATAGATAAAGAAACAGCGTTTGGGTTACAAATGTATGATGTAGACCCCTGTGTTAGTAACGATCTACAACCTTTCATTTTAAATTTCAATACGATTGGAATAGTATTGGTATCGCTTATTCACTTAGGCAGGACCGGAGGACTACCGACATTGTACATTGTTTAATCAAGAGATACTGCAGTGATGTTTTCAAATATGGTACATATCTAGTTGATATAAAATAAACGCATAACTATTTGATTTTTAATACCTACATGGGCAAGCTTTCATTCCAAACAGGGCGAGGCCTGTATATAATATGATCGGTTGCAAGACCTACCTGGCAGTTTGTAAGAGAAGCACAGTGTTCTCTCCCTCATACGTGCAAGCTGCGGTTACTAGACCATACGTAGCGGGCAGATTACTGCAAGTCATATAACCGTGACCACCGCACGCAAGACGGCAGATCTCGACAGCGGCGGCAGCGTCTGAAGTGCACACTGCTTTCAAACAGCAAGAGATGGCGTGAAGCTGCAACAAGCCAATTATATTTAATACAATCCAGAAGCTCTGGATTTCTCAATTGTATTAAATACTATCAATTCCAGCTACAAGATCAATCATCAAGAAATAAAAGGTAATTGTAGTACGAAGTGCAGACATACGATTGGGGCACAGGTCAAAGCGTATGACACTACGGGGGACACTTGTTCAAATACCGCATAAGGCATGGGTTTTGTAATTGTCCTTCACCTTCATCTATCACCCCTCATCGTCTCAATTTCTCAAATAGCAATATTGCAATGAGAGAGAGAGAGATGTTAAGCAACAAAAGTCAATCAATCAATAGCATAAATATTGGAATAACACCACATTTGTTTTATTTTGAAAGACACAAAAAGTAAAACCACTCTACTTTCTAGTAGGTAGGTACATCTCTTATTTGGTCACCAGTCACCACATTAGAAAAATCTAAGATAGCATTATTATAAAGATTAACAAATTTTTTCTCTTTTTGATAATACTACAGTATACATATTACATACACTCCCCAACAAAGAAACTTCATTCCACCTGGGTCCCTTTTCTGTAACTTGAACCGAGTTGGTTCTGTAGGTAATCGCACGAATCGAGCTCGTGAGTGATGAGTCACTGTGAGTTTATCATGGTAAACAGACTTGTGACGCATCGCTTTCGAGTTCAATTCGTGCGATTACCTACGGAACCAACTCGGTTAAAGTACAGAATAGGGGCCCTGCAGTCTCTCAAAGTGTGAGTTAATACTTAGAGCAATATACTGATACCTCGGGCAGTCTTTCCATGTCTCCCGCTTCTAACTCGGAAGTAACATTGTTATACATGTCCCACAGCCAAGTCGCAGAGAAGCGCATGGCAAATACCGTCGCCAGGTTCGGGAACAGTTTGAACTGTTGCGTACGATAGTCCATGATTTGTGGCTCGCGCTCACTAAAAACAAGAAACATTAATGAAAATACCTCAATACACATAGCCTTATTAGGGCTAGGGGGGGGGGGGAGAAGGAGAATCGTAATCAGTTTGCATTTTATTAAGATTAGTGGCACCTAGGCCCTAACAACAGGAGGGGCAGCTTTGCTTTAGCTGACATGAGTTTTGGTTTGGCAAATTAGGGATGACATCGGGTAGTAAAATTCGGAACCGGTTCCAGCACTCAAATTACCCGGATCCTGTTACGTCATGATGTGTGGAAACGCCGTTTCCTACTATAAGTTGGTTTGAAGGTCATACTGACTGACTAGGTTTCCGTCTCTGGAAACTTTTGCAATCATTGTACACAAATAAAGAATCGCGTTAATAACCAGGCAATGATCTTTGTTCTTCATTACACCAAAGATTAGTTTACCAATTACACTGTACAGGCAGTGTAACTCGTCGTACGTAGGCCTATGCGCAGAAAGCAGGGGAAAGCAGCATTGCATATGGGAAAATATCTCACTACTATCGCCCGCGCTGAAGCTCTCCTCGCAAGATAAGCCTGGGAAAGAAAGAATATAAGTCCAGGAATAACAATCCTATGCATCGTGATTACGAATTTCGTGAATCGGTTGAAACATGATCGCATCGCAAATTCTACTTCCACTTAGTTCCACACCTACTAGCCGGTCAGCAGCTGTGAGTTGGTTGGATCGTACGCGCACCTAGTTCGTGCATGCCATGCCATGACACTGCTCGAGATATATCGCCGCATCTATCTCTCTTGCACTCACTCGTAGGCATGGGCACGAGTGGCTGGACGGGCGGAGAGAGAGACAGACAGACGGAAGCACGTGTCGGCTTACTACGCGCTCTGTTGTCGACTCGAGTTACTCCGCAGGCAGCGGGCAGGCTCCGCGGGAAAGACCGCATCGACGTAGCGCGTACAATAAACCGGTGAATTAGCCTACAAATTCTCGCAAAAAATACCCCGATCTTAAAATCGGCTCTGGGTACAAGATTTTTTGTTGTACAAGCACTAGAGTTTTGGAGGGAAACCCTCCAACAATTGTGCTGACTGGTGTGAATATCTATCTGCCAGAGTATGACTGAAAGAATGAGGTGTGAACTGTGAAACTTTCCCTCAAGACCATTTGAATGATGATGATCTGAGGCTGAACCTTTGAGCTATGGAGACCACAAAGTGCTGATCTAAGATTTTAGTTTCCAAAACTATACTAGCGGACTAGCATATTAGCGGCAGAACAATGCGGCTATTGGCGCTGGATCTCTAAGCTCATTGATTTATCCAAGAGAAATTACAAGTTTCAGAAGCAATATAATAATTCTAGAGTTAAGCAAATCAGACAAACCACTGTATTCTGTGTGCACAGCATACTTAGATGTACATACCAAATACATATAACATACAATTTTATTTTTTAATTTGAGGATGTTGTTTGCAATATTTCTTGAACAAATGAGGACTTACCCTGGTTTAAGTTCCGACTGGCGACGAACTGCGCTGTATCTTGTGGCTGTAGTAACAGCTTTCGACAGATACCCTGCCATATCATTTAATAGTACTACTCGTACAAACATCATCGTTCCGTAAGTAAGCTTGTCACTAGGAGATTTTACATATTCACCATCCTAGAAGCCCAACAGATTTATTTTTCAATTTGATTTATTATAATAAAAATTACATCAAGTAGTCACGTACATTACATGTACAAGAATTGAATTACATTCATCAAATAGCACACTTTATTTATTGATTAGATTAACTTTATTAAGTTCAGTTTTGAGTTCATCAACTCGGTTACCAAACATTTACAACAATAACCACATATTCTGCACAAATGCAGGGCACTGACAAGAGTAAAAAACAACCTTGGTATTTTCTTATGCGCTCTTTGAATTCAGAGACATTTCTAGGCAATGGATTTACAACTCTTTCATCCAAACCATTCCAACTCTTGGTCACAGAACCAAGAAAGGAGTGTTTACCTACATCCGTGTTACATTTGTGAACAAATATCTTCATACTATGATCTTTTCTACCTCTAAATGGTGCAAAAATAATCTTTTTATTTAGGTCATCCCAAGCCGGTTGACCTGTAAATACTTTGTAAAAAGCACACAGTTTAGCATTTATTCTACGTTCATGTAATGATTCCCATCCTAGATCTACCATCATTTCACTTGGACTATGTCTCCTTCCATATTTACCTAGTACCTTTCTAATTGCTTTTCTTTGCACCATCTCTATAGCATCAGTATGTATTTTTGAGTGTGGGTCCCACACTAACCCAGCATACTCTAAACAAGGTCTAACAATTTCAATGTATGCTTTCTCCTTTACCTTTTCACTACATCCTCTCAAGTTTCTCATCACAAAATTTGTTTGTTTATTTCCCTTACATATAACTTGGCTTACGTGCTCTCCCCAATTTAATTTATTATTTAACAGTGCTCCAAGGTATTTACAATTTTCACGATACTCTAAACTTTCTCCATCAAGCATATAGTGATAAACATTTGTTTTATGCTTGAGTGTAAATTTAATTAGCTGACTCTTAGCTGCATTCATTTTCATTCTATTGGCCTTGATCCATTCCACTATTTTGTCAATAGCTTTTTGAAATCTGAGACAATCATCCATATTGTTAATTCTCATATATAATATGCAATCGTCTGCAAAAAGTCTTATAAACACATCTCCATCCAGACCTATCCCTATATCATTTATGAATATTAGAAATAGAAGTGGGCCAAGAACACTTCCCTGTGGAACCCCTGATAAAACAGCTACTTCATCAGAATATTCATCACCTACTTTAACAACTTGCACTCTTCCTGTGAGCCACTCATTTATCCATTTCACTATTCTTGGGTCTATTCCTAATTCATTTATTTTACTCATCAATATATCATGAGGTACCATATCGAATGCCTTGGAAAAATCTAGTAGTATTGCATCAACTTCCCCTTTATTGTCAACCTCATCAGACAAATCCTGAATAAGGCTCGCTAATTGACTTTCACAAGAATAGCCTTCACGAAAGCCATGTTGAGTGTTTAACAGATAACCAGTTTGTTTCAATTGGTATCTTATATATCTAGAAATCATAGTCTCAAAAACTTTACAAACACTACTAGTAAGACTTACTGGCCTGTAGTTTTCAGCCCTATCTTTTTTCCCATCTTTGGGTATTGGAGAAACCCATGCAGATTTCCAATCATCTGGTATTTGCTCATTATTTATAGAAATTTGGAATAACAACTGTAAATAGGGAATGATCCCATTGCCCGCTAACTTTATGAAATCATTTGAAATGCCATCCAAACCCGGTGTTTTGTTGCTTTTCAAACCATTAATTACTTGACCTATACTTTTTTGACTAAATGTAAAGACATTTTCATTCTGGCACTCGTTATTAACTAACCTCTTATTAAACACTACCTTTTCCCCAAATATGCTAGCATAGTGATGATTTAACACATTTGCTTTCTCCTTATCGTCTGTTATTGTCTTACCGTTCTGCTGAAGCACAGGTATACTATTCTTTTTTCCCTTCTTGCTTCTAATATGATTATAGAATCTATCAAATTTACTTTTTTTATTAGCGCTACTTTCAAGCAAATTTTCCATAAACCTATTTTTCGCTTCTTTCTTTAGATGTAAAAGCTGTTTACTACATTCATTAAATCTTCGGCTGTTAATCTTCCTGTAACTATATAATTTACTGCATTTCCGTTTAAGCAGTTTAATTTTGTTTGTATAATACACAGGATCCGGGTTTTTCTTAAGCCTCTTTTGAGGAATAAATAATTGAGTGGCTTCACTCACAATTATTTTTAAACTCTTTCCAGTAATGTTCAATGTCTGCTCCTTCACTTATAGCCCATTTGTTGAATGATTCTGTAAGAAATGTATAGATTCCCATTCTGTCAGCCTTACTGTAACAGGTTACCTTTTTAGTAGTACTAGCTGCATCTTCATTTCTATTTTTATCATGGCAGTCTGACACATGGAGAAGCACTGCCTTATGATCCCCAATGCCATCTACAACATCACATTCCTTTACCTTTATTCCTGGTGTAACAAGAAATATATCTAATAAGTTATTTTTACCACTGATTGGACAAGAACGTGTACCTTCCCTTACAGTCTGTTTAAGATCATGTTCACTCACAAAGTTTGAGATAAGTGCTTGTAAAGTATCAGTTGGGGTTGAGGTTGAACGTAAGCCTACATCAGTATTCCATAACACATCAGGCAAATTGAGGTCTCCGCCTATAATCACATCCTTAAATTGAAACTCTGTCAAATAGTCACTTAATTTTGATATGATGTCCAAGTTACTTGAAGGTGATCTATAGGCACCAATGACATGTAGGCCTATAGGTTTAGATGAACTATCTCCTACCATTATTTTTACACAAATCATTTCATGGGATATATCCACCCATTTCACTGCACTATGAATTATTGATTTTACGGCTATGAACACACCACCACCTCTAGTTTCCCTGTCTCTTCTATATAACACATAATCACTTCCAAAGATTTCACTGTCCATAATGTCAGGTTTTAACCATGATTCTGTTCCGATTATCACATCCGGTTCATGGGTTTCTATTAAGTGCAAGTATTGAATTTCTTTCTTAACAATGCTTTGACAATTCACCTGTAAAACTTTTAACGAGTTAGATTGCACTTTATGACACTTAAGATTATTAAAATCAGGTCCACCTCCTTGCAACACAGTTAGTTTCCCGAATTTATAGGGAATTTTAAATTCATGGCCAATAATTCCCCTAGCTTCCTTGAACCATTCCTATTAAGATGTAGGCCATCTCTTGCCAAGTCATCATTTCCAATCCAAAGATTTCCGTCTACGAACAAGCACTTCATGTTCATACAAAGATCATCCAGACATTGATTTATGCCATCTATGTATCTGCAGTCTACATCTCTTCGATAAAGAACTCCGCTAATAACCCATGCTGCATCCGGAAAAATCTTCTTACCTTCTTCCACGAGACACCGCATTTTTATTGACAACTCTTCCGGTGTTGCAGATCTGTATACGTTATTCGTTCCAGCATGGATCGCTATTTGTTTAAACTTTTCCCCTTGCATCTTCATTACACGCAGTTTGTTTATTAGTTGTTCAATGCAAATCCCTGGGTAGCTTTCAATTGTTGGAGCAGCTGCATTTTTGTGTGAAGCATATTCAACGTGTTTCACCAAAGAATCCCCGATAACTACTTTTGCCTTACGCCACGGTGGTGGGAGGTGGTAAGCAGTCACCTCTATGTCACTATTTTGGAAAATGTCCTTTATTTGGTGTTTTACATCCAACCATTCAAGCTTATCTAGACCACAGCCTAGTCTTGGCATAGCTAATTTTGTCACTCCATTTTGACTACAATGCTTTTTCATAGCCACAAGGCTCTTTTTTAGATCTTCAAGAGTTGGTTTTTCAGATGCAAGCTCCTTAGTTATTAAGTAGTATATGTACCTCTCTTTGTCCTTGATGACGGCAAAGCTACCAACTCCCTTGATGTTGATGTTGATATAATATCAATCGGCTGGAGTATATTGGTGTGAGATAGGATCCAACAGCTTACCTTAGAAAAGTGATGGTGGTTGCTGAGTTTCTTGATAAAGAGAGACATAATTATGTACAAAACACAGAAAAAACACGAGACGTTTCGACTCGAGGTCTTGTTCACTCAAAACAAGACCTGGTATATCTGAACATTTTCGGCGTCTCACTAAGGCATTCAATATACGTACGAATTTTAAATCACGTGACACATTACGTAGCCAATTAACCAGGTTCAAACCGCCGGACGTGATTCAAGATTCTAAAAACGCGGTTTATGTTATCCCGTGTGAGTGTGATGCTTTTTATGTAGGTGAAACCAAAAGACAGACGACTGTTCGTATTAATGAACACAAAAATATATTGTCAGGGAAAACTAGAGCGGCAAGTAAACTTAAGGACCACCTGTTTGATTGCAAAACGGGCATTAATTGGCCAGATGTTAAAATAATTTTTAAAGAAGAGAACACGCTCAAGAGGAAATTGAAAGAGGCAGCAGTGATGACTTATTTCCCTAACATCATTAGTCAACCAAGTCTTGAGCTTCCCGCCATGTGGGGGTCGTTGATTCACGACGAGGTCGACAGGGGGTGGAGGGGCGCCACCAGTGTGCCTCAAGGGAAGCCTTAGTATCCTCGCGTCCGAGGAAGGTGATGGATGTCACCGAAATATTACGCAGCGGGTGAGTGCTGTGCATTAATTTTTAACCGTGTTTTGTTCAGTTTATCAGTTTTATTATCATTCTCCGGTTAACAAGTCCTGGTGATTTATTAACAAGACCTTGTGTCGAAACATCTAGTGTTTTTACTGTGTTTGTACATACTTATGTCTATATTTATCATGAAATTCAGCAGCCACCATCGAAGGTCGTCGTTGGTTTCGAAGGTAAGCTGTTTGATCCTATCTCACACCAATACACTTATTTATTTTTATACAGCATTAGTACCATTTTGCAAATGACAAGTTAACAAGTTAACAGGGACATGGCAAATGATAAAAAGAGATAAAAAGAGATTAGAGAGACATTTTTATTTTTTATGTAGGCATACATTGATTCACAACTGTGTGGAGATGACTGGTTACTGCTGCAGCTTATACTTATATGCTCAGCCACTGTGAAAGAAGGGTTGGAGAAGGAAGAAGATGGGCAATGCCAAGGAAGAGATGCAAGGAGACCATAGCTTACATGCAATATGAGAGAGAGCTGGGCAGATGTGGAAGAGATATAATTATTGTAAGAAAATTTGGTTGCAAAACCCAAGCTAACCAAAAGAAGCGGGTAACAGCGATGGATGATGATGCTATGTGCCGGTACTAATAATAGAAACTTTAACCGAAAAGTAAAACTTCCAATTGAATATATTTTTATGAATAGGCCATAGATGGGTATAATTACAAATATTGCTGTTGGATCCTATCTCACACCTAACGTACAACTAAGAACTAGGCCTAATTAGTAATTTGTATTATTTTTTATATACATAGTCACATAATTCAATAAGCACTATCTATATAGGCATAGGCATTTTCCATGTACATCTGTAAATGCCTCTTGCAAAATGTAGATACTATGACAAAAAAACATTTATTATTGCATATTAGGGATGTCAATACCCGGAAATGTTCGTACCCGGGTACCCGCCATCAACACCCGGGCTACACGCGGGTAGTAAATGTTTGATTTATCGTCATCGGTGTCAAATGATTCAGAAAATCATTGGCAGTTGCAAAGTATTGGTAAAAGGGCACGAATGTTTTAGTGTACGATGACTTGCGATTCATGGGATAGGAGCAGCATCAAGCGGAAAAGAACAATGATTGATTACGACATTCCTTACACGTGCATATGTACGCAACCGAAATCGGATCGTAGGTTGCTCAAGATCAAATCTTGCCTTATCCCAATGCATGTACCCCCGCACCATATTTCTGTATCAGTTCATTCAAAGTGATCGTCCACTTCTTGTTATCTCATCTTTCACAACAAATATCATCATCATCCGTACTAGTTACGGCATCACATGTAGGCCTAATCCTACAGCTGCTAGTAAATACAATACAAGTTGTCACATAATAAATATCCGACACTTGAATAGCTCTGTAAATGCACAAAACAGTAATAGATGACCAAAACATCTGCTGGAATCAAACTTCGCAGGGTCAAACTTTCCTAGAAGTACGACCTTCACAAAGACAGTACCTAAACACTCGTCGCTACAGTCACAGCAGCCAGCCCTGAGTGGCAGGGGGAGGGCTATAATGACGCAATGTGTTGTCTGTTTCGAGAAAAAGATAGTGATCTGTGTTTATAATGGAAAAATTTGATAAAGGAAAAATGGGTAATTCCGGGTAACGAGTAATGAAAAATTGGAACTGTAGGACTACCCGTGGGCAACGGGTATCCGTTGACATCCCTACTAGGCCTATGAATACAATACCACTTCTAAAACATACTAGGGTGCTGAAAAAATACAGAACCAGGCAACTTTGAAACATTGGCACCACATAAACCGTTTTTTTTAAACGTTTTCTATTCTAAAATTTAAAAGAAATAAGAATATTAAGAATAATTAAATGCACTACTTTCCCTTGTGAAACGGCTATGGTCATCTCAGCCCCTCCCGTTTAAAATTTAAATGAAAGTAAAGGAAGTGACACATTATCTTATTGGTATCACACATGTATTTGTAATTTAATTTAATTTGATTTGTCACATTTCACTGTATTATTTCAGTATTCTGTACAGCCTATAGGCCAGTGGCGTCACTAGGGGGGTTTGGGGGGGGGCGTGCGCCCCCCCAATCGCAATCCGCGCCCCCCCCAATAATTTCCTCGTTTTACTTTTTTTTCCAATTAACAACCCACAGTCACAGCTGCACTTTACGCAAATTAACACTACTTAAAATAATTTGATAATCATTACTTTATTAAACTAATGATGTGCCGGTGGGTAATTTCTTATTAAAAGACACGAGATTTTTAAAAAAATGTTGATGTTAATTTTTGCCAGTGGTTTGGAATTAATTCATACAATTTAATTGTCTAATTGTTAAGTGTTTCATTTCCTTTTTTTGTCCGAGCCCAATAAAAATGGCGAATAATAAATTTTTTTCAACTGCGTTTTAGAGCAGACTGCTCTAAAACGCACTGATTTGGATCAAAATTACCTTGCAATTGAGAAAATATATATAGGGACATGCCTCTTAGAGACCCGCCCTAAATTCGATCATTTGAATCTTTCCTTTGTATTGTCCAAAATCATCAGTAACAAATAAATGTGTCTCTAAATTGAAAATAACATCAAACGTTATTATGTTGCCATGTATGCTGTGAATTGTAAGCTCGACATGACAAGAAAATAAATTGACGCACACAAACTACAATGTTTTGGTATTGCATTCAGCCTAACGCTTTTTTCTAAAACGCACCAAATGCACTCAAAAAACCTTATTTTCAAAATTTTCGCCTGCGGCGCTAATTATGGGGGCCTCCACCCGCCATACCCCCCGTGCTTAGTCCCTTTCCCACAAAAGTACTTGCGCCCCCCCAATGTCCAATCTCTAGTGACGCTCCTGCTATAGTCATGCATGCAATTTATAATAGGCCATTGACCCACTCTGTTTCTCACTCTACCGAGACTGCTAATTGTAGGAGACTTTTCTATTGTAGGCTACATATATATTTATCAATTATGTAACCATATATTAACTAATTCAATTATCAACCTAACATTAGCCTATCTCTAGTTTACTTGTATTACCAAACTAGACGATGCCTATATTTGTATTTTGTACTTATCTACAGGCTAATAAAACTTATTACATCAAATGTACATACCTCTAATACTTTAGCATTTTTCATCAGCATATTTTCTCGAGGAATCCGAACATGATCAAAACCCAAGAAACCATTGTTTGTTGCATTCATGCCTAACTTTGTTCCGATTTCACCAATCTTAATACCAGGCATAGGTGTATGAGTATCTTCATCCCTCAATTGAACAATGAATGGATGGATTCCATGGCATTTACCATTAGTGTGTAGCTGTGCCACTACAACCGCATAGTTTGCAGTGTGTCCAACTAGGAAACAGTAAAAATTTACAATGCATTAAACCAACCAATAGTAAAATGTGAAGTGAGAGCATATTAGGGATGCACATCAATACTTTTTTCATTATCGATTATCAAAATGGAAATGTCAATATCGAATCGATATTATCGATATCACCAACAAAGCCTGCTCCGACCTATAACTGGAACCTCAAATGTGGCAAGTGTAAGTCAAAACAATACAATCACGTTCCGTTTGCTGCTTTGCCGTTTTCGATGTCATGTGTTTGGCTTCCGTCATTGACTGATACCCTATAGCTCATTTCCAAACATAAATCTCAGGTGTGACACCATCAGCCCAGCCAGTGCATGGCACAACGTGAGATAATCTCTGATTTTAGTATGGTTCGTGCTACTATTGAACAATTATTTGATATTTTGATAATCGATAATGAATTTTGGTTATCGATTATCGAAATTACATCCATTATTGATTATTGATCGATAATATCGATTATCGTGTGCATCCCTAGAGCATATAACAGGGGGAAAAAAATTAAGAAATGAACACCTAGTAATATGATATAGGGTACCTAGCCTACAAATATTGTATAGGCCGACTCCAGGTAAACCTAAAAGCCTTTAACAGAAATAGATTTGTTATGATCCTACTGCTAGGAGCCATCCCCCTAGCAATGTCTAACATTATCAAGCAAATTTGAAAGGTAGGTATTTAAAAATTTTACACACCATGTAATGTGGTAGTAAGCCTTGCCTTTAATAAAAAAAATTACAGCAAACATAACTTTATAGCTCTGATATATTATGTTACATAGATAGGCCTACAAATTACCATACAAATTACTCGTCCTGCCTCCCACAAAACATAAAAAAAACTGCCTACACACGAATCCTTCAGGATTTTGTGGGCTTCTTACTGTTTCTTACCATATACATATTACTTGTAAACCTATTATAAATTACTCTGTACGGTACCGGTACATAACTTGTTTTTTATGTTAGAAAATAAGGAAACCTGTAAACAAAACAGTACGAATAAAATTGAATTGAATTGAATTGACTAACGGTAGGAGATTTAGAAAATGTTACTTACGTCCTCCTGGCCACCATTTGTAAGATGTTAGCGTTGGACTATTGAGAATGAATTCCTGGGTCTTCGCATCATAATGGGCTGTGGTTTCAAGACCCCTTATAAATGTTCCATGTCCCAATTCCGTCTAAAAATCAAATTGTTTTTATATGCGCAGATATTGCAAACCTCTTATGTCTACATGTTACACATGGATGTACATCAGGCTGTGTCAAGTGGTCAAGTAAAAGTTTAATCCTACAATGTGGCTAGCTTGATAGGTCAAGTACATCTTGGTTTGAGACAAATATTGCGTCGAGCTCTCAAAATCAGTTTTGGGCAGAGTTTGAGTTTAGTACAGAGTACTACACAATTTTTTATTATGTAGGCCTAGCTTTAAAACCAATATCAGTCGTCAGCACTACAAGTATATATAGTATAAGTAGTAAAAGTTGGTGATAAATACTCTAATGAGTTAGAAGTAAACTCAGGGGTACCCCAGGGAAGTATCTTAGGCCACTTACTATTCCGAATTTTTATAAATGACATAGGGGAGGGACTAGATGTCATTATCAAAATCAGACTATTTGCAGATGATTGCATAATATATTATATGAAAATAAAAAATGTAGAGGACTGTCCTCAAATTTCAAGCAGCGATTGACAGAATAGTCAAATGGGTGAAGGTAAATAAAATGAGTCTAAATGGGGAAAAAAGTCAACTGATCAAGTTCACAACAAAACAAAAATGCTTCATGTATCAATATAATATTGATGACACTAGGCTATCCTTCAGTACATGGACATCTGCAAATATCTGGGGGTTCATTTAAATGCAAAACTTAACTGGAGCCATCACATAAATAGCGCAATCACAAATGAAAACAAAAGCATTAACTTTATAATGAGAAATCTTAGATGAAGTAGTTCAGCAGTAAAAGAAAAAGCATATTTAGAGATAGTGAGACCAGCATTGGAATATGCCTCTTTGGTATGGGACCCACATACAAAATTGCATATCCAAAATCTAGAAATGATCCAAAGAAGGGCTGCTAGGAAGATGCTAGAAAAATCTGGTCCAAGACACAGCCCCTAAAAAATAATTTTAGAATTAGGATGGGTCTCACTGCAGGAACGAACGGAAATTTCAAAATTATGTGGCATTTTTATTTAAATCATTAGCAGGAGAACCCGCCTGGGCTGACATTAATGATAGACTTAAGGCTGTGCGGGCACGCTTCGCGCGGGAATTCACGTTCAAAGTAAATGTTTTTTTAAACTCACATCCGTTAACCTCACCGTTTAAAAAACTATGTCACTTCCGACGGAATTTAATCAGCTTTAAGGCTGTAAAGAGTAAATTACAACATTTTTTATATGTTTAGAGAAATTGTTCCAGGAATGTGAAATTTTGTAGTAAAATTCAGTTTATTCCTATTTTCGTGAATATTTGTTTTTCAGACAACGTGATTTTTTAAACACAGTTACATAATATCATTACACTGGTAGTGTAGAAGTTTAAAATTTTTCCATTTACTCAATGTCATTAAAACTAGGAAAACGCTAAAGTCCCGCCGCGTTGATGGATGAGCTTTTTAAAGGTTTTAGTTTGCGTGGGATATCTTTACTTTTGCAAGTGCTTTGTTTTGCTGCCTACGCATTGAAGGTGAATGTTGTCAAGTTTCTTTTGTTTCTTGTCAATTGGTATTATTTACCGTAAAAAACTTGTATTAAAAGCTTAATTTCTATGGATTCTGGCTAAATTTTTCCACTTTTTCTTTCAAAAGGTACTACATAACCATAACCTTAATGTCCATATATAATATGAACGTTGTAGCCCCACCCGTTTGGTCAGAATCGGCCCAAATGGCACGAAAATATCGCACAAAAAGTCAAAAAACGTATATTAAAAGCTTTATTTCTCTCGATTCTGGCTAACTTTTTCAACTTTTTTTTTTAGAAAGCAATACATCACAATAGGGAACTGTCCTTCATTACCAAATTTGAATATGTCCCTACTAATAACCTTAAATACCGACCAGTTAAGTTTTTTATGCGTCCGGCTTTTATTAGCGCTAACTGTGAGCGAGGAAAAATTTGAACCAGGCTTCGCGCCGGAAAACGGCCATGCGCCATTGCAGGTGGGCGTGACGTCATCGTTAGGTTCGCCGAGGCGGCGAGCTGACAGTTCTGCCAATCAGCTTCCCCTCCTCACCTCACGATTACGTCACAACCAAAAGAGCGCGTACTTAAGTCTTTGTGCGGGAAGTCAAAACCCAGGAACTTTGAACATGCATAGAATCCACAGATTTTATTTTTTATAGTTTATTTTAATTGCGATGTTTATTAAATTGAATACTACAAATTACTAAATTCGTGTAAGAAATATTTAAAACCAAGGACAGTTCCCTATTACCTTAATGTCCATGTGAAATATGAACGTTGTAGCCCCACCCGTTTGGTCAGAATTGGCCCAAATGGCACGAAAATATCGCACTAAAAATCGAAAAAAATCGTAAAAGTACGATATTCATGAGAAATATTTCTTCGATTGTACCCAAAAACGTGGCAAGTCTAAGTTCAGAGAAAACGAAGGTCGTGTCAAATTTTCATCAAGATCGCATATGCCGTTTGCCCGGTAGAGAGCGAACAAACAGACGGAAAAAAAAAAAAAAAAAAAACAACGGAGCTAAATTTTTTGGGGGGTCGGTGAAATTGAAGTCTTCGCTTCGCTCATCCAATAAATAAAAATTAAATATTCATTCGAATCAAGCGCGCTCGCCTGGCTCACTGGACAGTAGCGCTATGCAGCCCACAAGCCGTCGGTGTATCCTGGAACTATTCGGTCGGAGTCTGAGGTGGAAAGAAAGCAGCTACGAGTACAATAGCGCTAGCCCGAGGGTAGCCTACCGACCGTCCTTTCAGATCATAATCTTTGTTGGAAACATCAATGAGTGCAGACGTCAAAACATTTCCTTTCCCGTCACAGAGAACTGTAAACCTGAATTTCATAATAACGAAAATAATATTATTGGAAGATGAGTTTTTTTATTTGTTATTACCCGATGCACATTGTTTAGATGATTGCAAAATTCCCAATGATTATTGCTCTTCCATTTAGATAATCATCACGATTATCAGTGTCAGTAATCGAACCCACCACTCACGAATCACAATCGCGTACGCTCGAACTAAATAAACGCGCTACATCAGCATCACAATAATTATGCTTGCATGTTGTAATGTAAACTTCTAGGGATAGGGCCTATCTATCAATCAACATTATTGATTCTGTACAATTTAGCTCAAGTAATTGAAAGAAGACCGGGAATCAAACCCATGACGTTTGACATTTGAAACCCGAATAAATCTATGACCAACGAGAATGTTTTGTTCAAAATGATGATGATTTTAGTTTTTTATGTCTCTATTATTGTTATTGTGCTATTCAATAAGCTGTGGGGTGATAAACGACGATGAAGGACAATTACAAAATAAACCTGCCTTATGCGGAATTCGAACCCACGTCCCTTAGGTGTCATTCGATTTTGACCTGAGCCCCAACCGCATGAGCCATTCGGACGACTTTATTCATGCACATACACAACCGTTAGTAAAATTGGCTTGTTCTAAGAGGGTCTCTTTGATTATTATAGTCATGCTTATTAAATCATGTGTCATGGGTTGAATACGCGGGAACATCTGCATACAAGTTGATTGATATTATAGTTATAAATGTTAGGGTTTTTAGTTTAGTTGGTATAAGGGAGCGTCAACTGTATGGCCATAATGAGCCACTCTAGCCTATGATAGGCTAGGGAGGCCTTAGGTAGGGGGAAGAAAGGGAATGTTATCGGATACTCTGTACATGGCTCACTCACTCGTCTAACAACGACTTAGGCGTTTTCCTAGTAAATAAAAATAAATATGCTAAATAATATGATAATACGATAACGGTTATAATAGAACTATGTAATTACATCGAAACCGCCGTCGCTGTACAACATCAAGTCACAAACGGCGGTACTGATGTTCAATTGCGCTTGAATTTGAATCCAGTAATCGTGGTTTGTTTCATCTTTAGTTCATTGTTGACTAGAAAAATACCAATCCTGTTCTTGTGTGCTGTGGCTTCTAGAATCTAGAGGGTGATGGTCACCTATGGAGGGCAGACACTTGACCTTCACCAGGCCTACCAAGCGATTTCCGGATAATTTGTTTATTTCCCTACAATCGGCCTCAGATGGCGTATTTTCTACTGAGAGAGATGGTGGGTTGTCAGGTGTGTAGGCCATACAACATGAGTATCGCCCGGTTTCAAATCATCCCTAACGGTAAAACATAATTATTATTCTTTCAAGTTAGAATTTATAAATACACAACTAATAACTCGAGTTGGTGGGTTGTCAGGTGTAGGCCATACAACATGAGCGTCGCCCGGTTTCAAATCATCCCTAAAGATAAAACATAATTATTATTCTTTCAAGTTAGAATTTATAATTACACAACTAATATCTCGAGTAATGTTTTGTGCTACAGACCTGATGCTTGACACATTTGTTGCTTCATTGAGGACATCGGATAAGTTATTGTCAACCATTTATAGCAAATTGTTGCTTTTATCCATCCTTTTTTTAAATCATTATTGAACTTGTAATTATTATTTTATTTTGCTCTGTACAGGGTATGAATAATTGCTAACTACTACTTTGGTAAACGGACGTCGGTAAACCCTGAAAACTATCGATTTCTCGATCAAGTCTTTACACTTGTTTTTTGAGTTCACCGTTCATTGTCAATCACATCACCCCCGCCCCGCATTTTTAATCAGCGATTGAGATTACAAAATATGTATATTACACTGCGTGTAGTCCTACTCAAGTTTGTACGATGACAATAGACATACCGATATTTGTGTAAAAGGCAATGGATAATAACGCGCAATAATTTTTAGTAAATTACAAACAAAAGTTCAAATAGCAGAAAACAAAACGTTTACTTACTCTATCGTGATATTAGTCACCCCGTTGCTGGAGCAGCTGTCTTCGGGAACAGGTTCGATTACCTTGAGATCTACGTTGCCGTAATTTTTTAGCTATTGAAGCCTTCCCTCGCTTTCGCTTCTTCGTGTACTATCGCGGCATATTTATCACAATATAGTGTGAAAGCACCCGGTGATTATGACTGAAATATCGTGCACATATTTCGCAAATTCACTATTACATTTTTAGATCGTCTCTTAGAGTTACATTTTACGCATTATGAAACTGTACACACATTATTATGTACATCGATAAAATCAAACTAGCAATAGAAAATAAAATATAGTATACAAAATAATGTATATTCCTACGCCCTGAAACAATTCACACTTTTGAAGTATAGAAATAATATCGATGATCACGAACGAGCTCGAACACATGTAGGCCTACACTTACAAAACTTGTTCAACAACAAACATGTTCTGCATGCACCTCATTTGTCAACAAACTGCGTCCGCCCGCTACCCGGAAGGCAGCTATTGTTTGGGCTAAAATAGACTTTCCAAGAATTACATGTGGTCTAGACTAACCCGACGAAGTGACCGCCACAGAAGTCGTAAATCTAGTGATGCGTATAGCAATAGATAAAGATAATTGATTTTATCCTATGCGTGAGTAAACGTTTTTCTTGATCTACTCTGGACTAGGACATTTGGCATTTAGATCACCTATTAGCTAATACACTACGGTGATGTGTTTTCCTCTGTATCAGTTCTACACCGACAGATGGGTTGCGTCCGGATTATGTAACTCAAAAGGTCGTCGTTTCGATACCAGCAATCGGCAATCCTGACTGCAGTATTTCCCCAAAGTTTTCCGCAGTCAAAGGGCGAATGCATCCTATAGAATAACCCTTGAACATTCTCTCTCTCTCTCTCTCTCTCTCTCTCTCTCATCCTCATATTTCATCAGTCGCTGCCTCGAATACTATGATAGCAATAAAATAAATGTAAAACACAAGAACCACCACCAAAAACCACCAGTATTATTTCAAAAAATAAGAAGAAGGATAATGATAATGATAATGATAATGGTAATGATTATGATTATGATTATGATTATGATAATGCCTAGCACATGAGGCTCTGATTCAGGAGCTCGCAGCATCGTCGGTTCGATACCAGCAACCGGCAATCCTGATTTTTTTCGAGGTTTTCCCAAGTCAAGGGCAAATGATGGGAGTGACTCATACTAACAACCCTTGGCCATTCCTCCCCACTTATTCAAATACTATTATAATACCTAGTTTAGTAACCTAAAACAAGTTTTCCCTGGGCAGGTTTCCTTCGAAAATCTATTATTATAAAACAATGCTTTAGGCAGGAATCGAACCCACGTCCCTCGAATGTGATGTCATAAACATAGGTGAAGTGCCCCAGCCGCATGGGCCATCGTGATAGAGCGGAAAAAGGCGTAAGCCTACATCCGAGTGAGTGGAAATTACCAAGATATGAGGAGAAGGAGAAGGATGCAACGTTGTTGTGGTTGTGTGTTTCTCTCCTGGACATCACGTAACATGTGTATTCAAAGGGAGACACACATTGTCACATGGGTTTGTATATGACAAAATAGTCTAATTTTGCCTGAAAATTTTCATTCAAAAGCCAATTTCAATCGTATTTACTATATTGTCTTCGATTTCTTTGGAAAATGTAACAATTTCCCTCATATTAATATGTTTTAGGTACACGCGATAGTAAATAATGACAGGTGAATTATGTATTCAAGATACCCTTTCATTCTATTCAACTCCATTGAATGTCCTCCCTTCGGACCGCAGGGCCGAGGTCCGGTACTCTTGCCGTATACCTGGGTGCAGACTCTAAAATGGAGTAGAGAAGCATAGAGAAGTAATTCAAAGTCAGATTGGTCGTCGGAGCGGAGACCGGCCGTGGACCTGCTCCGACGAGTGTCTGACTCGGACTGAAAGAAAATCTACCTGCGTTCGGGCGAGGGTGGCTGCCCGCACCACCTTAAAGATGCAGCTCATAAAGGGAGACACGATCACGGTCAAAAATTATTTTTACATTAGGTATAACACGGATGTTGGGAAACACTCATTTGTGGGGTCGACAATTAAAAGTTGGAACGAGCTAGATAAAAGTGTATTCAACCCTCTACCAACAAACGTTGCCGAGTTCAAACAGAGAATTATTTGTAATAATAGGTTATTTATAAATATCTATGTATTGAATTTTATTTTTAATAACTAATATAAGTAACTTTGTAGTAATTTGTTAAAATAAGTTTGTGTAGTCTACTGTTGGGAGTATAGTAATAATTATTTGTCATGGGAAATACTGAACTTAATATTCTGTTACTGAGCAAAAGAGCTCAAAACTTGAATAAAACAAGATCAACGAGCATTTTTGTTTCCTATGTGTCGACTTGGATCTAATTTCAAGTAAGTTCCTTCCCTTTTAACCCCTGATCTGTTCATGCCGCATATATTCGTCCATGCTAAATGGCGCCCGTACTGTGTATGCCGTATATATACGCGTATTATCGCCGTATTATTATTATTATTAAGTCTTTATTTGCAACAGAAATTATTTTCCACAAGTGCAAATATAATATATTAACTTATAAACTAACAATTTATATTTTATACTAACATAATTAATCGTTAATTTCTCATATACTACAATACTATAAATTAATCATGTATGTGTATTTGTATGTGCACGTGTATGTGCATGTGAATGTGTGTGTTGATGCATGTGTGCGTATGTGTGTTTGTCAGTGTGAAAGTGAATGCGATTGCGATCGCACTTTTGTCTGTGTGTAGATATTTTTAGGTGTCGACAATGGTGCTGTACAAGAGAGATTTAAATGATGCAAGAGTATTAAAATGAAGATCAAGGCTTGTGTTTAAGACTGAGAGACTGTTATAGGTGTTTTGTAGCCTGTTGATGCATGAGTGCATGATATTATCGAGGTCTTCATTCTAGCGATTTTCGTTCTGTTATGTTGGAGGTAGATGATCGATTTTTCGAGGCTATCCTAAGGGCCTGTTACTTTATTACTTTATCTGTGCATAGTGGCGTCGCGTAAGGGTTGTTTATATATCCTGAACGCCGGTTATTTTAGATTCAGATATTGTTTGGAGGGTAAACTGAATGATTAAACGAGTGAGCGCAGCAAACTGAGTGATCTCCATTCAACTTAAATGGCGCTCATTCGTTAGTCTGCGTGCGTGTGTGTGTGTACGGTAAAAATCAGTCGAATCGCTGAACAGATTGCGCTGAAATTTAAACAGACATCCGGTACGAGTTTACTGAGAACTGCTAACAAAATCAGCTAGATCCATTGCTATTTAAACCTACAAGAAATAATAAATTGAAAAATAGGCTTCCAATGTTTAGAAATTATTTTAACGACAATGGTTTAGATTTTGAAAATATATTTTTTGTTTGTTATTTACCTGGCTGTGAAATGCCGTGTACAAGGTTAATCAAATGTTGCACGTCAAGGTACCCCCAAATTCCGCTCGTAGATTGAGTAAACCTTGCAATATTTTCACGTATTTCGTACTGGCTATGTTTACCATTGTAGGCCCTATTGCCACAGATGATGGACTACACTGCGTTATATGCATTTCAAAACATGTTTAATAATTTTTAAAATACAATCCAGAAATTACAAAATCTTTCCCGACCAGGGGATTGAACCCACGTCTCCCATATTTCGGCTATAAGGGCGCTTTAGCCAACTAGACTAGGGAAATGCCAAAGTCGTTGTTAGACGAGTGAGCGAGTCATGGGTTGAGTACCCGGGAACATTTGTATTTAAGATTGATAATTATATTCATATAAATAATAGTTTTTTTAAGTTTAGTTGGTATACGGGCGCGTCAACTGTAAGGCCATAATGCGCCTCTCTAGCCTATGATAGGCTGGGGAGGCCTAAGGTAGGGGGAAGAAAAGTAATGTTACGGGGTACTCAACACATGGCTCACTCACTCGTTTAACAACGACTTTGGCGTTTCCCTAGTATAATTAATTACAGTGATGATACAAAAAAAAATTATTGAGATATCCTACTTACAAAAATGGCACAGTAATGCTAGTTTCAACTCAAGTATAAATAAGGGTATTTCACCTTAAAATTAATACATAGGGGAAGAACAACTTCTGAAAATAAATTCCACAGTTAAGGGGTTAAAGTGTTTAAAGTTTTAACTGGTGATTGAACATCATCATTACATCGTGAAAGATTGAGAGTTCTACCATACTTTGTTGTCCACATATCAATATTACCTATTTAGGCACAAGATAATTGGAAATAATAACTAGTAGGCATAGTAGTAGTATTTAAACACAGTGGTTTAGTTGTCTGCAATTTAAAAACCTACTTGCGTAAGTAAAATACGTCTAGAAAGCTAGGTAGGTTCTGTATTAGTAACCAGGTTTAAACATCAAATTCATAGCACCTACCACATTTTGTCTGATGACAACTGGAGTTGGAAACCAGTTAAAACAAAAAACAACACACTATCCAGGTTAGTTTGCGGTGTCATACCTGGGCATAGGTGCCAATGATATCACAGTTCCACGCTCGGCCCATCCAGACAGCTTGTTGTTCAGGTGAGCCTTGTCCCATGATAGTTGGGAGAAACATGACATAATGTAAAGTTAGAGGGTTGCCATCTTTCAGGATTGCCGATCCCAGCATACCCCCCAGTACTTGCCTGGGTGACCAACAATACATATAGTTAGAACAATACGTAGCAAAATACTATGTTACTTACTCCATAAGCAAAACCAAATTTAATATTGTAACAGGATGAGAAGGGCATCATGAAAATAGCCAAATACAATCCAGTACACGCAACCATTTTAAATTTAAGTTGTCCCTGTTTGAACAGTGATGAGCATTATTTTATTTGGACAAATAGGGCGCTGTCTTACTTGAAGATTTCCATGTCACCGCCATTGTCTCGTAGCTCGGTAACTTTCTTGAACAACAAGCACGCTTTCCTCACAGCTTGCTCATATTTCTCTTTGTGGCTCAAATATTCATTAGGAACTAGATCCTGGAAATCAGGATCAGAGAGAAAGATTTGCTCTAAAACAAAAAAAAACAGCATTTTAAGCCAACATTATTGTGACTTGTTGTGTAGTGTTAGGCCTACTTTCTCAAGATAGCAAAAGCACTAAAGCTGGTAGCAGGTCACCCAAAAAATAAAATTGTGATACTTTCTAACTCAATGGCGGCAATACAAGCAGTTGCGAGCAAGGATGGAACTCTTGCCGTTGAGCGGGTCCAACTTTCAACCACACTTTTTCCCCCATAAAATCAATGGAAAACAACTACAAATTAGAAATAAATGTGTAAAAATTCAATATTAACAATTTATTATTAATTACCACTTTGCCAAATTAACAATTACATAGGTGAACACAATATTACTCACAGACTAATTTCACTGAATATTAGTTGATCACGGCGGCCATTTTAGCAAAGTCTCTCCATTCTCCGACGTACCAACCAAAACACACCAAACTTACGTTTAATTCGGTCCGTTTCTGTTTGTCCTGTACCTCATTCTGTTCTGGGGGGCCAGCCCCCCGACCCCCGCCGGGGCTCCGCCCCTGGACCCCGTCGGGGGCTCCGCCACCAAACCCCCGTGCTATTCGACTATTTAATTGTTTACTTAACAAAACAATAACAATTATAACATATTTATAAATTACTTATTACAATAACCACAATATCGCAAAAAGGTTGGTACACCTACAAAGTAAATGACAATGACATAGCCAAAATCCAAAATGGCGCGTTGATCAGAGTGAGACGACGTTCATGTTCAATAATGTAAACTATTTCACATTATTCGTGTAATTCGAGAGTGCTTACTATTAATTACTCACTATACTTACCTACTTAATATTAACTTATTTCTAATTTGTAGTTGTGTTTCATTGATTTTATTGCGAAAAAAGTGTGGTTGAAAGTTGGACCCGCTCAACGGCAAGAGTGCCGCAAGGATGAGGTGGACAGCGAGGTCAAGGAATGTAAGTTACACATTCTGAGACTGAATAATAAGGGAAAAGAAGTTATACTGCAGTGGGTACCTGCACACTGCAATCTGCATGGTAATGAGAAGGCAGACTTCTTGGCAAAGAGGGGCAGCAAGATGCCACGAACTGAGAAGGTACTGTCTTATAAGGCAGTAAAGTCCCATCTAACATCTGCTGCTAAGAACTCGGTACAAAGGAAGTGGGAGGAGGATGCAAAAGGACAAGCCATGGCAAAGTATAGTATCAAGAAAGACAAAACACCCAGATATAAAAAAAGGTCTCATCTGCCCAGTTCAGACTTGACACAGAGCATGACCTGTTGGGTCAACATTTGCACAAAGTAGGAATGGCAGATTCAAGCCTATGCAGCTTGTGTGGTAAGGAAGAACAGAATCGACAACATCTTTTCAGTTGTGAAAAGAGTAAAGACTAAGTCTGAACTTGACGCGATGCCAGATGGCATGACGCATGTACTCTCTAATGGATAACACGACAACACATGATGGCCGAGTAGGCCGATTGGGGGCACATGCATGAAGAATATGAAGAAGAGACAATCTGCACAACATTATTGTTTTGTAGGCTATACGCGGAATCAAGGCCAGCTGCTACGTCTTATTGTCCAACCTAGTCTTAAATTTATTTTTATTTATTTATTTAACGTCTATCCTATTCAGTTAAAAAACTGATTTACAAAGGAGGGCAACTAAATAAATCTAATTACATAGATGCAAACACAACAATGCATTAAAACACAACAATTTTGGTAACAACAAAAAGGATATTAAATGCAGTTAATTAATGAATAAAAATGAGGCTATCAACATCTAGGCCCTAATAAATCATATTAATTGCTGGTAAAACGCACCAAATCCATTCTATGATCACCAAAATTGAAAAAAAAAACTGCAAGGCTTAACTGGGGGCATGCCCCCAGACCTCCTTGTTGCCCACAAAAGTTGGGGGATGGGTATAGGCCTAGTTAATTACTATTGTAGAAACCCATCACTATAAGTACTTCGCCACACCACTGGGGCTGGTACCGAGTAGGTTGTGCAATCAGTTCTGGAGGAATAGAGGAGGGGGGCACCCACAATATGCTGCAGGAGGAATCAACGATGAAAGTTTCAACAAAATGCTGCAAGAACAGATTTGGGCAGCCTGAATGGTAGGCATATATGGGTATGGAATTACTTGTTAGGGTATGTTGTTGTTAGTGGGTCTTCGAGGAAGTTTAGGGGGTAAGGGTCCAAGGTAAATTAGGTTCGTGGGATGAGTAGTCGCCACTTGCTACCGGATGATCATAAATTGATCCTTAGCTATGGGTAAGCTGTGTAGGCCTAATGCATAAGTTGAAGACTTATGAAGCTACATAAAAGCTTTACTTTTTAATTTAGAATCTATTTATATTTGTCGTCTTCTATTCGGCCTACGTCTACGATTTATGCCAGCATGAAAACTTTACCGGTAGGCCTACTAAATAAAGATATTCAAATTTAAGCATCCACCAGCCCCAAAAACACACATTGTCCCAATTGGGATTGCTATCACCATCGTAGGCCTAACGTAGGCTACAATTTAACCAGCCTCCTTGCGATTAATTGCGGTTTAGCTAGTTGGAGGCAGCGCACCATGACCTGCAAACCTAGGCCTACAAGTAAAAATTCTCTAGGCCCTACGATTTACCGACTGTGATCTCGATCCTGATTGCGAGAATTGTCTTTGATGTTTAGCAAAGTAATTAATGTACAATTAATAAGGACATATGACAGTGTTAAGGGAATGGTAAGGGAACTTGGCTGGGAGTTGCTTGAGGATAGAAGAAGAATGGATAGACTGGGTAAGATGTACAGGGTGTCCAGGGCACACGAGGGATGGGGGGAGATGAATGGTCAGCTAAGGAAGGCTAGCTATATAGCCAGAGGGGACCACGCATGGAAGTATGAGAGAGGTATATGGGCCATGGATGTGGGGAAGAGCTCCTTCCTTGCCAGGACAGTGGTGGAATGGAATGGCCTCTCTGAGGGGATAGTGGGGGATAAAAAGTTAGCTGGGTTCAAGAAATCATTAAAGCTGCTGCCAAAGGTGAATCCAGACTAAGGGGGAGATTGATTGAGCGAGAATTGAGCGTCAGGGGGACGTAAGTAAGAAGAGGCCTCCCAGAAGGGAAGCAGGGGAATAATGTATGAAGGGAAGAATGAGATATCGGATGGAAATGGGAGCTGAAGGAGAGAAGATGGAAATGAAGATGGGAAAATGGGAATGTGGGAGGAGTTACCTGCCACCAACAACGGTACTTATTTGGCTAGGGGGGTCCAACTTTTATATACACTGTAACGGAAAGGATTTCGGGTGCGCTCTTATCGATTGTATCCTAGAACTAGCGCGGCGCACTGTAGCCAGCGGAAAGTTCGGCTAACCTAACGAAAGAACACCTTTAACATAAGTAGTAATAACGCAATATAGCAGTGTGAACAAGGTACATAAAAGTTGGACCCCCCTAGCCGAATAAGTGCCCCGACAACAAGTCAACAGCGGAGGAGACAAGATACAAGTGCAGTCCGATGCAGGTATGAAGGTCTAGCTTGGCTAGGACAGAGGCACTAGGCCTATGACTAGGCTAGCCCTAGACTAGCTAGCCTAGGCCTAGGACGCCTAGCTAGCCCATATCTTACCTCTTTCGTGTCTTTCTTTGGTTTTTTCTATACCGCCATCCAGAAGATGCGTTAGTTCCAAAGAACTGAACGTGCATTTTGACCTTTCATTTGCTAAATCTTCATTGACCTTTGTGGGCCTATTTCCAGTCCTATTCAGCCCCATTCTTCAATCAAGAAACACACAACCCGTGATTCCTTTCGAAACTTCTACAAAATATTCTGCTGATTGCACTGATAGGATATCTTATCAACAACAAAAAACTAGCCTAGTAAAGCCTAATTCTAGGCCTAGCCTGTGTACTTTGCCCTAGCTAGGCCTCGAAGTGACATATCACTTTCACTTGACACGAACCATCTCCAAGGCTATCATCCCAGAACATTCAGGCCTTATCTTGGAAAAGAGTTGACGATGTATGAAGAATGGAATCTCTATCAAGGCCTACTGGGGCTCCTACCTTCAGATTTACTCAGGTTTCCTACCGTAATTATTATTAGTTACAATGCACATTCCACACGTCAACAAATGTTGTCATCACATGGCAACAATCTACTCCTGGCGGAGAGTCGACGAACACAACTTCGCCAGCTGTTGGCACTGAAGTGTCAAGACGGCGAAGTCTTGACCACACCACAAGGCGGTGACTTACATGCGCCATCTTTTTTTACTGTTGTCTCCATCAAAGAAGAAGACGGCATTTTCTCGAAATGAGGTAGGTATGCCTACGTATTTTCTAATAACTACTTGCCTATGGACCATTATGTTATTATTGGCTCATGGCTAATATTATGTTTTAAGACTACATAATTTAATCAAGTCCTAAAAGTTATTCGTCGTAGAATCAACAGATGTTAAGATTTAGGTTTTATGCCACATGGCGTGCCTTGGTTCCAAATCAATTTGTTAATGACGCTACGGCTAATGGTAGGGCCAAATCCTAGGGCCTAGGTTCGAATCTAGGCCCTATACCTAAAAGAGTTCTGATTCTAGGTCTACACGCCTGTCACTGACTGACATTCACAAATCTTTGCGGAATGTTCAAAGAGAAAGACTTTGTAAGGTTTGCCATCTTTAACCTACAAAGACATGCGTAGGGCCTAGGTAGGCTAGCCTAGGCCCTACTTCACACACAAAGGCCTAGAGCCTACCTACCTACCTACCTACCTACCTATAATCCGGTATGTATAAGCTGGGGGAGGTTTTGGAGGTAGAGAAGGTTCAACGTAGGGCGGCAAGAAGGGTTACTGGGAAGGTGAGGGGTAATACTACAGTATAAGGTACCCCGGTTCAAACCGACGTGCGCGCGCATCACCACTGCAGCCAACTTACACAATGCGTTAGCAACTACATTGTAAACAACAAGTCGCGCGCCGGCTGTCATCGATCAAAATATGGATTGCTCCGGTTGTGAGTTCACCATCGCGGAATTTAATCAAATTGTGACCGATGACGAGAAATTATTGCTCTTTTGTCAATCACACGCCGTTATTGCAAGGGAATACACGTGTGAACGATGTGGAAAGATGTGTAAAAGAAACAAGAAGAACTGGCTGTGTACCGGGAAATCAAAAGGAGTGAAGTGCAATTTTCTTTAAGCGGTCTATTACAAAGGATACGTGGTTTGGTGGTTCCAAACTGACGATGAATAAAATCGCTTCATTCACGGCCTATTGGTTATTAATTAACCCCCCGCGACATAAATTTTTGCTCAAGGAACTGGGAATTAATGACAATTCGGTTGTAGATTGGTCGAGTTTTTGTCGAGAAGTATGCCTAGAATGGAGTCATTCTAACACACAACCTGTTGGTGGCGAAGGAAAAGTTGTCGAGATAGGCTAGGCTAAAATTGGCAAACGGAAATATAACAGGGGACGTATAATAGAGGGCCAATGGATTTTTGGAGGTTATGAACGAGGTTCTTCCAAAGTTTTCGTCGTGCCAGTCGAAAGGAGAGATAAGCAGACTTTAACTCGTATTATACATGAATGGATCCTACCTTGAACAACTATAATGTCTGACTGCTTCAAGTCTTGCAACACATTACACGAAGAGGGCTTCGAACACTACACAGTTTGTCACAAAGATAATTTTGTTGATCCTGACAGTGGGGCGCATACACAACATATTGAACGTGTGTGGAGGGAGGTTAGGGGGAATGTTCCCCGTTTTGGACGTAAGAAAAGTCATTACGAATTGTATTTGGCTGAATTCATGTGGAAACGTGGTCATATGGAACACTCTACGCGTATTCACGACTCCTTCATAGACATCGGAAAGTTGTACAAGATTTAAAATGTGTATTAACAAATAAATTTGCATTCTTACTACTTATGAAGGGTGTACTTTACTTTAAACACCTTTTGCGTTGAAACTTCTTTATATTTAAAATAGCGACGTTAAAGGTGTTGTAGGTGCAGTATGCCCTATTTTAACCTTTATTTAGCGTTGAAACTACTTTATATTTAAAATAGCGACGTTAAAGGTGTTGTAGGTGCAGTATTTTTCAGTGTTTTTCATCGGTAAAAAGTTGGTTGGGGATACTTGTTGTTACACGGTTGGCAGTATTCGTTGAAAAATTTGCGCGCGAAGCGGTGTACCCTATACTGTAGTTTTACCAGGTGAGGCGGTGGGAGGAGGATGATAAGGGGAATGTAGAGAGGGTAAGCCTGTATGACAGTGTCACTGCAATGTTAAGAGAGTTAGGGTGGGAGTCATTAGAGGGAAGAAGAAGGGAGGTTAGGTTGTGGTTGTGCAATACCGTATGTACAGGGCAGCTAGGGGAAGTAGGCCCTGGTGAAAATTCTTATCAAGATCTTGCAAGATATTGCCAAGAACTTGTGTTAAAGTAAGATCTTACATTGAAATAAGATCTTGTTTTTTTCTTGCCAAGATCTTGACAAGAATATTCTTGGGAAGTACCGTACCGGTACTTAAGCATCATTCACAATAGTTCTAAGGCGTGAGGCGCAAGGTCTAAGGCGTAAGGCGTAAGTCGCAGTGTTGTGTGCCCTTAAACCCTAATAACTAACTAACTAACTTTATCCACCCTCTCGGGATTTATACCCATCAGTGAATATCCTTCCCAATTTCCCTTGCTTCCCTTTTCCTTGAGAACCTAATCCTAATATGTACTACATCACTCTTTTCAAACCGATTCCTTTCGAAACCACTTTGAACGCCCTGATATACGTAGGCCAAGTCTACGTAGGCCCTACTGCAAATTCTATTTTTATGTTTTCAGTTCCCTCAAGCTGCAGAAAAGGCTTGCAGCCTCTGTTATGAGATGTGGAAAGAAGAAAGTGTGGCTTGACCCAAATGAGATAAATGAAATAGCCAACACTAACTCAAGTAAGATTTTTGTACTTCAGTTAGGCCAAGGCCTTATAAACTAATATTTAAAGTTTAACTGGTAGCCTAGACAAAGTGGCAGGTAGGAAACTTGTAACAACACATAGGGCCTAGGTACATGTATTTTATTCTTTCAGGGCAAAACATTCGTAAATTGATCAAAGATGGTTTGATAATCAAGAAACCTGTGGCGGTACACTCTCGAGCCCGTACACGTAAGAACACAGAGGCTCGGCGTAAGGGGCGTCATTGCGGCTTTGGAAAAAGGAAGGGTACAGCTAATGCTCGTATGCCTCAAAAAACTCTGTGGGTTAATCGTATGCGGGTTCTACGTCGATTACTCAAGAAATATAGGGAGGCTAAGAAGATAGATCGACATCTCTATCACCATCTGTACATGAAAGCAAAGGGTAAGTTCCTTCCTAGGCACCGGCTCATTTGATTATTCATATGATTTTGTTGTTCATGGTAGAACGTATCCTTGGAACCTTGAACAACAAGATGATAATTCCACTAGCTTAGCATGCTGGGGGCTGGACAAACTTGTGCAACGTTGGTAGGCTTACCGAAGTAAAGTCTTGTATCATTGCCCGTATTCTCATGCTTTGTATAGTAAATAAGGGGTTAAATTAAAACGTATAAACACTTACCTAATGTGAAATTTTAACCAAACTCAAACTGCTGTCGATGATGCTAACTGTGTTTAATGTAGGAGGGCCTCGGGTAATATAAGGTGCTTAAATAGGTTAGAGCATAATATAACAAACGAATCAGTAGGGCTGTGCGAGCAGGTTTTTTTTTAAGTCGAGCAAGATTGAGCGAGAATTTGTAAAGAATCTTGAATCTCGAGCGAGATACGAGATCGAGAGCACTGAAATTGCAGTAGGTACAGACTTTTAGCACAGCAGCACTGTGCGGGTTGAGGTTTTTGAGCTCGGATCGGGTTCAGGTAGTAAACTGCACTGGGTGGTCGGGTCGTGTAGGGAAAATCGAAGGAGGCTGTGTAAGTCCTAAATTAGGGTGGAAAATGGCTGCAAGTCTGTCGCAATCCACTCTCCAATGGCCCTGAAACTAAACAAGTCCCGGCCAGCTAGGCCCTAGCTAGGCCCTAGGCTTTGTTAGCTTAAATTTGTTTTTGACAGGGCCTAGGCCAAGATGTTAGGCTAGGCTAAATATTTGGGTAAAACGAAAATATGCTTCTAGCTACTATCAAAATTCCTAGGGCTCTAAGCCCAGTAGGATCCTAGGCCTAGGGCCAGGTGAACTCAATTACCTAATTCATCATTATTATTATTATTATTATTATTATTATTATTGATTCATAGCAGTTGTCGAAAAAGTTTGCCCCGACTGGGGTTCGAACCCAGAACCTCCGGCTTAACGTGCCATAGCTCTACCAATTAAGCTACCGGGACCACAGAACAAACCTTTACGAAACTGCTATTTGTTGTGACTGTGGACTTGTCATCACATAAATTATTATCACTGCCTCCTAGATGTTCGTCGTGGCTCCTCGTTCCCTGCCTGTCCATGCGCACAGTGTTAATTGTTGTCCAAAGCGCTAGTTACCGTCCCCAAGAGCTTTCTTTTGTTTTTGATGTTGTCATCACATTAAATGTCATCTCCCATGTAGGCCTATTTTACTGTTGAATCCAACTAAATTGAATGTTTTAGATCGTATTTTGTATACGTACATCACTTATCATGGTTTGCAGAATAGTAATATACAAATTTGTCTAGTTATATTATGCTGGTAATTAAACAAAAAGTAGATATTGATAACTTTGTTGTTGATAATATAAGGCAAGGGCTAATAGGCATGTTAATTTTATCTATAGGGCCTATGCCTCCAATTCCTAATCATATTAAAAATCAATAGGCTTAGGTAACCTACTCGGGCCCTAGTCTTGACTAGGCCACGAGCTAAGCAATATTACTTTCCATCAAGCAGTGGCGCGTGATAAGGGCGAGTCTGGGGTAGGGATGGGCAAAAGCGTGTATCTTACTACACGTGTACACGCTCGCTGTCTGTTCGTGTACGCGTGTACTATGTATATTTTAAGATATCTGAAAAAAAGTTGGACATGTTTATTTATTACTGTATATTTTTATTGCATTCTGAACAGTAAACACGGCGACGGCGTTCAGTTCAGTTTATCAGTCAGTAAATGACGTGGCTGATGTTTCATTGACCTAGAAAGTTAAAAGGGTGATGGTATGGTTGAGGCTTGCGTGATGAAGAGGGCGGGGGGGGGGGGGGGGGGGGGGGAGATAAGGCTTGTGATTTACCATAGTTCCCGTGATACTTGAATTGTGCAGCAACTCCTTCGCGCACAGTCGGCATTTAACCGAGCATTTTACCTTCTTTCCCACGTCTATCTTATCAAAGAACTTCCACTCAAGAGATATTCTAAACAATAAACAGTCATGCGTCACTGACTCAAATCTCAACACGCGTAAACAACTAAGCGGGCGACGAGCGACGAGCGACTGCGAGCGGTCTGGAACCATCTGGAATGTGTTGGCCTTTCAGGGGGGGGAGGGGGAAGGCAAGGCCACCGTGGCAAGGGATCGCAACCAACTTATCGTTTTGCGGGAAGGCGGCGGCGGCGGCTGACTGAAAGAGCTCGTATTTCAAAATTAGAATTTTGAAATCTGAAATCTCGACGACTGAACAATGTCAATTGAAAGTCGACGTGTATTTTTTTTTTTAAATTGGCGATTGGAACTCCGTGAATAGAACTCTGCTGCTATAGTGCGTTCTGAAAACATCTTGAGCCGGCCCGTCTAGAGACTGATCGAAACTCGTTTTTTCGAGCAGTTTGAGATCGAGATCAAGCGAGATTTGAGCAGTACTTTGCTCTCGCTCAAATCTCGAAAAGTCTAGACTCGCACAGCCCTACTAGTCAGTGTAGACTTGTACATCAGTAAAGAGCTACTAAATGGCACTGTCAAAACTTTCACTTTTGAACGAAACGTCAAAAACGTAGTTGACGATCTAAAACTTATCCTTTTCGCTATTCCTTTTTTTATCAAACTGTGCGTAAAATTATTTTTTATTTCTAACTTTTCTTAAGTTTGGCCATCCCTATCTAAATGTCATTCATAACACTCGCAGGCAAATAAATTTAATTTTCTTTTAGTATGGTTTGGCTGAGAAACATTTGCCCACCCCTATCTAAGCTCACTGCATAATGCAAAGTTACTCGCCCTACCTTCTACCAATACTTGAGCTTACTTACAGTTACATCCATGCAAACTACACTTGAGCACAGAAAATATATTATACTTAAGTTAACTAGAAAGTGGTTTTGGTTGAAATCAGTTTTAAAATTTTCATTTGGTTTCAACTTTGTTTGGCCCCCCAAATGTCATCCCTACCTATTACGGTTAAGTGCTGTTTAAAACATGATCTATGCTAAATTGTACAGATTTGTGATACTTTATTATATGTTTAGGTAATGTTTTCAAAAATAAGCGTGTCTTGATGGAGTTCATCCACAAAAAGAAGGCAGAGAAAGCCAGGTCTAAAATGTTAAAGTAAGTACCATTGTCCATTCCTTTGGAATTTATTATTATTAAAGATTCAATAATAATAAAAATCTTTAATGTTTGCATATTGCCCATGTTGTAGGCCTATTGACATGTCTTTTTTATTCAATTACATTTTTAATTTGCCTACTCTGCAAGGTTATAGTGATCAGGGATGGGATTTAAATATCTAGCGGTGTGACATTACATGTTTACTAATATGTATTTCTATTTAGTAAACATATTTGATACATGTGCGGGGTCCTTGTCATTTCTTCAACAAATATTCCACATTAAGAAAGAATTGTAGGCCTATGCTTTATACTAGTAGTAAAATATTGAATGAGGCTCGAGATAGCCAGGGCAACAGGATGATCACCTGCTGGGGATATTTTATCAATACTAGGCATAGGAGTACTCTTGATTTTTAAATAATTGTTTTAACATTGGTATGTTATTTTCTCAGTGACCAAGCTGAAGCCCGTCGACTCAAGGTGAAGGAAGCTAAGAAGCGACGCGAAGAGCGCATCTCCATCAAAAAGCAGGAGCTCCATGCGGCATACGCTCGAGAAGATCAACTAAGCGCTGGCAAGAAGTAGTGCACAATTTGAAACCACCTTGTCAAACATTTATTCGCTTTTCTAAACTTTTACACAAATTTTATAAACTTATTCTCCACCTTCAAGGTTGACTTTTGAAAGAAATAAAGGTTTAATGTAACTTTTGTTATTTTATTGTCTTGAAAGTAAGCAAGATCCATGGATGTATAAAGATTTTAAGAAAGTTTTGAAAGATGTGGCAATGGTGCAGCTGTCGTCTACAAGAGTACCTACAAGCACTTCCTAAATGTAAAGTCACTCGCTGACCTGCAACAAGATGATTAAAAATAATGTAGTCTTCAAAATGAAGATTTTTGCAGATCCAATCTTTTTTTAGTCTCGTAGCCATAGCTACTTGCGAAATGCTAGCATACTACACTTGATTAATGAAAAATGAAAATCTGAGTATGGCCAGGCCATTAGCAGAGACAATTCAAAATCAAATTCTTTATGGTGATTCTGTTGGTGATGTTTATGACTATGAAAATGCCTAAGTCGGTTAAGACAAGTGAGTGAGACATGTGTTGAGTACACGGTAAGGCGGTAACATAGTATATTACTGGAATATTATCACAGAGTTGTGCCATCCATAACGTATTATCAGTGTTGGGTCAGTTCTTTTTTAAAATGAACTTTTAAAAAGTTCAGTTCACAGCTCAAATAATGAACTTTTAAAAAGTTCTAGAAGTTCTTTTAAAACCTAAAATTTTGAAAAGTTCAAGTTCGTCTAAAATATGAACTAAGTTCTTTTAAAAGTTCTTTTGTTTAAAAAAATCACTATTTTATTAAAGGCTGGCGTAAAATGAAGAAAAACAGAGAAAAAACTTTAGGGTGTTTCGAGTACCAAACTACTCGCGAGTTTGAGTCTTACGAAAGGTTAGCTGTCTTTGATCGTGTTGATGATTGGATGAGCGAAGCGAAGACTTCAATTTCACTGACCCCCAAAAAATTTAGCACGGGTGTTTTTTTTTTTGTATTTTTTTTTTTTTTTAAGTTTTTGTCTGTTAGTTTGCTCTCTCCGGCAAACGGCATATCCGATCTTGATGAATATTTGACGGGACCATTCAAAATCTCTGAACTTAGAGCTGCATAGTTTTTGGGTACAATCGAAGAAATATTTCTCATGAATAGCGTACTTTTACGATTTTTTTTTTCGATTTTTTTTTGCGATGTTTTCGTGCCATTTGGGCCATTTCTGACCAAATGGGTGGGACTACAACGTTCATATTATACGTGGACATTAAGGTTATGGTGATGTAATACCATTTGAAAGAAAGAGTTGAAAAAGTTAGCCAGAATTCATAGAAATAAAGCTTTTAATATAAGTTTTTTACGGTAAATAATACCAATTGACAAGTAACAATAGAAACTTGACAACAATCACCTACAATGCGTAGACAGCAAAACAAAGCACTTGCAAAAGTAAAGATATAAGATAAATCAAAACTTTTAAAAGCTCATCCATCCACGCGGCGGGACTTTAGCGTTTTCCTAGTTTGTACTACATTCTCGTCGACCAGCTTGTAAAATTATGGCAGATACTTTGCACTTTAGGCTTCCATGATTTTTTTTCCCGAAAGTTGGCGTACATGATTTTAACTTCGTGAATCGTGCGTGACCTTGTCAAAAACAGCTGAACGTGCGTCAAAGTAGGCCTACGATGGAACAACGATTTGTTATTGTTTTTAAGCGTCGACGGCTGCTCGACGCACGGAAAGAACTTTCAAATGAACTTTCTAAAACTGAAAAGTTCGTTCTCATAAAGAACTTTTAAAAGTTCAAGTTTATTCATTTAAAAAAGAGTAAGTTCACTGAAAAGTTCACAAAAAAAGAACGCGTTCTTTTTAAAAGTTCCTTCCCCAACACTGCATATTATGTCAAACCTTAAATTATTTTATTATTTTTTTTATTACCAACTCAAGGCTTCCCCCCCTAACCTCAACATCCGTTAGGGTGATACTCCACTGCTCCGCTCCCCCCCCCCCTAGTTCTCCCACACACTCCACCCCCACCCAATAGCGCCACTGGAGTGTTTTGTAAATAACTGTATACAGTAAGACCTCGTTCATCCGAGCTCCGATTAACCGAGATTCCGTGTTATCCGATCTGGTTTCAGGCGCCCTTTCCTTTTTTTAATTAGGCCAAAATGTTATGTTCTTTACATCTGAATGTCATGCAGTATGCTGTTTACTACAATGACGTGTCACGTAAGAATTGCACAGCGCGTGAATTGTAAGGGGGGTTGGGGGCGGGGGTCGAGGGTAGGGTGCCAGAGAGTGTTGAGCTAGTGTCTTTGCGAGTGCTTGCCGCCCGCCGCGACCCTGCTCAAAGACGGCGGATGAGAGAGAAGAGACAAAATATGGCCTTGAAGACGACATGATACCCAAGCCACAGCTTCGGGCCAAGACTCTCCCCAAGTTGTTTTATTTCATTATAAGATAAGATAATGAGACCACACATTCATTCTATCAACTAAGCAGTCCTCAGCCGATGTCATCACTAAGAGGCTGTTTATGTATGTTCTTTTAATGGTAGTATATCATTTTACCATATCAGCTATGCTACAAGAGCAAATAAACAAAAATACGCGATCATCCAAGTTTTTCGGTAATTCGAGCTGCACCCCCGGTCTCATCCACCTCGGATAATAGAGGTTTTACTGTATAGCTGTACAGATCTAGTTTAGTTAACTCTCTGCTCTCGTCGAGTGAGCAAGGCCCTGTTTGGCCGAAACAGTTTCGACATTTTCGTTTATTATGTTTTATTTTTATTTGTGTCTTTCTTCTACGAGATCCCTGCAGTCACCGACCAGGTAAGCTGTTGGGTTCCCTTTCCACACCCCTACTTAACATTAACTAGCCGTTTGGCATCTCCTACCTATCAACATAAATTATTTTAGGAAAGAAATCAGTCAATATTTGAACAAGTTACAAGCAATATAATGGAAATTGTGAAGTGCGTGACGTCACCACTCGTGACGTGGTTGGATGCCGACTCGACGATGAATACGGCCGCCGCCCATTCAATACCATCGGGCACGTAACGGCCAGTTGAGTCTTCATCTTATGCTACCTCTCAATAGATGGAATTGTAATTTTATAAGTTGTGGTTCAATATTTTCCACGAGTTTCATTTGATACCTAATCGTGATTTTGTGATCACTTTCTACAGGGCTCAAAATTACCGTCGCCAACTTAGCGAGTTCAAATTCACAGATGGCAAGGTCATTGGCAAGTGTAGGTCTAGGCCTATGCCTTTTAGTCTACAAATAAACAAACTTGCCATTAACGACTTGCAGTTCAGTTGGTATTGTTACCCACTCACTAATTTTAGTAGGCCTAGGCCAAAGTGATATATAGTACTGAAGATGAGCATAGGCCTACTTTGGATATGCCCAGGCATACCCCATTATTTACTTAATATGTAGGGCCTACTGTTAAAAATAGGCCACTATAGAGGTACTGTGATGTTGCTCAAAGTGTGTAGATTTTCATCAAAATGAGTGTTATTTGCAGAAAATTTTCCCCTGGACCCCCCGTCGTTTAAACCTTCACTATGGTTGGTTTTTCATTTGGCTAGTGCCCATTTCATTGAAATTTTTAGCCCTGCTTTCTATCAAGTGTTCAGAACATAACATACACGAGTAAATTTGCTGGTTACAAAGTTCTTCGGGTTAATTTTCGATACCTGGCTTTATATTGCACTGGCAACTTCTCTCTGTTCGGGAAAACGTTACTTCAATCCGTCTGACTAATTTGTTGTTATATCAAACGGGCAAACGCACAACATTTTAAACACCGCCGATGAGCCACGCCAGAAATCAATAATTGTTGTTTATGCAAATATTATTATTTTGGTAATGTTTGACGTCTCTTTGTATGACACGCGTATATGTAAAATAATTGCCACCAAATAGAACCTAAAAGAAGCAAGTCATTATCCACACCTGAATTAACATTGTTTTCTGCTGACACAGCCGTGCTCTTCACCTATGTTGTCAAACCATGCATATGTTGTTCACTAATTATCACTCGCATTAATACGATAATTAGAGAAAACACTTACTGGCCTGTCACTGTGCTAGTAACAAATCTGAGAAGGCTCCATTCACACAGAATGCCGATTATTGCCAACTACTTACTACAATAAAACACGTGCTAGTCTAACCGAGTGTCACCTCGGGCATTCACCACCGTCACATGCCCCAGGTGCATGTCAAAACAAACAATCCAAGGTTGCCACAAATTGCAGCTTTCTTATTTTTTGCCCATCTTTTTTTTTTCTTTCTTGTGCAAAGTTGGCCTCTTTAGCCATTCTTCTGTCTTGCTATCCAATATAAGACTGCCTCCCTTTCTATCCTGCTCAGTTCATCGGGCAGAGAGTCAATGTCACTCTTGAGGGCGGCACATCTAAAGAGATGCGCTCTGTATTGGTCTTCTAAATTACAAAGTTTACAGGTGGCCGATTCGTTGGTAATGTTAAAACGGTGCAGGTGGTGTTGCAAGACGTCGTGACCGGTTGCAAGCCGGAAATGGGCGGTGGCCGTCTTTCTCGACCAGTCTTTGTCTGGCCCTTTCTTGATCTCGGTCCACCAGTTCTTTAGTCGTGAAGTCTCTTCTGTGGTGTTCATAAAGATCTTTTTTGTGGTTGATTTGATCTTAGTTTTGAAATTTTTAAGAAGAGAGGCGCTGCTGGTGGTTGCGGTGCTTTTGTGGCACTTTTTGCCAAGAAGTCTGCCTTTTCATTCCCCATGATCTTGCAGTGGCTAGGGATCCATTGCGCCTCTAATAGTTTGTTTTGCTGACGGAGGCTGGCAAGGGAGTTTTTGAAAAGTAGCGATTTTGGATGGAGGTTCGCTGCTTGGGTGATAAATTGGATGGCCGAGACACTGTCGCTTAGGATGACAAGGTCTCAGCAATTTTTTCGGCCGCCCTGGCGATGGCCGCGACCTCAGCGTCGAAGTATGTTTCACCGGCTCCCATTGGAGTGGCTTCTTCGAAGAAGATGCAGTGGATGCCGTAGCCTGTTCTGTTTGTAACCGAGTCGTAGGAGCCGTCCGTGAAGATATGCACCCACTCTTGAAGAGGAAAATGCCTCTTCAGGTGCTCCTCGGCAAGCTTTTTCAGTTCTTTGGGGTCATGGTCATCTTTCTTATCGATGCCGTCAGTTTTTGTTCCCGGGGCGAGCTGATTGGACTTGTCCGGCAGAAGCTCTGGGAGTGGTACGTCAAGTGGTGCACGTGGTGCTTCTAGGAGGATAGGACAGTTTTTACCCCTCAGTTGGTGGACTGTTTCAGCAAAGTTAGTGTGCGCCTTGACCTTTGAGGTTGGGTAGCTGAGCCATTTGTCGGGGTTTAGGCGCGCCAGTTTTTCGTGCAGTTGGACAGCGCACTGCTCTCTTCTTAGCTGTAGAAGCTCAATTTGGCTGAACCACTCCATGGCGATAATTGGGGTGGTTTTCACTGCTCCCGTGATCAGGCGAAGGGCTCGATTTTGGACTCTTGTCGACATGGCTGGCGTGCGTTGCGGCGGCGGGGAAGACTTCGGTGCCGTACTCATGGCTGGTCTGATGTACGTTTTGTACGTCAGCGCCAGAGTGTCTATTTTTGCGCCCCAGGACACACCGGCTACCCTTTGAAGAAGTCGTAGTCGTTTTTTACCCTTCTCTGCTGCCTTTTCAAAGTGGATCTTGCCGGTCATTTTTTTGTGGAAGGTCACGCCGAGGTACTTCATCTCATCTGTCTGTTTAATCTGTTCGCCATCAAGAGTGATGTTGAACTTGAAGGGATTGTGACTCATCGTGAAGTAGGTGCAGATGGTTTTGCTGCAGTTTATCTTGAAGCCGTGCACTTTGATCCAGCCTGCATCTATCGTCATGGCGTGGCCCATTTTTTGTTCCAGTCTTACTGGGCATTTTCCTGTGAAGATGATGACAAAGTCGTCGGCAAAAACTTTGACGACTAGGCCAGGTGTGCGATTCAAGAGTTTGATGAGTCCATTGATTGCAATTTTGAAGACGGTCGGCGCCGTGATTGTGCCTTGAGCCACTCCGGCTCGCGTGCTGTGTGTTTTGCTGTGGGCGCCTTTGTGGACCACCTTGATACGCCTCTTGTTAATGAAGTCATGGAGCCATCTGACAATGTTATTTGGTACTTCATCTTTGATCATCTGATTGACTGCCCATGACCGGTCGGTGGAGTCGAAGGCCCCAGAGAGGTCGATGGAGACAGCCAGTGTGCTTTTACTATTTAAAATAAAAATTTTCATCTCATGTGATGAATTATAATAATATGCCTAGATGATAGGGCATGCCAACATTGAGTCTGATATGGTATAGCCTACTATTCTGGGGGAATTCAACAAGTGTAGGAAAGATTTTCTGCCTTATCTAACCGTGAGACTCGTGCAGAAAGGCTTTATCTCCTCTAGGCTATTTTGTTTGTAAACAAATTTTCCAACCTATTTCAATCAAATGGTTATTCTTATTAGTTATCACCCACATAGATTAACACTAGAGGGAGGCAGAATTTGCCCAAACAATCCGGACGGAAGCTACTTGACAATGATCCTGTGAACCAAGGATGCACACAATAATCAATATTATTAATCAATAATCAATATTGGATAAAATCTTGATAATCGATAATCGAAATATAAATATAATTGGTTGAAAACGGCCCGAAATACGTACCGGTAATTCGTATTTCCCGCTTGGGCTGACACAGATTGGTCACAAGAGGTCTCTTACTCGAGATTTATGTTTGGGCAGGTGTTGGCAGCGAGTGGCATGAGATTGTATTGTTTTTATTTTCATTTACCACATTTGAGATTACATCTATGTCGGAACGGGCTGGAATTTTTTATTGGTTATATCGATATCGATGTGCATCCCCACTGTGAACATTGGCACAGGTACAGGAATATTGGAAAAACAAGGTGACCTAGGGATGGCACTTTAACCGGTCAAATTAAAATGGGTCAATTGACCAAAAGTCGGGCAAATATAAAAAAGGCATATTTTGCTTGTATAGACCTATTGTGGCAGGATACTTACAAGAAATTGTCTGCAACCGAGTTGAGGCTAATCAATATATGATATGATAAAACATTTAATGGTGATTAATTATTGATGAAAATGAGTGTAGGTAAATGAGTGAATTTACTAGCACTTTGTGTGCTCATTGTTGAAAAGTATTAAGGGGCCAAGGGCAACAACAGTGAATTGTTCCAATTTCAAATTTGTAAGGTAATAACAAAAAGTGGACTTTCCTTTGAAGATTGAGCAAGCCAAATAAAAAAGTACAAATATTACTTAGCCCAATTATTTTACCGGTGAATTGACCGACTTGCCATCCCTAACAAGGTCTAGAAATGAGTTGAAGGTTAGGGTTAACTTTTTTGTTAGAACAGCTATTATTCGATAGGATGAATTCTTTGAGGCTTGTGGTGTGTAACTTTACTTGCTCAAGTTGCTGGAAGTATGGTAGAATGTGGAAAATGAGCTTTGAATTAATTTTTAATTTAAAAAAAAAAAATTGTGTGGGGTCATTCCATGTCAAATCAACACAGTCATTTCTCTTACCCCCACCGATTTTGACCAAAGCTGGGGATTCTCCTCAAAAACATTTTTAAATTTGAATTTTTTCGAAATATCTGTAAAAAAAATTTATTTACGGGCAACTCAAAAAAGGGCGTGTCTCTCACTTTTTTAAAATTTGTATCTTTGGTATCCTCCATCGTAAAGAGCTAATTTAAAAAAAAGATTAAATGTCTTGGTTGGAATTCTTCAAAACCAATATTCCATGTACTAATATAACATGTATGAATGAGGAAGGTATAAGGAAAAGAAGTTTTCAAATTTGGATCCCCCAAAGTTTTTTTAAAGTTTTTTTATTGAAAACATAAAATTGTTTTTATGTTTTCTAAGTACCCCAAAAGTTTTATTGTGGGATGGCAATGGGGTTAGAAGCTTTGGTAGGGTTACAGTACTAATGTGTAACGCCTACTAATTAATGGCTGGTAGCCTGGCGAAAATGGTGGAAAATAATGAAAACTAGAACATTTATGCCGGTAAAATAACATGATTGACAGTTGACACACATTAGTACTGTGACTCCATCACAGCTTCTAATCCCATTGCCATCCCACAATGAAACTTTTTGGGTAGGTATTTAGAAAACATAAAAACAATTTTATGTTTTCAATTAAAAAAAACAAAAGGGGGAATCCAAATTTAAAAACTTCTTTTCCTTATACCTTACTCATAGATGTTATATTATTACATGGAATATTGGTTTTGAAGAATTCCAACAAAGACCTTGAATTTTAAAAAAATAGCTCTTTACGATGAACGGTACCAAAGATTATTAGTTATTATTTATTATTTGATTTTATAGTGTTTGATATTAGTTTTTATGATTTATCAAAACCAATAGATAGTACAGTATGTAAATATGTAATTTTGTACATTGGTAGTAGTAGTGGTAGTGGTAGTGGTAGTGGTAGCGGTAGTAGTAGTAGTAGTAGTAGTAGTAGTAGTAGTAGTAGTAGTAGTACCAAATGACAACATGTCCTTGAGATGTGCATATGAGTTACCACTGACCAATGTAGAAGGCTTTTCTAAATAAATAATTAAGTTTAGTTGGTGTAAGGGCACGCTAACTGTAATGCCTAATGCGCCAATCTAGCCTAATAGGCTGGGGATTCGAGAAAACAAGGAACACTAGCGCAGCCAAGTGGTCGAACCGCGAACTATTATTTCGGGGGTACTGATCGCGGAACATCATGCAAGAGGTAGGGGTTTCTCACATATATCCCGACCTAACACAAAGAATTGATGTTCGGTGCCACAGTGCTCATCAAAGACAACATATAATATATACTTTCATTTATTTCCGAATGATACCAAATGACTCATTTTAGAGGTACGTGAAGATAGCGTTTTGTGAATAGATGCTACAAAGCGCTATTTTTTCACTTAAAACTAAGGTTTTCCAGTCCCATTTTATTTTATTTTTCATTGTAGGGATAGTTTGTTTATACACATTTTTATGCATTGATATTGATTCAACCTTGATGACATAATTTCAAAATAATAATATGAAAAATTTCCAAACACAAGTTTTTTAAGGTGGCAAAAAAAATAGATGCTACAAAACGCTATAAAATGACACTTGAAAATGCTATTTTTACGTACCTCTACAAATGAGGAATGAGTGGAAAAGGGTGCTGTTAATTGCAAAACCAATCACTATACACATAATGTGTCTGCAGTCTGCACTTTCGTGGTCTCGAACAGCATTGTTCTGCTGAGTAATAGGCTTATACTACCGGCGAGTTATTTTTCTGTCAATTTTATATTATGCACATAACGTTTAAAGGTGGGGTAACATTAAAACGTTTACAATTTTTGTGGTAAAAAAACTTTTTGATTGACCTACTTGGTGTGTCTAGCCGGTGTCCTGACACTGTCAAACTAGGAATATCCTATCCTACATAAAATTCAAATACGCCAATATGTATATATATATTATTATATTATATATTATATAATTATAATAATTGGCCTGGGACGGACACTTTTATGGGCCTACGCCGCGGCTACAAGTGTTAGTATTTAAATGTGAATTTAAATGGCTTTGCGCGGAGCTTTTACAGGCTGTGATTTTTTATTACCGAGTGTAAAATCAATCGTAAGGTCAGCCTTACCAATAATAATTATGCACTATTCGTAAGGGCAAGATTAAATGGTAAATAAAACTTATGAATTTCATTGAATTAAATTCCTAATTTCGTGTAAAAAATGGACAAAAATATGCATATTTCGGTAAATAAAGTACCAATCTTGGTAAAATATTAGATCTTAAAAGCAATACTTTACTTTGATACAGCGTTAGGAGCGGACTTACAATATTGATGCAGTGTGTGTCAGTTAAAAATGCAAATTTAATAACGTTATATTTCTAATTCAATACGATGAAATTAATATTTCTTCAGTTGCATTACAAATGCTTTGGACAAGGTGCCATTACGCGTAATTTCACCATTTGTATTGACAATAAATAAGAGTTTTCAGTGAATAATACAGATATATTTGTATTTTTGCACTTAAAAATCATTAATTTCGGTACAAAAAACAATTTTATCTCAATTTCAGTATAAAAAACAAATATCTCCCAATTTCGTTGTCAAAGCTATTATACCGCCACTTACGAAAAATGCAGGGCTCTAACTATTCGTCGTACGGTCATCGACGATACCACCTAACACATAGGCTTATAGTTCTAAATATCACTGTGCATTGTGGCGAAGTGGTAGCGTGTTTGAGTTTTAAGCGAAAGGTCTTCAGTTCAAATCTACGTTCGGTCGTTTTTTTTTACTGTTCTATTTAGACATGTTTTTCAGCAAAAAATTTCATTACATTCGGCCTCGTCGCGGACGCAATTCTACGTCAAAGATAATAAAAGTGTGGAAAGTGTTATGTGAAGAGAATCGCACTTCATGAACATAACACAAATGGCCTTTTAATTATTATGATATTTTTATTGTATTTTCGCATTTCTCGCATTGCAATACAGTGATATAATCAATCGAATTACTTAAAAATATAATCTATAGTATAAATTGCAATAATACATGCATAAGTCACCCCAGTTTTTATCTCCATATATCACCTAGTGATTGCTCCTGCAGAAGTTAAAAGAAGTGGAAACACAATACTAGCACTCTTTAATCAGAAGAAATCATTTTTTTTTAATTGCAAGTAGGCCTATTGTTTTCGTTTTAGCTTGTTTTTATCGGCAAGTTTTTAGTGAAAAGTGACTTAGAAGTAAGAATAGAATTAACTGTGTTATTTTTAAAGCAAATAGGAGAATATGGTTTTATTTAACCATTTGGCCGTGTTATTTTGGTTTTATTAAATAAAACCAAAATACACACCTCTACGCATTCATACAACAGACCAGTCACATCACTGAAGGCCACACATTCATAGTTTTGCCATCATTGCCTGTGCAACCACAAAGATGATTTGGTTGGTTTGCATTAAAAACTACTTCTCCCTCAATAAATGTCCGTGACCCTTCTCCAATCCATAATGGCTCGAATACTAACTAAGTGTATTTACTACCATTTTAAAGCGTAAAACCGCTTTTAATATGCGTTCAAACACAATGTTTTCAACGTTATTACACGTATTGCGCCTATGCTGTCTGCTAGACTACCCCCGAACAAGCGGCCATATTGACGAACGCGCGCGCTATCTACATTCTCTTGTTTCCTCGAATTAAAGACCCATGCTGGCTAGATACAACCTTAGGTACAGGGGAGACAGGTAATGTTCAACAGTCTCTACACATGGCTTGCTAACTCGATGATAATTTGTTCCTAGCAAACATACCTGAGTAGTGAGTATGTTATGAACATTTTTTTGAAGACTATTATGAAATTGCCAACAGTATGAAAATAAAGTTAAATGGAAATGTAAGATCAAAACGACAATTGAAGAAATGTGCAGTTCCTTCTGTCAGATTATTTATAGTTATTACAGTCTCACTCCCACGCTGAGATATGCATCTATCAGTGAGGGAGTCCGAGAGAAAACTGACCTCTGAAATAATTTTGTGTAAAGGGTGGAAACTAGCCACAAAACAAAGTTTATTGTTGGTGGGGGTAAGGGTAAAATTTAAGGTTCATTGGCATTGTCGGTGACATCGGACTGTTAGTTTTACAACACAAGTGCTATTTCGCTAATCCCATACATCCGGTATATTGAGTCTCCAAAATCGTGAACGATCCCAAGATTTTAGAATTTGAGAGCAAGACTGGCCCCGTCCCTTCCTCGAATGTTTACACTTTACAGTCGTTGCTGTCATATTTATTGCATCGTGTAATTCAGGGAGCACACCGCCGTTAGTGGTCAAAGACCGACCATTCGTCATGGTGGCGCTAAATATTAATTTTATTCACAAGCACGTATTTCGCATACAAACCCAACACAGACCAAATGCCAAATGGCGACACACTACCGATCCCCTCACAATCACTCTTTTAGCACAGCCATCCGTTTATCACTTGGCTCGCCCGTCTATACAACTCTTATAAGAGTTGTTGCTATATTGTCTAAATATTTCGCTGTACAAATACGGAAATGTTGGTTGCCTAGAAAATTCAATGGTGTCTTCACTGTCTTGTCTTCTTCATAATGAATATGATATTCAAAGTGTGTGAATATTCTTGAGACCTGTGACTGATTTTCTGTCTGATACAACATTTTCCGTAATTTTTATTTTTTATTTTTAAATTTTGGGGGCCCGCGAATTTAGTCATATTATTTAAAATACAATTTTGAGTATTTGTTGTCTTATTTGAAATTTTCATAAAATGCGATCTATATCATCGGGGCCCCCGCTTTGCGGGGGCCCCCCGCCTCGCGGGGTTTGCGGGGCCCTCCGCTACGCCAGTGGACTCAACCGAGATGAAGACAGGATGGGGGTTGAAACTCGAAATGGGGCTACTTCGCTACTTGCACGAATAAATTACTACAAATTAACTAACATCAATCAATAATAAATAGGGCTACATAATCCCATTGGAATGGGTTCTTACTTCTTAGTTGTTACAAATAATTATAAATAGGCCTGTATTGTGCCGATTATAGGCCGAACCTGAATTTAAGCCGACCCCCTAACTTTTCTTGTTGAAATATTAAAAAACATATGCAAATATTAGCTGGTAAGGGACTTTTGAGACTTAAAATAATAAAAAAAGGGTAGGTTTATATTCAGGACAATACGGTTATCTGTTAAATTGAAATATTCAAACTGATGCATTACAGTAAGTAACAGCATAGGTAATTAGTTACTTATTACTATTAGTGTAAATATTGGAATATGGATGGTTCAGGGGTAAATTTCTTGTGTGTCTGCTTCTTTGGAGTAGGTAATTGGGTCAAGATACTGATACTGTTCCACCCACATCCACTATTAAAGCCATGATTCAATCGGGAGACATAAATTAAATAACTAACTTATTTATTCAAATCACACATTATATCTGACACCATCTTTGACGTCATACTCTCAATACAACACACTCGGTTACGCACTACTGACGGTGTGCACCGTCACAGGAATACAAAAACTTTCACGCCATATGTTCCATTCCATTCCAATTGAATATCATATGAATCTACAGCCTGTGACGCTGTGTAAATTGGTTTTATCAGTATGTCCAATGGCAAACATTATTTACCAAGGCAAAAACATTAATAATGACTTTCCAGCAAGTCAAGCTTATTGGTTTCCATAACTCCACGGCATTTCGGTATTGAACTTGCTTACATGAGCTGCATTTCTGGCCTCATACAGAACCTGCAAATGTAAATACATGGAAGTCAGTTAAACACAGCATACTGTATTTTATGGCACGCAAACTTTAAAACAACTAGTCAACTACATATAAGCCTATGGTTAATTTTGTTTAATAGTTTATGTAACCATACAGCTGCAACTAAAATATAAAACAAACAATGAAATAAAAACCACTTAATAATACTAATCAGAAATAAGCATAATATAAGTATATTAGCATGATTGAATGAGCCTGTAGTTAATGACTGTGCATAAGCATTGTCTTCGTTTGTAAATAATTTTTTTTTATATAAATCAACATAATATAGGCCTACCGTTCATTAAATAAATAAAATTGAACAAACTTCATATGTGAATACCGATTTATGCTTTGACAAAATGTAAAGTAAAAAAAAACTGACCTGGTTGTCAATGTAGGCCTCACACACGTAGCACCAAACCGACAGGTCACTGAAACCCATTGCAAGAGGGTGTCCACTTCTCTCTGAATGCTCGCGCATGTGACTTTGTACATATCGTCCGCATCCAACCTGTACACAATGATAAATGAATAAGTACAGTAATATATACATTACATTACAATGTAAGGCTTAAGCCTAGCCATTTAGGCATCATCTATATAGGTTCTTATAGCTAAATCTAAAATTAGGTCAGAATAAATTTATATCTTAAAAGCAATTTTTTAAGCAAATAGTTTGAGCAATACCTGGTAACAGCAAAGACAAATCCAGTTTTCGTTAGTGGAACCGCACTCTAAGCACGGAATTTGTACATTTATCCCAGCCCCTGGGATAGGATCAACACAATCCAAATGTGGGCAGTCGTGTAGAGGTATTACTGCAAACATTTGTTCTCCCAACAGCAGATCGCGGTTCTCTTCCAAGTACGCCGCCAATGTATTGCTTGCCTGCAAACAGAGAAGCAATAGTCTTAACTTTTCCTGTTAAGATTGGAAGATGAGGCGGTGACTGGAAAAAGGGCACATAGGCTTATGTGCCCTTTCTGTGCAAAATTGTTTAAAAGAACCGCCGTGTCTTTATTTATAAGCATGCCAAGTTATAGTTCCGTATCTTCGATACAGAGGTCAGGGCAGCACAAGGAACAACCACGTGCAGCCACCAGTGGCAGCCACTTGCCTGCGCGCCATGCGCGGTCAGCTGTTCTGTCAACTTGTTATGAAGGACGTTATGTAGTGCAGTATTTCTGTTGTTTTGGCGTCAAAATTGTTGTTTTTTTGTTTATATTCGCCTATTGTTTTAAGTGATACATTAATACAATGGAAGGAGGTGAAATTAATGCTGACAGTAATTCAGAAGACAGTGATAATGTAGAAAATCATGTGTTAACTAGTAAACAGAAAACCAGTTCGGACGAGAAACTGGATGAATCAGAATGATGTGATGTCAATACCATGTATGACCGTACATTGTAAGCTTAAAAGGTTTTATACTTTGAAAAAGTTAATTCAATAAAAAAATACTTCACGATTTGCAAGATATACAGGTTTTAATATACATAAGTACCCGATTGACATAAAAAGGGCACATAACATGTATTTTTGTAACATTAATTACATCATCTTAAAGAACTGTCACAAATTAATAGTAGACTATTCATTTTAAAGAAACGATGAAATTACCTGTTAATGTTAGTAATAGCATTGCATTTGCCTTCATGTAGGGTTGCCAAGTCTCCCGTATTTCCCGGATATTCCCGTATTTTCCAGTCATTTCCCGCTTCCCGTATCAACTCGACCCGGGAACCACTTTTCCCGTATTTCCAAATTGTGTGGAAGGAAGCCTGTGGTCGCAGTGCTGGGATGGCTGGGATAGTCTAGCCCCCACCCTCCCCTCGCCTACACCCCCTACAAGACGGCACCCGCGACGTAATAGCAGGCTTGCCGTGCATTCAGGCGGTGACCTTGTTCCCCACCAGTCAAGTTTGTTGTATTCACGCTCAGCGGCTCGAAAAATGAGTGACTCTGAGGATGTAGGGACGTCGGTCGATTGATTGGATATTGCTTAACGTCTAGTCGATGACACCACCACGAATACATACATACAAACAGTAAAAAATCAAACTTGCTAATAATTTATAATTTCTTTACCTGTTGATGCTTCCTTTATCATCACAAAGTTGTTCATAAATTTTCTGTTGATGAAGTTTCTTTATATATCCCATTCCCAGCTTGAATAATGTGGGTTTTAACTATAGCTATTCTCGGTCAGAAATGTAATCTTAAAACGCATAGAAATGCTTTAAAGAGATGACCTTGGTCCAGTGGCGGATCTAGGACATAATCATGGGGGGGGCGATTTGTGTGTGCATGTACAGTCGTGGGAAAGGGACTATGCGCGGACGCACGGGGGGTATGCGGGGCGGAGCCCCCCATTAATTGCGCCGCAGACAAAAATTTTGAAAATCAGGTTTTTAGAGTGCATTTGGTGTGTTTTAGAAAAAAGTGGTGGGCGGAATGCAATACGGAAACAATGTAGTTTGTGTGCACCAATTTGTTTTGTCGTCATGTCGAGCTTACAATTTACAGCATTGGCCTAGATTGCAATATTATTATAAACGTTTGATCTTATTTTCAATTCATCATTTTATTTATTTACTAGGAAACGCTCAGTTGGACGCGTTGATAAGCGAGCACGTGCTATAGCTACACCCACATTGCACATTCTTTTAAATTTTAAAATTTGCGACGTTCGCTGTCCACAGGGCCATGTTTCCAATATTATTTATTATTGCCAAGGTATTTGGGTAAACCCGTGTGTGAGCCTTTACTTTGTGGATAAAATCCACCACCATCTAGAGGACCTTGAATCCTTGGGAAAACTATTTAAACTCTTTGGTGACAAATAATACACTCTTCCTCGAAAGTATTTTGATTACTTCTAGGTGGCAGTGCATTAGAAACTTCGCGCGTCTGTACGTTGCCATGGCAACGTTACTTTTGTTATAATGTAATTTCCATTTACACTACTTATCGGATCAAAATAAAATTAACATATTCGTGACCGGACGGACATTCTAAATGATTTGGCCACCTCAGATTTTGTCGCCGTTTAGTTTGAAAAAAAAAACTTTCGATTAATTTTAATGTAACTTTTTAACTTTTTGAACGATTTTGCCACAAAACTAATGGCATTCAATCGAGAACAAAGCTTGCGGATGGTCAAAATTTCAAATCGATCCGAGCCTCCGTTCGAACGTTATGGCGAGACATACAAACCAAAAAAAACAAAAAACAAAACAAAACGACTGACAAATTTTTCCGGCAGAGTCAAATGGAAACGCTCGCTTCGCTCGCTTAATTAAACGTCTATCCTATTTAGTTAAAAAACGATTCACATAGGAGGACAACTTAATAAATCGAAGTACACTGATGCAGACACATTTCAGAGGCAAACTGATTATTTCTGACAACATCAAGGAAAGTTGATTTTTATTGGGAGTTTTAAATAAATAGCGCCGCAGGTGAAAATTTTGAAAATCAGGTTTTTATAGTGCATTTGGTGCGTGCACAATAAAATAATAAAATCATTTTTTTAATTTTTAAAGAATCATGGGGGGGGCGATCGCCTCACCGCCCCCCCCCCCTGTATCCGTGGCGGATTGTGTGGCTGCTACAATGAAATCTTGGTGGGATGAGATCAAAAAAGGGCCAGACAAAAACTGGCACAGACCAGTTCCGACTTGCAATTGGCCATGACATTCTGCAACACCTTCTGAACAGATTCAATATCAACACCGAACCGGCCACTTGTAAATTATGTCATTTCGAATCCCAAGACAGAGCACACCTTTTTAGGTACGCCACACTTCAGAATGACATTGACTTCCGGACCAATGATATGAGCAGGTCAGAGAAAGAAGCCATTTTATACTGGATAGCAAGAAAGAAGAATGGCTGATGACAGGAAAAAAAGCTTAAATATGTGTTCAAAACAATTTCAAGCTATCTGCATTCTTTTGTTGGAACCACTATATAGTATATAGCAATAAAGTCAAACAAAAAGTAGAGTCTTCCGCAGCATTTTGAGGGCACTACTTTTCCCTCAAAGAAACTAAATTTACAAACAGGCCGACTCATGTACCAATTATACCTTCGTCAAAATGCTGGACCCACCATCAAGACACACGTGTCTCTACGTTGCCAAATAGAACTCGCTTCAAACACAACACATTTAAATTGCTTTTCTATTGTGTTGAACGGAGTGGAGCCTCCTTCTCGACAACGCTGTCCGAAGTCTGTGGAGGCGTCTAGCGGAATTAGGGGTTGACAGGTTTACAAGACTACTTATTCCGCTTGAATGAAGAGCGGCGAAATAGGCAGTGCACACAAATTGCCCCAGAATAGTATAACTGATAGTGATAGAAACCAAGTTATACGAAAACTGAAAAGGCTTATTTTTGTATTTTACCTGGAAATGTTTTGGTTCCTCCCTGTGTCCGAGTTAATGAAGATAAAAGCCTAAAAGGTAACATCCTTTTTTAAGACAAGTAAAATGAGCTCAAAAACAAACCTGATTAGGTTGGTTGAGGCCTGAAGATGAAGAAGCTGTGTGTTGAGCTTCAGGGCCGGCTGCAGAGGTAGTGCCAGAAGAGCCAGAGGCTGAAGAGCCGGCTGCTATATTATTCGCATCATTCTTATCTACCGGTACAAAAAAAATATTTATGAAGCATTATTAGAACATAGGACTATAAACTTAATGATTAGTAGGAGTTTAGTATAGGCCCTATGTTTCTATATAGTAGGGTGATGTTAATTTAGGGTTTGCTTACACATTTTCTTTGTATCTTTAGTGATTAAATGTAAACAATAACTATGAACTTATGATAGATGGTACGTACACAACCAAGTATAAGTATTTCAAATTACTATAATATGATAAATGATATCATATTGAAAATAAATAATAATAATAATAATAATAATAATAATAATAATAATAATAATAATAATAATTTTTATTATTATAGGGAACCACAAGTCGAACACGGGAAGCTAGTTCAGTGCATTGGAAGAGAATGTTCCCATAAGAATAGCATTGGGCAATTTTTAAAACGCTTGTATCTTTTGAACGAGAAGTATTTAAGAAATATAATTCACATTACGTTAATCACCATTCTTTTTTTGACACATTTGATGCATTTAATTTACAAAAGTCGCAACAGAATTTGAATAAACGTTTTAGAAACACTTGTATGTTTCGCGTTTTGGAGCGATTCAATAGAAAGAGACGCACGGTAGAAAAGAGAGAGAGAACCAACGCATGCGCACGGCTGACTAGCGAGGAGCAGCTTTGCACGTACAGCATCCAAGTGCACGTAGAGCTCGGCTGTCCGACATGTTAGTTTCTTCGATTCAACAGCCAATCACGGAGGATCGGCGCGCGACGCAGATGAAAAATGCAAACATCACCTTGTTAAACTCGAACTCATTTAAATTCTAAACATGGTATTAGAATTCTACTATATGTGATAGTTAAAGAAAAGAATGGTTTATGACGTAATGTGAATGATATTTCTTAAATACTTCTCGTTCAAAAGATACAAGCGTTTTAAAAATTGCCCAATGCTATTCTTATGGGGACATTCTCTTCTAATGCACTGAACTCGCTTCCCGCGTTAGACTTGTGGTTCCCTATTATATATATATTTTTTTTTTTATTCAATATATTATAACAGCATGTACAAATTAAATAAGCTTCTTTCCACAAAGCCTTATGATAAGGTTTGTCTGTAGTTTAAATAAATACAAAATATACATGAAATATCTGCAATAAGTGTGAGTTATTACAATATCAGTACATAAAAACTTAGTAGGAACTCCATAAATGATTAAATTAAAGAATAAGGAACAAGAATATAACAAACGTCAAGAATGAACAATACAATAATACTCAATTTAACTGAACTCAAACAATTATAAAATGTTGCGCCATGGTGGGGGTAGTGGTCAGCAACTGTCGTCTTCTATGCGCATAGTTTCAAGATAATGACTTTTAATTTCTGATTTTACGGCTGATATTCTATCTAGATGTCGTAGCTGAATGAGAAGGCTATTGAATATTGCAGGTGTTAGGTAAAAAATTAATCTTTTTCCATATTTGTTGTTTAACTTAGGTAAAATGCAATTTCATTTCCTCTTGTTCTCCACCTCGTGACCCCCCTACCATCGTACGGAACATTATACATTCTACTAAAGTAAAATTTTAAGATGAATTTATATTTGTACAGGTATGCTAAAGGTTCTATTAAAGTAAAATTTTAAGATGAATTTATATTTGTACAGGTATGCTAAAGGTAGTACACTACAAAAGTTAAACTTCGTGGTTATACCACAGATAACAGAGTACACTACGTGGTGTACTCTATTATCTGTGGTTATACTATTGTAGTTTGCATTATTTTGTAAAAAGCACGGTGTAATTGTTTTAATCATTGCATTTTGAAGGTTGGATATTAAATTCACGTGAGAGAGCGAAGCAGAGCCCCAAGCCAACAAACCATATGAGATAATAGATTTAGCTATAGCAATGTACACAGACCGTAAAAGTTTGAAAGGTAACACCATTTCAACATAAATAGCTGGAATGCACAAGATCTTAAGGTAAGCGTTTACACAGGGATATAATGTGAGACCTCCACGACAAAAATCTATCGATTGTTCTACCTAAATACACTGTGGCTATCAACACTCTCAATAAATACGACACAGTTTGAACAGTTTTCTCCAACAACCATACCATGTAGGCACTCACTAGAGTGAAACAATATTTGAATAGGTTGCTGCCGGTTATGGTTCAGAGGGGAACAAATATGTAACATCTTGGTTTTGCTCGCATTGATTATGAGATTATTATCGTGTGTCCACATTAATAATTGCGTGAAATCCTGCTGTAGCTTCAATTCCGCTATAGATAAGATCTTGTGGGCAAACAACAGGACAGTGTCATCAGCAGACATAAAAACGGTACAATTTTTCATACACTTAGTCATATATTGTTTACATAAATAAGATATAATAACGGCCCTAATATGTCACAATCTCTCTTTCTTGACTGAGACACTCCCCTATTTTGACTAAAAGTTTCCTATCTGTTAAGAAACTGGAAAGCCACTTGAAAATTTTGCCCCAATACCAACATTTTCAAGCATATTTAATAACTTACTATGGTTTACCGTTTAATGTATCGAATGCTTTTGAAAAATCTATAAATAAAGCTACTAGGCCTACATGCATGGTATCATTTAATTATGTGTTAACAAAATCTGAGAACTTGATAAGCAAATCACTAGTGCTTTTACCTTTTTGGAAACCATATTACAGTTTATCAATGATTTTAAATTTTTCCAAACAAGCAGACAACTTGTCGGCCACACAACGCTCCAAGATTTTTACAAAAAACTGACAAGAGTGCTAATATAATAATAAATAATAATACGTAATAATAATAATAATAATAATAATAATAATAATAATAATAATAATAATAATAATAATAATAATAATAATTGGATGAGCCAAACGAAGACTTCAATTTCACTGACCCCCAAAAAATTTATCTCGTTTTTTGTTTTTTTTTGTTTTTTTTGTTTGTTTTTTGTCTGTTTGTTTGCTCTCTACCGGGCAAACGGCATATCCGATCTTGATGAAAATTTGAAGGGACCTTCGAAATCTCTGAACTTAGAGCTGTATTGTTTTTGGGTACAATCGAAGAAATATTTCTCATGAATATCGTACTTTTACGATTTTTTTTGATTTTTTGTGCGATATTTTCGTGCCATTTGGGCCAATTCTGACCAAACGGGTGGGGCTACAACGTTCATATTATACATGGACATTAAGGTTATGGTGATGTAGTACCTTTTGAAAGAAAAAGTTGAAAAAGTTAGCCAGAATCCATAGAAATAAAGCTTTTAATATAAGTTTTTTATGGTAAATAATACCAATTGACAAGTAACAATAGAAACTTGACAACAATCACCTATAATGCGTAGGCAGCAAAACAAAGCACTTGGAAAAGTAAAGATATCCCACGCAAACTAAAAACTTTAAAAAGCTCATCCATCAACGTGGCGGGACTTAAGCGTTTTCCTAGTAATAATAATCATGGAAGTCAACATTCACAACAATTAGCAGTAGAGTAAAGGTTTGTTCTGGTGTCCCGGTGGCTCAATTGGTAGAGCTATGGCACGTTAAGCCGGAGGTTCTGGGTTCGAACCCCAGTCGGGGCAAACTATTACGACAATTGCTATGAATAAATAATACCTAATAATACTAAAACGAGGGACGAAGCGGCCGAGTGTCTCCATTCAACTCAAACGGCGCTTATTCTGCGAGTCTGTATGTGGGTCTGTCTGTAAGTCGAAAATCAGCCGAATCGCTGAACAGATTACGCTGAAATATTAAACAGATATCCGGTAGGGCTACGAGTTTACTGAGAACTGCTAACAAAATCAGCTAAATCCATTCGATTTAAACCTACAATAAATAAAAATGTGATTTTTTTAAATATCGATAGCATTTGTTTAGATTTTTCATATGTAAAAAAGGCCACAGCCAGCGATATTACTAGGGAAACGCCAAAGTCGTTGTTAAACCAGTGAGTGAGCCATGTGTATAGTACCCGGTATCATTCCCCATACTGGGCTAGATCCAGCCTTAGGTATATGGGAGGAAAGGGGATGTTCTCGGGTACTCAACACTTGGCTCACTCACTCGTTTTACAACGACATTAGTGTTTCCCTAGTAATATAAATAGGTCTAGGCCTAACACAATATTAAATTTATTGTCATAAAAGTAAAACAAAGCCCATTATGCAGGCTTATTTGCAGTGGCGGCTTGTGACTGTTTACAGTGGGGGTCTGCACTGGTTTCATGAAGAAAAATATTTAAATGGGATTACGCTCTTTCCAGGGTAAAGTACTGTATGCTTGTGTACAATGGGGGCCTGGGGGGAAGGCCCAACTATTGGGGTACGAGGCGCGAAGCCCCGGAATTTTTTAAATTCTTAGACTGTGATTGGAGTACTTTACGTGTTTTCAGCACGTAATTATAACATTTGTTTGTGGCGACTAGTGATTAATTGTAATTATTGCAAAATGTTTGGTTGGCCGTTTGATTTCAATATATTCATTTACCTTTCAACGTAAAGTATCAAATGAACGTATCTTTAAAGATTAACAGTATTTGCACTGAAATTTATCTTGGTTCAGGCCTACATGTATTTGATCACAATCGCAAATAAATACAACACTAAGATATCCCACTTGCTAGCCAACATGCCACTGATTTTTAAAGGAGTAGGCTACTTTCCGGTATCGGGTTTCCCCTCCTCCCTTCTTCATCATCATACATCAGTGATCACTGGTCACTCTAAAATGGCAGAAAATGCTGTATGTGGCCAATTCATGAATAAATAAATTAATTAATTAATTAATTAATGAATGAACACATTGAATGAGTGGGTGTGCGAACACGTCGCGGGAACTGGCTACGGCAATAGGGAACCAAAGTGAGCATTGTCCGGTTCTCTCCCGTCAGCATTGAATAGGCGATTAACCCGTGCTAAATGCTTCATCCCAAATATTAATAACATTATTTTTAAGTTTAAGTGAACTCTATATTTACACTGTTGCCAAACCTTCCAAACTGATGATGAAAAAGCACGTAAAAACATTTTGTCCGCGGCATCAGCATAAAATTTGGTATCCAACTTGCTTTGTGGCAACTGTGAGTTCACTGGGTTGTATTAGATAATACATTACATTACTTATAAAATACCCTAAATGTGCCAACAAAATCTTGAATTCAAAATAAATGTAGCAACGTTGAATGTAGTACCACGGACAGGGGCATGGAAAGCGAGGCCCTACCTACATCACAAATGAAAATGTGATAGGCATATTAGTGCACAATATTTAAATTTACTGTCACTTTACAAGTAGGCCTATTTACCTAAAAAAAAATAGGCCTACTGGTACTTAAATATATATATTTTTTAAATGTCAAAATAAATTCAGGTAGGCGGCCTATGTGGGCAGGCCAATCAGGTACCTTCAGGATCTTTATGAGTGGTCGAAGTTTTCTCTGGATTTTCGTCTCCCATCACTAAAACAAGTTTGAGCACTAGAGAGATTATTTGTCTATGATCTGACTAGATCATCCGTCAGCAAGCCTGGAAACACAGAAATAAGAACCATTAAATAAGACATACATGTACAGTAGGGCCTACTTTGTGTCCGTGGGTTAGCCATTACAAGTACACCAGAATAAACGCTTCAACACAACTGTGGCCCGTGCCATTACATGCGTGCGCTTTTGGGCAAGTTCTTTCTCTGTTTTAGGTGTATTCTGCACTCTGCAGATACGGGCAAAATAAGGCCCAGTTCTTTTTTCGACAGCCGTTATAAACACATCTCCCCAATACACTATTAGTGGTGACGTCAGAGCCGACTCCAAACAAACTTGACCAATCCGAGCCCATCCCTTGCCGACCAATCACATAGCCGTATCGACGATTGTTGGAGTCGGGCAGTGGTTTATAATGGGGCCGTGACGTCACACTAATAATATCTATTTAACCTTACGGTGATAATGATATTAATGTTTAAAGGCATGTGAACATTGTAGTTATTCTCGTAGTTGTAGTTAAATAGTTTCTGCCTAAGGCCGTAGGATCGGTATAACCTCGCCACCCCGCACCTCCACTTTTCTCAGTCGATCACTTTCGGTAGGCTAGGCCTACTCGTGTAGGCCTATATACACTCATCATCTGTGCTAAAAGTCAACTTGGACTCATCCGTTTCGGCCAGGAGTTTAGTGGTGTCAGTAGGCCTAGATCTAGAAAGATAGGTGTTTAGGTAATATAGATTAGGCCTACAGTTTTCTGTGAAAATGGCCTAAAACTTTCTCAACTTGTAAATATAGCCTAGGTGTAATTAATATTTCTGATTAATTTTTAGGTGGCACATTCTAAACTTTCAACTACGGTATATAATTGATGTTATTGGTGTAATTAATTACCAACGGAGGTAGGGCCTAGTGTAGCCGTGATGTCAATGTTGTCCGCCATATTGGCAATGACGGTAGTAACATATGCCAGTGTGACGTCTTATTAATAAAAAAACTACAAAACCTTTAACGTCTATTTTTGGCGAAACTCCTTTACAGTAATAAAGTCCTTTATATTTTAAATAGGCAGGCTGGGTCATTCCATTTAGATTCACCAGATTTAAAAAAAAGTTGTTGCATCATGATTTTTAATTTTTTTTCAAATTTTGCATGTTGATACCTATATGTATTAAGATTTCAAATCCAAGTTTCTAGATTTTTTGGATGATCTGTTCACATATTTTAGGCATTTGAGTGTCGCCCCGGTAGCGTTATTTGCTTTCGTAGCTAGTAGCGGTAAATGAAATAAGTTGAGAACCGTTTGAGATATCAAAATGAAGTAAGACAATATTTATTACTAAAATGTCAATCTTTCGTCAACATCACTTCAATTTTGAACAACTTTAATTTTTCTTGCATTACGAGGCAGCCAAATATTGACAACGCTTTTGGCTTTTTGGCTACTTTCAATAAATAGTTTAATATGGAAGGGGTGACAACAACAAAATAATTTTTTGTGAGTAAAAACTATGAGTACATACCTTTAAGGTTGTAGAAAAAAAATGTGTTGTTTTAACCCCTTATGCCTGAAAAAAAATTCTGAAAATGGAACAAAATCAAAAAGTACCCATTTGAGGTAGTAGTTTTCGACAAAGGGGTAGGTCCTAAAAAATTTTCAAAATAGCCATAAGTTGCTTGATCATATGAATTTTAATATATCAAAAATTTGTCATGTTGTTTTGCTTGGTTTTAAAGTTACAGATTTTACAAACTGTTAAAAAAATCGACTATTCGGAAGGTCTAGATCTTCATCCTTTGTTAGCTTTGACTATGTTTAATTTCTTACTGAGCCACTAAAAGATAGGGGGAAGGGGGAACCACTAGGGGAAGGGTTTAACCAAGTTTGAACTTGTTGATGAGGAATTAACTATGATTGGGCAGAATGTGTTTGGGTAGGGGGGTGGGGGCGGGGAATAACCTGGACAGGATAAAACACAGCCAAGATACAAAACAGTTACAAAGAGATGTTAGGTTCACTTGCTTGTGATTTAGAAAATGAAACCTGCATGCTACGTGAGTGACAGACTGCCCTGGACCTGCAGAGCTTGAAGCACAATTAGCTGCCGTAAAAGATGACGATGATAATTGGGACGAAAATATACAATACAAGCAATGGGTCACCACCGATCGTTGTGACTTAGTGACGATAACAAACAATTACAATGACTTTGTGAGTAAGTTAATAGATAAACTCACTGATCTGAAGAAGCATCATTTTGTTGCCACTAAACAGGCAGAATATATGAGAACAAAGAAAGAAACTGTAAATCCAGCTGAATGCATAATAAGTGGAGATTTCTCTGAAAATTTTACTTTTGTGATGCAGGAAGAGATACAGAGTTTTCACTTGGTGAACAATCAAGCTACACTTCACCCATTTGTGATCTACTAGGCCTACATAGGTAGATGAGGCAAAAAATTAGCTAACTTCGAGAAGTGTGTGCATTATCAGTGACCACTTGCAGCATAGTACTACTGCAGTGTATGCATTTTTTCAGAAAGTAGTTCTAGAATTTTTTAAAATCTTATGCTCCCGACGTAAAAAAGTTATTTACTTTAGTGACGGTGCTGCAAGTCAGTATAAAAAACAAACAAAAAATCACCAACTTGTGCCATCACTTTGAGGATTTTAATTATTATGCTGAATGGCATTTTTTTTGCCATACCGCATGGCAAAGGTCCATGTGATGGGATTGGTGGAACAGTTAGGGCTAAATGTCTTGTTACGAAAACAAGCCTACAAAGAACATTAGATAATCATATCAAGACTCCTAAAGAGATGTTCGAATTTTGTGATGAAAATGTCAAAGGGATTAAGTTTTTCTATGTAGCCTAACTTCAGAAACTATCGTAAAAGAAGAAAACCATCTAGCTCAACGTTATGACAATGCAGTTGGGGTGCCAAACACAAGATCTTACCATTGTTTCAAACCAGTTGATTTGAACTCAATGCAAGTATTCAAAACATAAAGCTCCGGGATTATGTTGCCTGTATCTATGATCACAAGTGGTGGTTAGGAACAGTTGCTGAATCTTCGGTGGAAAATATGGACTTCAAAATTGACTTTTTTCACCCATCAGAACCTAGTAGGCCAACTGTTTTCAAAATGTCAGATAAAGATTCAGTATGGGTGAAAGTGAAACACGAAAACATTCTGCGCATTATATTACCTTTGGTTTGGAGTTGTCGACGGCAACGAGACGATCTCAGAATACTGTATTAGTAATGCTCTTTGCATGGAGATAAATAGCATGCTATTAGAACACCAAACTTAAGGTCAAGGCCTTTCAAAAAGATTAATGATGATTAATGATTAATGATACTATTTTGATATTTTCACAATCATTAGAAAATTAAATCTACATTTTAACATATTCTACCGTTATTTTACATTGTGTAAATCTAAGTGGTTTTTAGTACTTTTGTAAAATCTGTAACTTTTAAACCAAGCAAAACAACATGACAAATTTTTGATATATTAAAATTCATATGATCAAGCAACTTATGGCTATTTTGAAAAAATTTTAGGACCTACCCCCTTTTGTCGAAAAACTACCCTCAAAGGGGTACTTTTTGATTTTGTTCCATTTTCAGAATTTTTTTTCAGGCATAAGGGGTTAAAACAACACATTTTTTTTTCTACAACCTTAAAGGTATGTACTCATAGTTTTTACTCACAAAAAATTATTTTGTTGTTGTCACCCCTTCCATATTAAACTATTTATTGAAAGTAGCCAAAAAGCCAAAAGCGTTGTCAATATTTGGCTGCCTCGTAATGCAAGAAAAATTAAAGTTGTTCAAAATTGAAGTGATGTCAATGAAAGATTGTCATTTTAGTAAGAAATATTGTCTTACTTCATTTTGATATCTCAAACGGTTCTCAACCTATTTCATTTACCGCTACTAGCTACGAAAGCAAATAACGCTACACGGGGCGACACTCAAATGCCTAAAATATGTGAACGGTTCATCCAAAAAATCTAGAAACTTGGATTTGAAATCTTAATACATATAGGTATCAACATGCAAAATTTGAAAAAAATTAAAAATCATGATGCAACACTCATCTGGTGAATCTAAATGGAATGACCCGCCTATAAAACATTTAAGGTTTCGTAGGTATTTTCTGTTTTGTATTTTGGAGTAGGCTAGGTATTTTAGGGCCTAGTGATCGAAACACATGATTTTATTTTGCCCCCCCCCCCACCATCCCCCCGAACCAAAGAAGTTCCTGCGTAGTTAGTAGTGTGCCACCTAAAAATTTATCAAGAAACATTAATTAGGGCTACACATATATTTACAAGTTGAGAAAGTTTTAAGCCCTTTTTCACGGAAAACTGTAATCTATAGCCCTATTAGGTACCGGTGTTTATTTATTTACAACAGAGTAGGCTAATGTAAAAACAAAAATTTAAATATTGAAATGAAACAAAATTAAATGTACTAGGGGCCTATGTGATCAAAACTAGGCCTTTAGCCTAGCTCTAGGGCCCTAGGCCTATATAAAATATAAATGGATTTCCATGATCGAGATGTCTGATAGTAAGAGATAGGCAAAGCCTACCAAGCCTAATGAAAAACAATGCAGGTCTAGCATTTAGAGATTTGAAAAGTTCTCTTAAACTTTCATACAAATTTGATTTGGCCTACCTAGGCCTAACCACTTCAGATCAGATTTGGTCTTTTAGTAGGCTAGGCCTACGCCATAGCTTTGTGTATCCAATCCCACTGGTTATTCAATGGCCGTAGATTGGATACACAAAGACCGTAGAGGCTTAGACGTTAAATAAATAATAAATAAATAAATAAACCTATTTTAAGTCGTAGGCAGGCCCCTAGGATTTATGGTTTTAATAGGGCTCTAGGCCTATGACCAAAAGTGCAATTCATACTAGGCCCTAGGCCAGGTTATATACTAGGCTACCATCTTTTGCCTAACCTAGGATATTAAAAAGGGCAATTAATAATTATGAACAATTCCGTATTATGTCAAAACGTGGATTTTTTTTTTAATGTAAAAACACACCTAAAACATCATTAAATGCAATTTCTGACCGGCGCAACAACAAGTATCCCCAACCTCGTTTTTAACGGAAAGGATTTCGGGTGCGCTCTTATCGATTATATCCTAGAACTAGTGCGGCGTACTAGGCAGGCCCCTAGGATTTATGGTTTTAATAGGGCTCTAGGCCTCTGACCAAAAGTGCAATTCATACTAGGCCCTAGGCCAGGTTATATACTAGGCTACCATCTTTTGCCTAACCTAGGATATTAAAAAGGGCAATTAATAATTATGAACAATTCCGTATTATGTCAAAACGTGGATTTTTTTTAATGTAAAAACACACCTAAAACATCATTAAATGCAATTTCTGACCGGCGCAACAATAAGTATCCCCAACCTCGTTTATAACGGAAAGGATTTCGGGTGCGCTCTTATCGATTATATCCTAGAACTAGTGCGGCGTACTAGAACTAGGCGGAAAGTTCGGCTAACCTAACGAAAGTACACCGCCATAGGCCTAGGCCCGGCCTACAGACAGCCTAGAAGGTGTACTGTTTTTAACAATTTATATTCACACTTTTTACACATTTCCAAGGTAAGCGCCATTGTGAAACGTTAATATATCGACTAGGGATGCTTAGTAAAGCCTTTTTGAAAGTTATTTTTCAACTCTGACAATAATACGGAATTGTTCATAATTATCTTAAAAAGGCCTAGGCCTAGGCTGGGCCATTGAATAACCAAAGGATTGGATACACAAAAAAAGGCCTAGGCCTACCTAGCTTAGCTCCTAATCTTGAGCATAACTAACCAAATGAGGTTAGAATGCCCAAGGCTTGGGAGACTAGACCTAGGGCTCCCCTTCTCTAACATAGCCTAGGTAAATATGTTTAAATAGACTTATCATCTACTTTATGCAGGCTATTAATTATGATAACTCTTTGTAAAACAATATACAGTACACACAAACCAATGTCTCAAACAGTTCATCAACAATCAACATTGTGTTGTCTCTGACCGGCGCCACAACTGAAGCAGTACCAACCAAAGATAATACTATTAATAACTACCAACCGTAATAAAAAAATAAATAAAAAACTTTTAATATTTCTATTTTTGCTGCAACTAAATTTCCGGTTGAAAGTCATTTTTATTTAAAATAGTAACGTTCAAGGTTTTTCTTTACCATTTCTATTTTATATAAAAATGATTTTTGAGAAGAAAAGTAGGTTATTGGGGGGTGGGGTGTAGGGAGGGTTGCCACCCGTCCCGGATTTTCCGGGATTGTTTGGGATTACAATCCTTCGTCCCGGATCCTGGGTGTACCTTTCCGGGACACAAAATGTCCCGGAATTCGATATTTCATTATTTTTGCGGATTACACAAAAGCCATAAAATTTGATACCTACGTCAAATGTCACTTCCCCCCCCCCCCCCCAAAAAAAAAAATCTCCAAGGTCAGCAAGGCAAGCAAGGGGCTGGTTAGAGCAGATGGAGGGTTCGAAAGCTAGTGTAACGGCTTCGTTCTCCTTGACGTCTGCTCGGCAGTCCGGGTTAGTGGAGGAACCTATATGACTGTCAAAGTACTTTTCAAAAGGAGTAGGCTACGTGCCCTTCTGTTCATAGGCCTACTTCATCCTCATCTATCACCACTCATCGTCTCGATTAGCCAAAGTGCATGAACATGAGACGTTAAGCAATAATCAATCAATCCAAGGTCACGCTAATGTGGCGATGTAATTAAGCTTGCTTATGTTCTGTAAGCCGACGATATTTGGAAACAAGTGTTTCCCATTACCACGGCTCGGCTTAGGTCCTATTTCAAGGGTGATAACTATTACCACGAAAAAGTCTACGTATTCATTTATTTAATTTGTATAACTTGTGTAATTTATAATATCCGACAATTAAATGAATGTTTAGCCTACAATACCATATTGTTATGTTATTCACAAAAACGGCGGAAAGACATGACATTTTCTCAGCTATTTCTTTTCTGGTTCAATTCAATGACATTATTTTCTTTGTTATGTTGATACATATAAAATCCGGTGACTATTATGTAAAAGCCTACATATTCACTTCCTTAATTGTTATTTGTAATTTAAAATTTACGTCATAAAATAGAATGTTCAAAATATCACGATATCTTATGCACAATAACTGTCCAAAAGCCTGAAATTTTAGGAAATCTTGAAAATAACAAAATTACTTAATTATTGTCGTAGATATTTTGTCTATACCACATCTCAATCCTGTATGGTTAGTTACGATGCCGTTTACATAAAAAAATTAATTATTCAGGCATTGGATCGTTATTATTATTATTATTATTATTATTATTATTATTATTATTATTATTATTATTATTTGCTTTCATGAGATATTACCTTTCACACAGCCATTCCTTGTCCCGGTATTAACAAAAATGGTCTTATGTAAATCAATCCAGAAATTACAAAATCCATCGCAAAATTTTTTTTCTTAATATTTTAATCTCTGGATTTCTGGATGAATGGATGGATTGATTTTCATAAAATTTATTACGCCTACGGGAGTATTTCCCAATTAATGAAATTGAGAAAAATGGTCTATTTTATTTCACTGTCATTTGAGATACAAAGTCGCCTTAAAATGCGTTTTAGGCCATCAAATATACCCTACCTAATGTACTCAAAATTTTATCGCCTTCGGAGAAAATGCCTCCGGCGGCTGGGGCTTCGCCCCAGACACCAGCTGTACCACGCAACCTCATATTTTGTCCCGGATTGACCTCAATCAAAGGTGGAAACCCTAGCCGGGCGTGAAGCGCGTTGCTGTGGTCAGCTTGGCCCCCCACGGCATTTCGTGCCCACTAACCTACTTTTCATCGCAAAGTCCTTTATATTTAAAAAATCTTTATCATTTCCATTTTAAATAAAAATGATTTTTGCAATGAAAAGTAGGAGAGCCACCACACATGACAACTGACGTTTTGTTTCCAAAAATAATCAGAGTTGAGTAGTAAGTTTTTTGGTAACTTTTAGCAAAGATTAGTCATGCTTTTAGGGTAAAGCGTTACTTTTTCCGCCGGAGTAGCTTTTAACGTTGAAAATTACTATTTATAAGGAACTATTCAAAAAGAATTGACAGTTACTTTTAAAACAGACTATACTTTTTAAATAGGTATGTATGATGGGTATGGATAGTATGATAGGAAGTATGATAGTGTCTACAGTATGGTAAGAGATCTAGGATGGGAAGAGCTAGAGGTCAGACGAAGGATGGACAGACTAGGGAAAATGTATAGAGTGACTATCACGAAGGATGGGGGGAGATGAACAGCCTTCTAAGGAAGGCTAATTATCTAGCAAGAGGGGATCATAAGTGGAAATATGAGAGAGGGACATGGGCTAGGGCTACTGATGTAGGGAGGAACTCGTTCTTGGCCTTAACGGTGGTGGAATGGAATGGCCTGAAAGAGGGGGTAGCGGGCGAAAAGGATATCAAAAGTTTTAAAAAGTCTTTAAAACTACTGCCTAAGGCTCACCCGGTTTAAATAAGTAAGAGAGATGAAGTATGTACAGAAGGAAGGAGGGGAAACCCGGTATACCGGCTCTTAGCCTACTCCTTTCGAAAAGTACCAAGGGGACCAACGGCTTAACGTCCCATCCGAAAGGACGGTGTAACCTTGACAGTCATATAAGTTCCTCCACTTACCCGGACTGCCGAGCAGATGTCGAGGAGAACGAAGCCGTTACACTAGCTCTCGAACCCTCAATCTGCTCTAACCAGTGGTATACGCGAGTTTCAGGGCAGAGCGGTCACCCACTCTACCCCTGACCACGCCCAAAGGCTGCTTAACTTTGGTGTTCCGAGTGGGAACCGGTTAAACGACCTCGGCTAAACCACTGGCTAAAAATCCTTGAAACAACCCCACATAATGATATTTACATCTATTGTATACTATAGATATTTACATCTATAGTATACTTTAGATGTTAAATATCATTGTATTTTCAACATCAAACACCACACTTTCTTAGTCGAGTTCCTAGAATTCATACGTAACTGTAGGCCTACTCTGCCCGGCGCCCGCCAGCATGGATTACCGGGTTGAATGAAACCTTAAAGCAATATTAGTGCTTTGTTGAAGTTGTAGATGATGACCATTTTTACTTTTAAGGAACAAAACCACCATTCGTTTCTGTTGCACTGGCCATCGAGCAAGTACCGTCTTATTGCGTCTCACGTGTTTGTCTCATTGCTAGTGTGTCATTGGTGACAAATTTGATTCCACTTAATATTTTCCATTGTTGTTTTTATTTTTATGTATGGCGGAATCAATTGTTCCAAATCTGCTACCCGGTCTGACGATGTTGTCAATAGGTAATTAAACTTTTCAGGCAAGAAATTGATACTCAATCAATTTCAAATAACTCAATTTCCTAAAAGTAACTTTTAAAGTAATGTCAAAATAACTTTCAATTACTTTATTTTAACGTTTTAAGTTACTTTTAAGCTTAACTTTTAAAAGTAACTTACGCAAGACTGGAAATAATCAAAACATTATTTACATTTCGATTCTTGGTGTCGACTAATCTAAATAACTAGATGACTAATCCTCAAAACACATGATCTTTCTGTATGAAATATCTCTGTTGTTTAAACTTACACAAAGGCCCAATGTTGGGAACATCCACACTGCCATTTTTTTCTCTCTAATGATGAATGCACTTGCACTGTTGCCTAACAATGCGAGTCAGGCGCTTTTTGAAATCAAATTTTTACTATCTCTTAAGCAACTATTTTATGACTGTTAAGAGAAACATCTGGCACTAATAGGGAAAGAGACCATGCAAATTTTGAAGCATATGTATTTACTGTTGGCAAAATAACTTGGCAATGTATTTATTTTACATCTATATTATTTAGTTATAAAACTGATTAATGTAATGGCAATGTATTTATTTAACATCTATATTATTTATTTATAAAACTGATTTACAAAGGACAAGAACTACCGGTAAATAAATTATTGTATGCATATATACACATGGATAACTGTATAAACAAGGGTAGGTATCCTAAATTCGAAGGTTGGACGCAGGTCCACGGTCCATGGTAACAACACCAATGGAATCAATCCATGCATTCTGCAGTGGCTTATAAACATTTGAAAGGTACTTAATCATTTTCATTCCGTTTGCTTACCACTACTATACTTTAGACAATGTAATTCAGTGAATATTCAATACACACATATGAATGAAACTAAAGCTGAAATGGCATGTGTGGAGACTCTTTGTAAGTGATAGTTACATTGTCATTTTGATCATTTAGTGATTATACATAGTTCATTCAATTCATCAAGTAAAAACCAGGCCTAACATGTTTTTAAATCAAAATTGTAGCTTTATCCTAAGAGGAATTGCAAAACCATTTGATATAATTTAATCGGATATTTCCTTAAATATGCAGATAAAACACTTCGCAAAAAAAAAAGCTTGGGAAAATGTAAAAAGACAATGAATTTGTTAAAATCGAGATAAGGCTTATCAACTCCACATTTAGTTTAGAGATGGTATTTGTCTCTTGCACAATGCATGATGGATGCGCCTAGGGTTCACTTTGCTCCCAAGCACTCCGAAGCATTGTTCAGTCGGAACCCTTTCCAAGGGTAGTACCTAAAGCGAATTTGGAAGCCTGCTGAACGGCCAATGTGAATGCCACAACAGGGACTCTAATGATAATTTCAGCACATACCTACTACAGTATTTTGTTTATAGCGGTCACAAATTTAAAACGGCTCAAAATTGGACGAGTAAAAATTATCTTTACAATGCTCTTCATGACCACCACTAATGTAGATGATTGCATAAACCACAAGCAAGATGATTAGGAAGTGATAATTAAATTAAGTATTTTATTCTTGATGTGCAAAATCAATAGAGATTCATTACATATTTTATTAAATGCCAATGGTTCTTCAAGCCTATTTTAATTTCACTCGACATCGGATTTCCACTTTTGAAACAAAACTCAACTTCTTTAGACGTCGTTTCAACCCATATATTATTTACCATTAAAACTGCAAGAACCTTCCATTAAGTGCTTAGTGTTTGAAGGGGGAGAGGGGAGAAATAGCGACAATGAAGTGTAATTTTGATGATTGCAAGTGCTAAACGTTGCATTTGAAAACTGTTGTTTTAAGTAGCTCTAATGACGGTTGATTAATTGGTGGTATTCAGTGTAAGCATCCGGTGTTCAAACAACTAGTGCCATTAGCGGACAAATCTGGAACAAAACAGACTGAAGAATCGGCCATCTTTCACCCTGCTCCATACTATTGGCACACATCTTAATTTCTATGTATAATATTATTCATATTAGTTGTAGTGGATTTTTAAAATCATGAGAACATCAATAAAGTTGTGTTGTATTGTTGGCTGTAGTAATCGAATAGCAAACACAGGGCACGTCATATTTTACAGTTTTCCATACCGACCCCATGCGAGAGAATGATTTCAAGCAATGTAATGTAAAGGTATTTCTAGCAGGCCTAGGTCTTGCAAATGAATTAATCCACACAATTGTGTTATTTTAAAATTAAACTACCCTAGGCTAGGTCAATGACATAATATATATGCCTAGGTTTAATGCTTTGTCACCTTCCGTGCCAGTCCACTTGACAGATTGATTGAAGGTTGTTTTGTTTTTCACCTAGGCCAAGGCTGTCTGGCCTAGGTTGTCTTACGAGATGAACAACCTACTAGGGGGCGTGGCCTTACATATATTGCTAGGCCTAGGCCTATTCCAATCTGTCATCATCATACTGTCACTGTCCTTGTCGATGTTTTTGCAATGACTAGACCTGCCATTAGGACAGCATGTGATAAGTTCGAAGAATGTCTACCTAGTGAATAATAATAATAATAATAATAATATTAATAATAATAATAATAATAATAATAATAATAATAATAATAATAATAATAATAATAATAATAATAATAAAAGATTAACCTCAGCACATTAAATAATATAATGATTACATTTTAATTTTTAATTACCTACATCAATCCTGATCATATGGCAGCAAACTAAATTACGTACGTTCGTCTTACAGATTTTAGAAGCAATTTGCATAAACAAATCACTCCTAAGTTCTAATAAACAGAGAGCATGGAGGCATTAACTAATGAATAATGATTGTATTGATTGTAACTTTTGATTGTATAGATTCATTTTAAGCAAAACTCATTTTTAATTTTTTTTTGGTTATGTACTAATTTGCATCGTTAGCCATTGAAGTAACACAATTATTCAGTCAACTAATGCCCACAGTGGCCACCAAGTGTTCTGCGTGTATTTTCAGTGGCTAATCTCGGTGCCTATATTGTAGGATTATGTAACATCTTAAGACCCAACTTTGTCAACATAATTAAAAAGGCAAGAGTTGATTTTTAGATAGTATATTTTTGTATGAGTTCCTTTTTAATTAAGATTACACAAGTTTTCTACATCTATTCTTTACATTTTTTATGAAATAACATCATTTTGTGTGAATTTAGTGAACAATAACCTAACCTAGCTTATTTACATATTAGTTTAAAAAAATCCTGATTGTTTTAAATCTAGGAAAATGGCACAACAACTAGATAATTTCGACAGGTAAAATATGCGTGTCAGAAAGATTGAAATGGTCACTCAATTCACCTATGGACGTTTAGATACATGTGAACAATTGGTACCGTGCCTCAGAAAATACTGACACAAACTTCTCATAACGTCTGTACAAGTTTAGTATTAGCTAAGAACGTGAACTGTTCCAAGCTCTGTTCCCGAAGCATTACTTAACAAGAGGTAGCTGTACCAAAATCTGTAATGCAGTCGTATCTAGACACAAAATTGACAAATATTATTTCAGCTACTTTATAAGTTGGCAGTTCTTAGCAATTTTTTTAGTGTTAATGACCCAATGTATTAAAAAACGGACGCTATTTTCCCCAATTGATTCACTTTACAGATATTTAGTGTTTCACACAATTAAGCATAAGAAATTCTTTGGAACTTAAAAAAGAAATTTCATTTCGGAAACGTGTACAGTACCAATTTTTCTTTGTCAAATTCTGGGTAACAAACAATTTTTTCGTTTACTAGAAAATGATATAAAAGATTGAAAATGGCGGTAACAAACAATGCAACAATTTCAGTTATTCTATTATGTTCTCAAACTAGATCATTTTGAGACTGATAAGTGATTTAAAAGTATGATTAAAAGCATTTAAACTGGCAAAATGGGTAAAAAATGTAGGTTTTTGTGTTCTGTAATTTTACAGTGAAATATAAGCAAGTTGTATGAAGTTTGCTTGGAGGTGTGCTCAAGAGGGAACAATACTTCTCAAATATGAATGGCCAGTTTTAAGCACAAGGGCTTTAGAGAAACATGAGAGTAACCTTACCAGCTTAAGCGACTATAATTTCATAGTTTTCTTCTTTAAACACAGGCCTAAGAGGATTAATGGAGAATGTGGAAAGATCAAACTAGAACCACTTTGTCTCCAACACCATTTTCTATAATAAGACTTAATTTGCCAAACAATAACAAAAACTCAAAATTTCTGCATATAGGCCTATAACTATTGTGCATGATGAAATCACCATTTTCTATTGGGGTTCAAACCAAAGAACGCAGATGCTCTCATCGTAAGCAGTAGATGTGAGAGTAGTATGAATGCACGGAGAAAGGTTGCCTTATAGCTATAGCCAACAGAAGCAAGCTTACATGTGCTAGATGACGGAGTTGACGGTGCTCTAGCATATACAGAGTTGAGACAGTCGTTATGTTGGGAAAGCAATATCAAAGCTATCAGGATTCTTTGGTTGGAATCACTGTACATCTCTTACTACACAGTAAAAGTTGGAAATATATCTGCTACGTAAGTAGCATACATTATGTCACAACTCATATGCTTGCTTATGAAATAAACTTTGAAATCATCAAAGGTTTTCCATGTACTAATGAGGTAGCTATAAGTCCATTTGAATATTCATTAATATCCAGTTTGTCAGTGCGAGCTAACAAATATATTGAGTGAAGGAATAAGGCAACTCTACATTGAGCTTTGTGAAGCTCGTTTAGATTAATTCCAAACTCATATTGCTATCACGAAAATTACGATTGTGCGTTTAAAATTGCATGAAATGATCAATTCAATTGTACATGGAAAACCTTTAGCGAGTTTCTGCTGGATTCATCCAGCATAATATTCGATCTCCCACATAAGACGTTATCGTTAAAATTGCCAATACTTATCAAAACTGTACAAATAATATACGTATCTAGTAGGTAGGAGCCTACTTAATATTTTACAAACTGTAGAGAACGGTTGTTAGTTCATTTCATCTCAGACAGTAAAAATAAATTTTCATTACCAAATTTAAGAAAATATCAGCTCAGCATAGTTTAAATTATCTAATCTGTCTTTAAGTTGAGGAAGTCCTAACTTTTAAGTAAGTAGTAATTTGCAAATAAATTATGACAGAACACGACTCGCTGATCTACTAGGGTAAATATAGACAACATGGCTCATTCAGACTGAGAGCTTCTAGCTCAGAATCACTGAACAAAGCATTGAAAGCAGAAAGTCCTGTGAACTAGGAGTGAAAGTTACAAATTAATGTTTGTATGCTAGTGCAATACCCAGCTACCCGCATAGCAAATGGCCCGTTACTGTATTAACAAGACGCGATTTTGCGGCATTGTGTCATGCCAAGCTGATCTTAATCAGACAGCAGAGCAACCACATGCCTGATCCCATTTTAGTGCAGACCTTGCACAGCACGCACCGTAAAGGTCCTTCTCAAATCCTGCGATGATTAAATTATTTTGTCTTAACAAAGGAACGTATTGGGAAATGACAAGGTAATGAAAAGTTGGTTACCGTACCCGCGCATGCGTATTTAGTGGGGAACAAGCATCCCTAGTTTTTGCCACTATTGCAACACACGTTGAACATTCAACTACTGTAATTGTCAATATATAATTTCTTAAACAGCATTTCCGTGGCATTATAGCAAGTAATTATTATTCATTACTAAAAAAGAGATTTCAGTCATTTACTAATCCCGACAAAGAAGTTTTGAATCGAAGCACCAATAACACAAATATCTGAAGTTCTCTGTGTTGCTAGAAATGAGATCACGTCAAAGTGAAAAATAGGTACCTACTTTACATTAGATATCCAGTGGGATATGGATGGGAAGATCAACTTATAATTTGTATGAGCTACTGACAATAAGCAGTTGACACACAATTATAATAGTGATGATAGTTGCTTTGCAGTATAAAATTTGTTTTAGTAGTACATTGCTTCATTGAATGCACAAAGAATTAGTCTTCATAAGATCCAAAGAACTTCTTACCGGTACAACAGGAAAATATAACAAATTGGAATCTTTTGAGTCTGCATAAAAATACTTCAATGTTGTAGAAAAAAACATTTAAAGCAGATTTGTTTACATTTATCCAGACAAAGTAAAGTACATCAAAATGGTATATCATATATTTTTAAACAAACAAACAAGGAATGATCATACGTATTTAGAGAAGAGTATATGTAGTTCTTATTTTCATCTGATTTAATGTTTTGGTTACATTAAGGGTCTCCACCTTGCTATGTAAGTAGTGCTCTTGGCTGTGCTTAGTGCTTGTAAGGTGGGTTCACGCACGTCTGGTTTACAGTCCAGATCACATGGTTACCATCTTTCTACACCTAATGAGACTACTAGGTCCAGTGAAAAATGGCAAATGTAAGCAAAATATAAAATCAATCATACATTAAGGTAATTCGAAGGTGAAACAGTCAAATGTTAACAGCTAAAAACAATACATTCATACAATAAGTAGACATACATACATACATTATTTCAACGTAGTTAAATGTACAATGTTGTTCTGTTTTCTGGCTAAAACAGCGTGGTTTAACATTGAGAATAGCTGTGTCCAAGCATAACTTTGAAAAAATATTAATCACAAATTGGTTGAAAATGTGGTGAGAAGACCAACATTGAAAATTAAAAATTTGAAATTTCATGGCATATGAAAAAAGTACCACAACAAAATCAATTAATTTCCTAGCTATTATGATGGAACAAATCTTTATTCTTCAAATATTTCATCCCCTTAAAGATTAAACTGGCCTATAGTAACGTTTAGTCTCTTCTACCCATTCCTTTGAAAAACATAATGAAGAGATTTCACCCTAATTGTTTTAACAATCCAGCCATTCTTTTGAAAACAATTGTATAAAAGAATATAAAAACTTACAACCAACTTACAAGGTTCTTTTTACGAAGATCAGGTCAAGAAAAAAATACCAATATACCGGTACGAGAATTACTATTGGCCATCAATATTTGTTATGGCCAATGACATTTAAGAACTAAGGGATTCCATTTAAAAGAAGATAGGCACACTTTGGAAATAGATAAAGACAGCATTAGCAAGACTAGAACTAACAAAGTGATGTCCACATTGAGATAAGACCTAAACTTTGTTATACTGTCACCCGATATTGCCAGAACAAAATGCTCTGGCAATGTCGAGACTAGTGCTTAGTTCTTGACTTGGTATAGAAATGCAAACTTCTCTCAAGCTAGCCATCAAATGTTGATAAGTATGTCACATGGAAACAAAACTCTTAACAAAAATGTGAAAACACAGAAGCTGGCATGAAAAACGTTTGCTATCTTATTATTTAATATTTATTAGTACAATTCATTATAATGGTATAATAATGATGATGATAATAATAACAGTAATTATTATTATTATTATTATTATTATTATTATTATTATTATTATTATTAAATTAACTGTTATTATTACTATTATTACTTAAAACCTTTAATTTCCGTTATTCAACAGTTAACGATTAAAGTTTGTTCATCCAAAGAGTTTAAAAAAAACTTCGGGACAATTTTTCACGATTCACAACACTCGCCAATAACTTAAAAGTTATGAAGAATTCTTAGTTGTCCACATTTCTCTCCAAAATTTAACATTTGGTTGTCGTGCTTCTGTTTTGTTCCCAGTTTCATTCTTCCTGTTATTTCATTGAAAGCTTGTATCTATGGCATTTTTCCAAACCGGAAAACTATTCATTTAATTCTATCTTTTTCTGTAGTTTATTTTTATCTTCGTTAAATAAATATTTCCTCCCATTTATCAGATATTTAATTTACTCTCTTGTAACATAATTTAATCATTCTTTGCATTAGTATTAGTCCTTTAGTTTGGAAATCACTCCTCTGATTTTAGCATAGACTTTCCCAAACACGTCGCAACGGAAACGTATTTCTTCATCTTTTCGTTACGGCATCGCTTACGGACTAAAGACCCAACGTTGATTCTTTACTTTATTGTATATACTTCCTCGACGTTGTTAGACGAAACATTTACACATTCTTATGTTATTTAAAGACCAACGTCGTTTGATTTCCTCATTCGAAATTCAAGCGTAGAATTCACGGTTTGAGTTTTTCGTGTAAGAATTGACAGTTGGCGACCGCTTGGGCTCATCCAGCGCATATGACCCTTCGTCTTTCTTGCGCATCCGATAGACGATGAACATGACAACAAGAATTGCACACAGGAGGCCAACCACAGCACCACCAATTACCGCTGCAAAATACAATAAATGCACAGCATGAGTAATAATAACAATATATAATACATATAATAAATAATAATACAAAGGCACGGACAGGACCACACACCACCTGACGCCATATATAGCTAACTACCATCTAGGTACCCATCTTAGAAAGTCCTGGCCTAGATCCCAACCTTCCACCCCCTCAAATTCATCTGCAAAACTTCCCACAATCTAAGAGTCACATGTATGTATACAGTATATGTAGTGTAGACTGTTGTGTAGTATTACGTTACATGAGAAGAAGTAGAGAAAAGCGTGAAATGTTGATAATAGCCAAGAAGTTTGCACCATGGTAATTAGTAACTGATAAAGGATGCTTGTAAACATTGCTGCAGAAGTATCGAGGAGAATTATATGAGCAGATAAATTCTACCAAATTGAAATTGTATGTAAACAACCTACTAAGGGAAAGGGAAATATTCAAAAGGGGGTTGATGTACAAAATATATTTTCTACCTTAATTATCATAATTATATGAATCAGATTCATGGACAATAGGAGGAAAGGAAGAAAGTGAACTGCAGTCAGCAGAAATTAAATTGCTATGAAGTGCTGTATTCCAAACAAACTGAGACAAGATATACAAAGCAATACAATAAGGAACAAATTTGCAAGTGGAAAGTCTACGATACAAATGGAAAGAGCAAAACTTCGGAAGTATGGTCAGGTGAGAAGAAAGAAGAAGTAATATATAGAATCCAAAGAAGAGAATTTGGACATGGAGAGAACTTGTAAAAACGCCTCCAGGTTGTAGAAGACAACGAAGAAGATAAGGGTGTGCCAGCACTGACAGTCCTCAGCACGAGAAACTGGCGATACGTCACCCCCGATTTGACTCTTGTTAGAACCAAGTGATTGATAGTAGGCCAACTACACACATACCTGCTAGTATGCCGGGCTGTGCGAAGAAAGAAGTGGTTCTGATATCTCCTTCCTTTGCACTCATAATCACGCTAGTGTCAGGAGAGGGTCGTTTTCCAGCGTCTGGTGGGTTCGGAGTCGATGGTTCGTTACGAGGTTGGTCTACCACCACAGGAATCTCGACGATTGGCTGAAGAAGTAAAACACAGTTTTAAAACACAGTTTAAAACACAAGATAGTGAAACAGTTTAAATCCACTAGGTCACATGATAAAAATAACAGATGGCATACAAATTATAAGTTTTTTGCATCACATCATTATACAAAGATATGGAGATGGTAAGCAAAGCAATTTTAGGGTGACAACATTTAAACCTTAATATGACCTCCCTCCAAAATGGACAAATTATTTCATTGTAATTCATAATTGTGTTTCTCGATTTGGTTAGTCTGTAAACGTTCCTGTAGGTGTATTAGTCAAATTTACTACAAAATGCAGCTTAATCGGGGATCGAACCTGGGTCTCAAGCTTGCCCAGCAGACCCCTTAACCACTAGACCACCGTATTGTTCAAGTTAACTGGACTGAATTACATGTTATAAATTATAATATTATTGTGAGTGTCGGGACCGGCAAAAGAAGGCTCTGCAAGGAGCTGCATAATTCATAAAATTGCATTTAAAACTCGATTCTGACTTTTTGCATGACAATGACACCAATGAGAAATGGTATCCACAATAACTTCTTTACTTTATAGGCCTACTCTACATGAGTAAAATCATGTTTAAATGACCTGTCAAATGTCCATAATAGGATATGCACCCGTAATAATATTTTAACACATAGACCTGCAACTAAAACTTTAGTTCAACAAAATTAAGAGAACATATGAGTATAGAAATGAACAAATAAAACTTCTTAAGAGTATCTTGCAATGAATTATACATATCGTCGGTGAAGTGGCAATAACGCGTAAGTGACGTTTGAGGCATTGTTGAGGAGACGCAAAAAACGTACCAATTCAGCATATACTGCCAACAGAAGAACTTCTTCTAAATCTACTTTTCTTCTAAACATGCATTGTTGATGGGATTGTGATTAAGTTTACTATTTTATCTCCAAAGTAACAATGCACAACAATTAAATACATACGCGGTTTACGCCTGCCGTTTTCCGCGTACTTCCGCGGTTTTACGGCCATAAGTTACATGTTAAATGGGCAGCCTAGGCTTGCTAGGCTTCCTTCACGGAAACTTTGCTGCTTGCTGGATTGATATGCATACACATTCACTATTCCATGACTAGCCTGGTCATGCTATCTATGGGGGGGATTCTTGTGAACTTCTAGGCCTTGTTTGCAACGCTGGCTCTGTGAGGAAATTGCATGCATGAAAACGATCTCAAAACATCGGAATTCCCAACTGTTACTTCTCATTTTATAAAAGTCAATCCATTGATTAAACGTCAACCGTACAGCATTTTCTATCTGGTCTAGGGCAAATAACTAATATATTATTATTTGTTAATAACAACTAGGGCCACAAACAAGCCTGTACCTATCAATCCAATTACTAAATCAATACAGAAGTGGCCTAGGCCCTAGGCCTAAGAGGACAGAAGCCTAACCAATATGTATTTATAAGTAGGCCTAACCAGTGATTGTCTTTGTTGAATGGCTACATACCACAATAAAATACAGTATCTAGGCCTAATATTTATTAATGGTAATGGTTAATTGGGTACAAATAAGAAATACGATAGGAAATGTTGGCGAGAAAAAAAAAGAATTGGGCCAGTTTGTATTTTGTTTTTGTACGAAGCACTACTCAATAACTGAGTGAAGCCTAGACAATTAATCATTTCACAATATACACATTCACAAATCACATTAACACCAACTGTAATTGGTACAACGATCTACTGGTACAAGATTTTTGATCGCTTGTTGTTACCTCTAGCCTAGCACTGACAGCTGGGTCATGACTGGATAGCATGGCTGGGATGGAAGATACGCGGTATTTCCACAGCCTTCTCAAGCCTCTTTTTCATACGCAGTTGTAACATAAGCTCTTTTAAGCCTTACTATTGGTCCATTTCAAACGAATACTAATTTAAACGGCGCCAAATGAATTCACGATGTCGAAACAACAACAAAATGAATTTGGTGAATTTGGAGGATATAGTCCCAGTCTCTGCACTGGTTCAATAATTTTGACGCGGTTTAACCCAAGAACCTAATATTGTACATACAACGGGCCACGAAAACCTACAACAATCCATGGCCCCTACAACCTCCTAACTCAGTCAAGTCAAGGAGTGAGTATAGTATTCTATTTAAGATGACTACAATAAAGAATATGCTGATGAAAAAGTTGTTATTTCATCCATCCTAAACATTATAGAAGGTCAGTGTTTGTGGTTGGGGAAAGGCGAGAGGAGACCAACAGCTTACCTTAAAGGTTGTAGGTAGCTGCTCGAGACAAGGTGCACATATATATTTACAATTAACAATTAACACAAATGTTGAACGTTTCGGCCTACCGAACATTGGCCGTTGGCGAAGAACTAATATTTAAAGTTATATTACAAGGCGCTGTTGGGGTGAGTAGGTGGCGGTGTGCAGGTAGGAAGGGTTAGTGAGGGAGGCGTGGGCAGCCTACCTCAGATTGAGGTTAGGCTTTTGGCGCAAGCTGGTGATGATTTGGTGTGCCAATTCCCATTGTCTCAGGTGTTCCTCATTGCATGATGGGGGCAACGACTTCACTACACTTGTGGTGTAACAGTTGTTAAAGTCTCTGTTGTGGGTGCCTGCGTGTTGAGCCACCGGTTTCAGGTCTAGTTTTTTGACAGTGTCCTGTCTGTGCCCATTCATTCTCGTGCTCAGAGAGTTAGTGGTGAGGTCTATGTACTCGGCTGGGCATAGCTATTATGAAGATCTAATTTAGTACATACCTTAATGGATTTCTCTGTTGGCTTCACGTTGGGAGCTGAAAGAATAAGAACAAAAAAATATTAGCATGTGTATGGCTATTGCGTTGCGTCAGTTTAACGATTTAGTCTAATCATGCAAAATCAAATGGAATACAATGCAATTTAAAATAATTTAAGAACAAAGCATATAATAACAATCAGTTGTATCTAATAAATCATATATAGATTATGTTACCTGATGATATAATATTATGTGACACAAAAAGATGGTACTCATCAATATCAAGGTACTAATAGGCTATAAAGTAGATATATATGTTATGTTCTAATGTTTAAGTAAAATGTTAAGGTACAGGTAAAGTGGGATCTAGTTGGGCATTATTATTACGTATTATTATTGTTATTATTATTATGTATTATTATTATTATTTTTATGGTTTTTGTTCTTCTTTTCTGCTCTCCTTTGCACCACCGAGCTCATCTCGAGCCAAGATGATGCGAGAGTGCACCTAGCGTGGGGACCGAACGGTGGTGGGGAACGACAGAACTCAGAGGCTGAGGACCTTCCGCACGATGTTGCTTGTACCAAGGATTGCAGCCTTCTGCATGACACGAACGTGCTTGTCCTTCAGATGGAGCTTCTCCTTTGCCGCTGACCACTCTTTGGTGACCAAACCGTTGACTGAGACGACGACAGGAACGATTTCAACGGACCTCAGCTTGTATATGTCCTTGAGTTCTACGGCGAACGACTGGTATTTTCGCCTCTTATTGGCTATTGTGCTGACCACATGGCAATCTGAGGGGATGGCGATGTCAATGATGGTTGCCGTTTGAGCTTTTTTTGTCAAACAAAACCAAGTCTGGCCTATTTGCCTCGACCGCCCTGTCTGTGATGATGACAGAGTCCCACAGCAGCTTGGCGTTTTGGTTGCGTAGGACTTGCTCGGGCCTACACTTGTAGTACGGTACGGTGGGTTGTAGTACGGGGGGGGATTATTATTATTATTATTATTATTATTATTATTATTATTATTAATATAAGGTTTTTAAGTATAAGCCCGCTTTAAGGAAATAGTTATTGATTCATAGCAGTTGTTCTGGGTTCGAACCCCAGTCGGGGCAAACTTTTACGACAACTGCTATGAATCAATAATAATAATTATTATTATTATTTATTTTCAACATGAATGAATTACATTGATGAATGCATTGATGAAGTATGTTACTAATAGTATAATGCCTAAACATAGTGACTAAGCAAAACTTCAATTTCACTCCTCGTAAAGTCTCTTTCATTTTTGGGTCGGACTTTGATGACATTTTTGCATGGATCCATCCAAATCTAAAATCTAAATAAAGACAGAGGGTGATCTTTTATCCAGCCTAGTCAAACACAGAAGACTATAGAAGACAAGAGGGGAGATCAAGCACATCATTTCCTGTTTATGTCACAGTTTCCTGTTTATCAGGGAGGAAATGATATTTAAAGTCACCAATAGTGTTATTTCCTTGTCTGTGTAAATATTTTTACAGAATTATCTTATCTTCTCCTTAAGGCAATGCTGGTGACTATCAGATAGGATTGTGTTTGTTGCTGTACAATGTACATCAGTATTTATTTATGCACAGTCTAGGCCCTGGCAAGTTAAAACACTCTCAGGAGAAAAAATATTGGTGAATGTAAAGGAAAACTAACATTACGAGTAAGTGGCATTCTACATATTTTAGTTTATTGCTAATTACTTCAAAATATTTACTAGGAAAACGCTCAGTTGGACGCGTTGTTGAGCGAGCACCGGTACGTGCAATATGACCCAAGTACGACATTCCCATAAGGCCCACCACACAGTGTAGGCCTAACTGGATATTGACATTGTACACTATATACTATTCCAACATCTTTGCATTGTACTAATTCACGTCATGCCTTCTTAAGTGTATCTTTGTATCTTCACTGCCTCCTTCATTTTTTAACATCATTTTTTTAATCATGATTACCAATAAGTCTTTAGGGTCTTGACCGATTTAGCTGAAAATTTGGAAAATAGGAGAGAATGTTGTACTTATTGACCCTGCAAAATTTCATAACGATCGGAACATTTTTATTTTTTTATTTTATTTTTTATTTTTTATAACCAACAATCGGATTTTGTTCAAAAACTTTACAGCAACCTGCCTAGGTGGTATGTACATGTGTAAAAAATTTCAGGTCGATCAGAGAAACGGTGCGACCTGTATCGAAGCAGTAACAGAAAAAAAAAAACAGACATTCGAGCCATAAGAGTCAAGTGGAGATGCTCGCTACGCTCGCTCAATTACAATTAATTGAACTGAAACTTACACAGTTGTTCTTGATTACAATGTATCAATGACGTACTGGTAATGCGTCGTGTAAAATTACTAAATCAGCATTAATTTGTGTGCTCTTAATACAAAATGGACAATATTAAACAACAATATAAGTTTCTCGATTTAGATAGTCGGGAAACACTCCCGTAGGTGGAATTGTTAATATTTAATACAATATAAGTATCATTTAGCCACAATGAAGATCCCTGATGGACGAGTAGTGAAGACGAGACCAGGATGTTCAAGACTGTTACAAACTTTGGCTAGTACATAACATTCTTAGCTGTTTTTAAATTGTTAGTGTTGCTACAACCAAAGTATGCAAAATAGAATAAAATTAAAATTAGATACCAGGCAGTATCTTATTAATTGTATGTGCATAAATAGCCAGGGGGGGGGGGATTTAAGATAACATACTGGTTATTATTTTATTTATCAATAATACATAGTAATATATGAATAACAACTGTGAATGATGCATGCAGGTGCACACTCCTATTTCATACTCACAATCTAAATGCAGTTCCGCATCCACATTGTACAATTACTGTTGAGTGTTATCCTTAGGGCCTACAGCTGCAAAACATTTTTCTAATGGCTATGAACAAATATAATTATGCAAAACTCAATCTACAAAAAACATGCTTTACTTTGCCATGCTTTGCTTACTTACACTTTTCATGGATCATACACAATTTCTTCATCTCTGACACTAAGTTGTACAAATAGCATGAACATACCATATTTCTGTAGGTTGCCAAAGTTACTAGGTAAACGACTAATTATTTGCCTCACACTTCAATGTTTATTTAAATGCATTATTTATTGTCCACATGAAAATAACCCACAATGTGAAAAAAATATTGGCCACTCTGTCCGTCATCAGGGAAAACGGAACAAAATAATAATCTAATGTTAATGTTTGTAGAACACCAATAAAATAGTTATGCATATGCCAACATGGTTAAGGTATGTTGTGTAACTAGTTACAGGTTAGGTAGGATTTTGTAGGATTCTTTTTTCTCTTAATCTGCAGCTTTGTCTACATACCGAATAAAATTGCTTAATAGAATGTACTTTCCTTCAAATGGACAGATTTTGGTTCATGTTCAAGACTATAAATATAATTAAATATTGACTAGGTTAGGCCTATACATGATGAGACAGTTACAGGTTATGGAAAAAATACATTACCTACTACATGACTAAAAGCATGGTTATCGTATAATAGTATGGCATATTTCACGATCAATATATTTAGGCCCTAGTTCAAAATGAGGATCATTATGCCAAGAGGTGTAGGCCTATAATAAATGAGGAGTATGCTTTCAATAAAAAGTTGAACCACAGATTCATTGTAGTACATACACCTAGGTCTAGGTGATATGACTTGTAGTACATTACATTGCACTATTAACTGTTCCGGCAATGCAACATGTTTCCTGGAAATCCTTAACACCATATTTTCTAAGAAAGACCCATGGAATGGTACCGGTAAATCAAGAGTGTATGCAGAACCAGTCGCATACTTACATGATTTGTAACCGATTATGTGGGCTCAATAGCATGCAGGGAATCACCTGTGTCAGCTCCTGGCTAGTTGTTAAAATGTAGACAACAGTTCGTGCCTAGTAACTCACGGGTTGTCGAACCTGAGCCTTCGTAGCTGTCCTCGTCATCTTCTCGATCTGTGTAACCGGCACCGGGACCAGAACCGGACCCCGAGTACTCTTCTAAGTCGTCCTTCACTTCCCGATGGCCATAACCAGATCCCTCCAGCCCTTCGTCGTCGATGTAGATGTCATCCTTAGAGGGCTGCCAGAAGGAAGGTGAGCTGCCTACCTAGAAACAGAGAGGAATCATATTAGTATTACACGATGAAGGCATAGATACTTGGGTGTACTGCTTTCAATCAGCAAAGGTCAGTATATATTATTTACTAAGCCAGGGGTCGGCAACCTATGGCACGCGCCTTGGCCAGATATAAAATTTTAAAATTTTAATATCTCATGACAAACATTAGATTGGTACTATTTCTTGTTATAAATCTGAATTTTATTTGAGTAGACTAGCCTAGATAATATAAGTTTTATTAACTAGCAGGTCGTCAAATGTTTTACCCCCGACTATGCTTCACACTCATGCCACCTGGAGCTAAGTTATTTTGAGTGGATGGACGTTGAAAATCTAGAAATGGAACTAGTTGAGTTTCAATCTTCCGATCTCGGGGTTGATAAATTCAAAGCATTGCTAAATGTAGAAACCGTGGGTCATAGGAACACTGATATAATATCTGGCTGTTGGGCTTCATTATCTTCGAAGTTCAACTCGATGAAGAAAGTCGCATTTTCTCTTATGTCAGCATTCGGCTCTAGCTACACATGTGAGTATGTGTTTTCACACATGAAAAATATTCTTGGCCAACTCACACTAAACTACTCCGAGTTTTGCGTAAAACTAAAAGTCACGGACTACTCTCCCGACTTGCAAAAACTCAACGCAAATAAACAGCACTAGGGAAGTCACTAGCGAGGCCTTCAACAATCTACGACGGACGAGATCAGCACAAAACAAATGTAGGTGAATAGCAGAACATGTAAAAATATTTTTTTCAATTTCTAATTTAGCTTTGTAATATAACATTAAAAAAATTTAAAAATGCATTTGAAAGATCAAAAGTGTAAAAGTAGTATAATGATGTAGTAGTTGTAGTGGGAATATTGCAATGGTTATTTTTAGTGTTTCCTGAATAACAACAAATTAACATTTTGTCTTTGTAAAATTTGTACTGGCACGCTAACAATACAGTTAAAATTTTTAACATCATTTTGGCACACACGTTGCATAAGGTTGCCGACCCCTGTACTAAGCAATAAATATTAAATAACAAAGCAAGAGGTAGCAATTTGCTAATGTTTGTGTGTCTTGCGTAATCTTGCATTCGACGCAGGTTCCAAGAACTTCAGTCAGCATTTATTTGTCAGTCAGCAACATGTATAAATATGGGATTGCCTTTACTAGTTCATGTGATTTTGTAGATACTAGATACATTTATTTGTTTTATTTTTTAGGATGTACCTAAATGTACCATGTAGTGTTTTTACACGTTGAAACTTCATTACTAGGCGGGGAAAGATTTGATTTAACAACAGCTTTATTAGCAATCTTGATTGCAGAGGCCTAGCTCATAGGCATAGGCTTCTAAAGATACATACATGTTGATGCAATGTAGGCCTAAGGTGGTGGTGCACTTTAGGCGGTGAATACAAATCCCTACATCTCCCTTTAAATAACCATGTAGTGTTTTTACACGTTGATAACTTCAATTACTAGGCGGGGAAGATGTGATTTAACAATAGCTTTATTCAGCCATCTTGTTTGGTTGTGTCAGACCTGGCTAGCCGACAACGAAGATGTTAGCCCAAGAAATGGAGTAGTGTGATACTGCTCCTCCCAACCCGATTTAATGTTGGAAAAGGGGTCAAGATACATATTTTTTCCCTTGCAAATATGTAGTTCACATGGTGGAAAGTCCTTCAAATTAATAATTTGTAGTACTTGTATCAAAAGTATCGTCTTTACATCCCTTGATTCACACTCATTTGTCATCATTATTTTTTCATCCAAATCTAAATTCATATCCTCCAAACACCTTATAAATCTTTTCACTGAGAATTCCTCAACAGCTGCAGCATATACAAATTGCAAATATGCACATATTTATTTGTCTCTAACAACATAAAAGTAAATCATAGGTGGTACATTACAGAGATAAGCAAACTACCAAGCCTGGACCAAAGAGTAACATTCATCTGTTGTCACTGGACAAGTTGTCTGATCAGTCCGTCTTTGATAGCAAGCCAGAAGATAGTGGAGTGTTAACAATATGTTGTAAGAAAGAACACACCAAACCAATTATATTCCTTAGTATGACTGCCAAGGTCAAGGAATATGGGGTCAGATAACAGATGGATCCTTTAAATGTAACCCTCCATGAATCTAAGGCAAATGCATTAACATCCAAATATGGAATAGGCCGACCAGCAATTCCATTATATTTTCTGCACCACATAGCATTCCTCAACATAATGCAAAGCCAGACTTGAAAAATGTGTATATATCTACAATGGCCCCCAGCACTACTGACAGCCGTGTGCCCCATGGGGGAGTCTAGGAGCAAAGCTGAAGAACTTTTGGTGCTGCCTGCCGCCAGTGGATTAAATGTTTTATGTGGTGACATATGGCTTAATTCTAGACTAAAAGGCACTTGCAATGGAATTACATTTATTCAGATGAATTTTTAGTTATCTTATAAAAATACCTTCGTTTTTTTACAAAACTTTTAATTTAAACAAATGAGTTATGGAGTAGTCCTACAATCAAGAGATCGGTAATTGTTTAATAATTATAATTAAATATGTTCGTTTAGGTATGTGCTTTTAATATTTTCGTTCTTGGACTACCATGCAGCAATATAGCAAATTAGTGTTTCTACATGCGCCATTAAACGCACAAATTCAATTATTAACAACCGAATTAAAAACAACTACAATTACATTGAATTGGAGGTAACCAACTCGGCCTATATGCAAGCTCATAACCTATGAAGTACGCCTATGAGAGGGCCGGGCCGGGCCACCCCACACACCCCACGTGCGATGTAGGTACCGGTACGTCGCCTTACCTTCGATCTCGAAACACTGCCTACACATTAGTAGGCCTATAGAATCACGTATGATATCATGGAAGAGAACAGCTCCAGCTCGAGCTCACTGAGGTAGCAGACCTATGAGGAGTGTCTGGGAAATCAATCAATACGGCGAGACCTGGCGCCAGTGCTACCAATTAACAACGAAAAAGCAACTTTTCCATCGCGGGAAATGTTGAAACATGATTATTTTTAAAAGTTCAGATATCTTTAGACTATTTATTACGCAAAACAGGCTCTGATAACACCTCCTGACGAGTCTTACAGTGCGAGGGCTGAACTAGCCCCTCCCTAAAGTATGCCACAAACCAACAACTCATACCAAATCTTTGCTAAAACTACGCATTTTATAGGGATAAATTTGAAATACACTGGATAACGCTTCATAAAACGTGACATGACACGACAGGCTTGCAAACTCGACCACATACGAAGTAATGGTCACACTATGCAACCATTTGTCTTTCTTCTGGTCTATCATTTGTCACTTTACAGCTATTGGGTGTTACCAAGGGAGCGAGAAAGAAAGAAAGAAAGATGACTGACTGACTTCACTAAGCTAATTGATTGATATTTATTAGAGGCGGCACTCGCTCATATCACCCATCGAACCATTTTACGAAAAGAGTAAGCGAACCAGAATTACGTAACTTGTCTAGTTGCGAAAAATGATTTGGTCAATTTAAATGTTACATTTATTATTACCTAATATGTATTGTTCAATTTGAGTGCGGTGTAGGTAGGTATAAATTTGTATTTTTCGATTAGTGCATGGCACGCAAATAGGGTAATTTATCTACAAATAGTACAATTTTATAAATCCCTAATTGTAATTAGCAATATAAGCAATGTTTTTTTATTCACGGAAAACCACGAAGTACATAGAAAATTGGTGCATTCAAAATATGTCGACACTGTGAATTGAAATTAATAATGTTTATATACGTGTGATCAGCATCCTGCAGTGCAAGGGGTTCAGAACGCAAATACAAATACTAATTGTGCATTGACAAATGTTGTACTTGGGTCAATGTAGTTTATGAAAATATATGTTCGTATCCACACATGCAGTCAGAGTCGCATCGATAACAAAACAACACCGGAAATGTTCAAATCAACATGTTATTCTGCGAAGAAAGTGGCCAGCTAGCGGACGTGACAACACAAGCGATTGCAGGGCCAGAGACTGTTTGGGTTTTTACACTGGTCTCGTACGTCGCATTCGCATTCTTCCCAGTAGTATGGTGACTAGCGATTAGGAACTTATTTTAAAAAATTGGTAAGCCTATGAAAAGTAATTATAGAAACTTCTCGAACAAGAAAAAAAAACTAGGCCCTACTATATTATTATTACATTTTGTCAATTGAAATAGCACTTACATTTTTATATGAATGTAAGATTTCATTACAAAAACAAAACATTCCATGATGCGAGTCCAAATGCCGCACAGCACACGCTAATGAATTGTGCCACAGCCATGGCACAACACTAGCTTGTTATATAGACACACTGATATGGTTGTGGCTATGCCCTTTTCTAGCGAACTAGGTTATAAGGCATTCATTCGTATGTGTAAAATAACCAATGAAATAAATAACCAAAGGAGTACATGGTAAATACTCGACAAGAGAGGAACGAAATTGAGCTATATTTTCAATCGGGTTAGTATTTTATTAATTCAAGTCTTGTTGTTTTTATTTTAGAAAATTAAGGTACACATAGTGATCTTAAATTGGTGAAGAGAATCAGAGATCGCTTGGCCCCACAGCAAGTTATGCCCGATTCCTTTCATAACTAACTAAAATTTGCTAAATATTTAATATAATCTTAGGATAAAATGAGTGGTATACAATACAAATATATAAAATATATCCCGTATTGATCGCGTCTTGGCTGCCATCATTCATGTAAAACAAAAAAGCTTGAAAATAAAATATAGGCCTACAAACTCGATTCACACACAAAGTTGGTACCCCCCCCCCCCCCTCCCCCACAACCCCCAAACAAAACAGGAACATCTGATTAAATCAGGCACAATTATGTACAACACTCGTGGATTTACGGTAGCTTGTGAGTTGTGATGCGTTGGGTACAATTTTCAATTATGTAGATTGAACTATCGCATCTTGTAAAGATGGACGATCTTTGAGTTCAATTTTAATGGATCAGTGATTACAGTGTATGTTTAGTATTGATTGATGTTTCTTTCCTACACATTATGTACAGTGAACGAACGAAAGAGTAAATTACTCGAATCAAGGTTTAGTAATAGACTTAAAAAAATAAAATTGCCAAGCGGAAGAAAATCCATTCCAAGCAAGCATCGCTAGCTAATATCAAATCAATATAATATTCTGAGTTGGGAGTGGTTTTTATAGGGTACCTACGTAAATGTAATCTGATCGCTCAATCATATCTCATATGCATCAAGGAGTTTAATGAGACTGAAGCGAGCGGTGTAGAATACATTCCGTAGCAGGAGTTTTCAACTTAATGTCAAATCGATATATCCTGCGCTAGGTCAGTAACCTCTGACCTCCGTTAGGGATTTATTGCTGGGTGCATGGGGAGACTGAATCATCTCATCTTATCTCATCAAACACAAAACCTCGTGTCTGTTTCTCACATTCCCATAAATATCTTCATTTGTAATAGATTTTAAGGTCACCCGATGACGCAAGCATACACATATCAAGACCGCAGTACCACACGAGATATGGGATGACCAAGAATTACGTCAAGCAAACCAGAGGAAAAGCGTAATAAATTCTTTGAAAAAACTTGAAGAAGAAATAAAGTGAAGATTTACTAAGAAATCCTTTCACGAGCAGATGGCAGGGAATGGCATGCGTCACTTGCGATACAACGAACCCGCTCAAGTCCCGCAAAAAAGATTTTCATTCGGAAACTGTTCCAACTTTCCTCGTGACACCACAACCACACTCGATAACCAGCCAGAGCTCGTCTTACACCATATATTATCATTCCGCGATATTACTGGACTATCACGTCAAAATGACGATGAAAATAACACGTTCTCCTGCGAATACTCTTTCGGCAAGGACACCCCCCTCCCGACAACAGTCGTTTATAAACGCCCCGGTTTCTAATGCTCTCACCAACGGGATCAATATTTTTAAACATGCCAAAGTATCATATCAATATTTTGTTTAGCAAACTCACCGAATGACAATGTTAATTGTCAATCAACGACGATTGCGATTGATATCAAGTTAATCGATACGATTCGAATATGAGATAATACCTATAATAGTAAATCCCTAATTTGACCATGATATTACCGTTCTGGAAAAGTTTTGTTTTTTTATCATATCAGATGAAAGCTCCAGTGCACCCCGTATATTATATAAGTCGTTCATTTTGGAGGGGGGGGGGGGGGGGGGTCGTTTGGCTCAAAAGCATCGCTCTTTGGGTTCACTGACGCCTAGTGTGGAAATGGATAATGATAACAAAGTATTCTGATCTAGAAGCAAGCGCGTCAAATACACTGATGCATGTCCTCGGAAACACTAAAAAACTGAGGATTTCAACTTCGAACCCAAGTAAGGAGAAAAGTGAGTAAATGTGGAACAGTAGCCGGTTATCCCTTTGTTCTAGGCTGAGTAGAACCAAGCCAACTCGGGGACTGGAATGAAGAACGTGGGCCAATTAAGACAGTCGACGACATTACCATAATAATCTTTATTCGCTTGAACTGGTGGTGATCAGTATCAAGCTAGACTGAATGCAGCGAGACCAATACAGAGGAGGCGCAATATACAAGGAATGTGCACTGTATGAAATTAAAAAATCAATCGGTGATTTGTCGGCTGTGATTTAATAATTTATTGATCTAAGTTTTATAATTAGGCCTAATCAACGTCATACGACACATTTAATGAACAATATTTCACATTGTCTACAATTCAACTTATTCCGAAATAGGGAACTTAAACAGATTTATTTTTAAGTTTACAGTATATTTTTAGTGAAATAAATAAATAAATAAATAAATAAATAAATAAATTAATTAACTAATAAATTAATTAATAAATATAAAAATAAATAAATAAATAAATGAATAATCTCATAATACTGACAACGGCTATCTAGAAGGCAGTGGTAAATTCATTCATTATTTTCACCTCAAAATTACGGAGGAAATGAGAAATCGTAAAACTCCACGAGCAGGCTTACTCTCAAATTTGCGCTCTTGGTGTTTTCATCAGAATATCTATTTTGTCCGCACTAACATTGGGGACGAAGGACACTTCCTACTATTGATTTAAGAACTGACATCGTAAACCATCTATCCAGCAATTTATTAATATATTGGTTCTTTTATTTTTCGGTCCGTTTGACGTTCCGGGCGAAATTAACTGGCGGTTTGAATTCGTTCGTACCGAAGTCCGCAAGCCTAGCAGCTAGAGCAAAAATAACATTGGAACGCTACATTTGAAATGATAAACACTAAACACATCAAGCGCAAAGGCAAGAGAGCGATAGGAACTAAAAGCGACGCTAATATTGATGAAACCTTCAAGTGGCACGGCACGTGTTACATGTCAAGTGTGCACACGTGTTTCCCAAGAGTTTATTTCAAGCGAGCCTCGTCTCAAACTACTGCAGGAAAAACAAACCGACAAAACTAACCCAACACAATAACTTCAAAGACACATCAGCTTATAATTTTGCCGGGATATAAATAATCATTTTTGTGATGGATTTATATTTTTCGTCACCCTGAGTCACAAATTATACACAAGTCTATATCTTGAGACTATATTTATTAGGTCCATATCGTAGTAGGCTATAAATATTTCCCAGGTAATGGATTGTATATATGGCAAGGCAGTGAATTAAATCAACCGTTTGGTTCTATATTCAAATAAGAAAGCAGTCAAAGAGGACACTGTGCCCTTCCATAAATCATTCTCTTCGAGTTGTCGAGAAAAATACAGTAAAATTAACAAATACGAAAGCGCCGTCTAGGTACTTATCGTCACATTACGCACTTTGTTATCGCACGACCACAACCAAGATCGCGATAACGTCGTGTAGACATTACTAATTATTTTGGAAAATAAAATATTTAGATTGTTTACATTATTTCTTACGATAAGAATTCAAACGCACGGATACACGCGTGCCAAGGGCGTCCGCCAAGTGTGAAACATTGATTATTTGGTAAATTTTCTCCTAATCTGATTAGTTTCGTACCGAACGAAGCCTAACGCGTTGCGTCTCCGCCCCCCCCGGGTTCACTTCACCCATACTGGCATGCAGTGATTTTCTTGGTGTTGCAACCAATGTGAAGGAACTATTTCACTACTATAGCAGAAAATAATGTCTGTAAAAATATCAAAGGAGGTTGATAGGCGGTATACAAATTATTATTATTATTATTATTATTATTATTATTATTATTATTATTATTATTATTATTATTATTATTTTTTTTTTTAAAACAACAAATGCTCAATAAATCAACAACGCGTATCCTTTCTAACAAATATAAATTAAGCAGACAATACAAAAAATTCGCCTTTCCCTGTGTTTATTCGCACTCTGCCATAAATAGGTAGGGTTCTCAAAACTTGACGAAATTAACAAAGAACCTCCAAATCCTCGAAACAATAATTATACCTATTACTCTTAGGGAAATCAATGAAAGATTTTTTAGAAAAATCGCAAGCATTTTTCTTATTTTTAACGAGTTAGCATCTTTTGCGGCCTCATCCCATATGATAAAATGACGAAACAAAACTACAAATACGCTCAATCTTTTCTACGTGACTACAAATCTCGTTTGCGAAGCCTGAGTAACAACCACAAGTCTTTGTTCACCTCACAACAGTCCTACAGACGCGACGATGTTTTAGTCTTCTAGCGCCCCTCACAAACTTTATCTTTCAATGTTGTCAACTTCTTACTTACCAACAAGTAATAGTCCTACCGGAAGATACCAATTTGTTCAATAAAAAAAAAAAAATGCATTCGGTATAGGACGTTCGTTATAAAAATGTTTTCCATTTTTAGTAGGTAGGCCTTAGGATTGTAAACGAATCCAGGCGCGTAGGAACTCCTTTTCGAGGGGGGGGGGGGGGGGGGGGAAACAACAAATCTGCTGCCAAGTACGGGGGGTTTGGCCCCCCAACTACAGCGCCGCAGGCGAAAATTTTGAAAATTAGGTTTTTAGAGTGTGTTTGGTGCGTTCTAGAAAAAAATCGTGGGCTGAATGCAATACCAAATTGATGTATTTTTTGTACAGTTAAAACTATAAAACTCTAAATAAAATTGGAATAGTTAAGAGATAGACCATGCATGCTACAACCATTGAATATGCATAGGCTTATCATTGATCACGTCGAACAATAATAGGATTGTCGAAATTTTTGATCATTACTATAAAGAGGTATAAGGTAAGGGAAAGGGAAGTGGAGAATACACTGCAGACGTGCCAAAACAAGTCATTATCAGTAAGTATAATGGATTAAAAAAATCACTTTTATTGGAAATTCGTTATTCAGAATTTGTTTCCGTGCGTATTTACGGCGAGGCTGAATTTCTAAGATTCTGAAGTGGGGGGGGGGGTCACGTTAAAAAGTGGGGGGGAAACTCCCCCATCCCCCCCCCCCTTCCTACGCGCCTGAACGAATCTAACTTGGATATGACTCCAATCAGTATCGTATCTTTGTGTTGAGGTCAGAGCCAGTCAGCCGATTCAGAGAACACGATGCCGACACCAAGGCGAGATGCGTAGTTGTCAGTATCACACATGATACCGTTATCTTTTAAGGAATTCGGATCCACTATTGACCGGCAATCTAGTACATAATGTAACAACCGGATCACATACACTATGGATGGAGATTGATTTTTGGACGATACCGACCGACCGACTCTAGCGACTTACTTTAATTGATAGTCAATTGTTGAGCATTACAATGTTTAATAATTTTAAATAAAAATGATGGGAAAATAAACAATAATAAACACAATGATAAGTATAGTTAGACTCACGGGTATTGTGTATAAACAAACCTGACGTCCCTCGCCGGCCTCGAGCAATCACACAGCCGTATCGACGACTGTTTGGAGTCAGGCAGTGACGTCAAACTAATAGTGTCTATTGCCAATGCCACGCTATGCACATTATTTAGTGCTTACTATCGAGTCGAAGTAATAACTATCATTAAATGGATAAAAACAATCAATACAGAGACAAATATTAATATTAATTGCTTAGATGGAATCGACTCTATAAAAAAAAGTACCCGTACAAGAAGCACCGTCTTCTATATAACCTAATCATCAGCGTGGTTCTAGCCGTAGGGAGGGGGAGGGGAAACACGGCGATACAACCAAAGAAACGAACAAAACTCGCGAACCTACACCATTAATAACGGTATAAAAAAAGGATTATTACGTTACCATTTGGGGAATGGGAGAAACTAGGCCTAAAGCGCAATGCGTCAAGAAGGCATGACCCTTGAAATTACAACACACAATGCTCAACTCTTTGAATCTTCTGGAGGTAATTGATAGCGCAGGCATCTTGAATTCAAATTTTATAAAATTTGCATTTGCTGTCGCTAGAAATGTTGTTCACTTAGCTAGATCAGTTGAAAGTAAAATAAGATGTTATTGTTATTGTAAGTAGTTGACTAGTTCCCAATAGTGAGACTCTACTGTCTGTCTGTCTGTCTATCTTTCACAAATACCCACTTCTTTAGCTAGCACTCCGGAGTCAAGGCTGACTGTCATACGAGATACCGCGCAGCAGACGTAGCGTGATGTGATGTGACTGATTAATTAGGGCCAAGTCATGACAAAACGTGTTCACCTCTTCAACAAACTTACGATTCGTGTTTCAAAGCGCTTCGAGAAGATTTGTCATTATGTTTGTCACGATACAATTTTTTTAGACAAAATGAAAGTTTAACTTCAGCAAACATACGGTTCGAGTCTAACCCATGGCACAGTAAAATTGTTTCGGTAACTCTCTGTCCCACAACATAAGAAAATAATGAAGCCTACGACGCGTTTTATTAGGAACCGGACAACTCGCATTCTACATTTGGAAAGACGTCTACACATGTCATTTTGCATAGTTTTAATTCTTGTACTGTTTAAATACACGTTTTTAATGCTCAGATCAAGTATCGAACAATTCTTGTAAAATTTTCAGAAATGTCAAAAACCTATATCAATTTTTATATTTTATGAAGTTACGTTTTTTAGTTAGGTTTGCTGCCATTGTGAAAATTCATTGATAAATCATAGTAATAGATTGTTGAGAACAGGCGACGTTATCTTTTATAGAGCAAAAGCGTCCACTGGAATTAGTATTCAAGGAAGTGGACATGTTTACAAACAGTCGCGTATCTAGGAATGTATATGGGGGGGGGGGTCGATATGCCAAACAGAAGAAAGAAAATTTCACGTATTTGACGATGAACGCCTGTAAACACGTTTTAGAGACATGCAGTATCAGAGTTAGGTTGCTCCCTCCTCATATTTTCTATGAATTATATATTTTAATTTTAATTTTTAAAAATATATTATCATACATGGGCACATACATAGGGCATGGGGGGGGTTCAACCCCATAACCCCCCCCCCCCTTGGATACGCCACTGTTTACAAAGGTATCAAACAGAAATCTGCAGATATACCCACGTCCGTTAGCCCAGTGGTCTTTCGTAGTAATATGACACCGCACGGCGGCCGGCTGATATCGCGCCCTTGAGCAATATTTACATAAGATCACTCGCGTCATCTTGGGAAGAACTCGAGACCATGGTTGACTGCAGAACACAGCGCGACACTGTCTTCAGGCTCGAAGGTTGGCGCGCACTCATTCGAGGCGTCTAACTAGCCTCATTAAAATATCACTAATTTAACTCTTCGGAAAATTTTCTTCCTGATAGCTTCGCCGTATACGCATTTTGAAACAAGCACATTTGAAATTTTGCTCGATTGTTATGTTATGTATGTACCTAGTTGGTGTGGAAAAAGTGGCTTGGACAAGTGTACACATTTTTTCATTTGCTGGTTACGAAAAATAATACAATTTAAACACATTTCAGAAATATGAAAATTATCAAATTTGCGATTTTTAGAGTTGATCGTCTCTATACTAGTGACTGCAAGCATTCACGCACACGGCAAAACAAATGTTTCACGAATGTCACATGTTTCTTCAGTGGTGAAGCACATTAACTCATGCCAAAATTGTCCACGATAGGCTTACATATTTTTTTTGCAAAAATACAGTCAAAGGCCTGTGATCAATTAAAAATGAAATTGCATAGACATTTATCTATATTTTCCTTCCAAGATTGCAATTGTGTTTATGGAGCCACCTCGGTCGGTACACGCTCAGACAGCTTGTAGCAGATGAGCCTCGCATCGAACACTACTGGAAGATACGGAAGCTGATTACCTGCAATGACAGCGCCGGAAATGCATGCGGTGAGTGAACGTGGGTAATTCAAGTCACACCCTGAAGCAATCCGAGTCGAGTGCTGATAGTGTGAAACATGACGCCGACCTTCAGCAGCCAGTGAGACAAGCAGAACTGCCATAGACCTCTTCCCAGCTCCTTACGGGCGACCATGGTACGTATGCACCAAACTTGGGCTACTTCCCCACAATAAGGAACTTCGAGAAGTTAAGTTACATTGGCAAGAAGTCAAGTTCTCGTTCCACGTCAAACATTGTAACACTACTTTAAGTTCCCTATGGTAGCCCTAGTGGTACTGGTACCCATCCATAAAAAAGTAGATGGAGATTTACCCAAAAAATCAACTCTAATGGGTAGGCTACCTGTACTATCTCGGAAGAACAGGAGTCCCAAACACCAAGCTGATTTTAACATTGTATTCTTTAAGTAAAGATCCAATTATTGGAAACGTTGAATTCACCCCGGGAACGCTGACGCTTCTTGACGACGTTCACACACAAGGAGGTTCGGGCTTCGGGGTGCATGCATGCAGCACCATCGCCCTCGTACTATGACCACTGAACTGAATCGACCTCTCTCTAAAACTGTTCACAAAGAAAAATAACCCTAATCGTTTTATAGTTAACATATTTTGTATAAAACATCTTATAAATTAAAGCGATGCGAATAGCTTGATGATATTATGATGATTGACATAATATTTGTCAAGGTTAGCAAAGGAAAGGACAAGACAAACAAAAAGCGTTTCTAATCGCATTGCAAAATCTATCGTTTTGCAATAATTCTAACTCCAAGGCAGTAAATACTTCCATTTGTTTTGTTACTGATGAATTGTTAGTATGTACACATCAGTCACAATAGCATGCCCAAATTAGGAATTATTAATTAATGTAAATTGTCAACGTTGTCATACGTACATGTGTCTCAGAAAGTGCAGCCTTAAAACTAAAATGGTACCGGGAATATTTTGCCCTGAGCAGTTTGATTCCAACCACAAGAAATCCAGATCAAGTTTTACTCGCAATTTTCCTCAGTCATACCGCCACCGGTATACACAAATACGGAACTTACATTGCTAGATCGCATGATCGATTAACATATTATTGTGCAAGATGAAAAGAACAAGCTGCATTGCACTGCACCCCACCAACTAGAAGCTGTCTGTCGGCCCGCGTACCGACGACCCGAATGCATAATTTACGCTCCTAATTTACAAAGCAATTTGCTGGAATCGAGCTCTTGAAATCATAGGTCTAATCGAGATGATAAGCGACGGATCAATAAATATAAGGATGATGAGAGTAGAGTAGGCCTACCAGTATGCCGACTTCACTTATGTCCATGTGTGCGTGTGCGTTGGTGGGAGCCGCGATGTTGGTGTGTCCGTCCGTGCCTTGAGAACCATGTTCAGTTTGTGTGCGTGTGCTCATATGCCCGTCCTTGTTTGCATTCTTGTTCATTTGTAAGTGATTCGTTTGTGGTTCTCCTGTTATTGTCTAGGAGTGTTTACCTCTATCTATTTATATTGCTTGTTACGATTCTTGCACCTCGCAGTGCCAGTGTAGCACAGCGACATTCATTTTTGGATTTTTTTGGATTTTAATGTTTTTCTCTCAAATGCGTGGCATGATTATATTATCCTCTCATTAGTGCTTCTTGTTGGATGAGCGAACCGAAGACTTCAATTTCACTGACCCCCCCAAAAAAATTTGTCTGGGTGTTTTTTTTCTCTTTATTTTCTGTCTGTTTGTTTGCGCTCTATTGGGCAAACGGCATATGCGATCTTGATGAAAATTGGAGGGGACCTTCGAAATCTCTGAACTTAGACTTGCCACGTTTTTGGGTATAATAGAAGAAATATTTCTCATGAATATCGTCCTTTTACGGTTTTTTCGATTTTTAATATGATATTTTCGTGATATTTGGGCCGATTCTGACCAAACCGGTGGGGCTACAACAACGTTCATTATTTTACATGGACATTAAGGTAATGGTGATGTATTGCCTTTTGAAAGAAAAAGTTGAAAAAGTTAGCCAGAATCCATAGAATAAAGGTTTTAATATGAGTTTTTTAGGTACGCCTATATATAATAACAATTAACAAGTAACAATAGAAACTTGACAACAATCACCTACAATGCGTTCAAAAAGCACTTGCAAAAGTAAAGAGATCCCACGCAAACTGAAAACTTACAAAAAAGCTCATCCATCAACGCGACTAAAAAAGCGATCGTGAAGCGGCCTAGTGTTTAAGATTGATGTTTCTTTGTACATGTATAGGCTACAGAGGGCAGTATTGATGCCCTATATCGGCTGGGCGGGAAAATAACAATAAATACAATACAAATACAATACACCATTCCAGTTAAATCCAACGGAAGTGGAACCCGAAAAGTACGTATCCATCTTTACCAATTCTCGATTCGATAACAAATGTCAAATAAGAAGAACATAATAAATAGCCCAATAACAAATGTTGGTATCTTAGTGTAGCTTTATCTTTAATGATACACAACAGTAACACTATTATTATGAAGTGATAAGAATAAGATAAGTATTTACTGTCAAGAAGTGAAAAAACTAATTGGTATGCATATAAATAAATGTTAAACTGATAAAACTAACATGTGCAACATTAATAAAGATATATGATTCCCGTTCTTGTAAAACAAGACAACAATTTACAACATTTCTGCTTTAGAGGTAGCTCAGTACGCGACACTAACACCTGAGAAGTCGTGGATCGATTCCCGCTCCCGACAATCCCAACTGATGTGTTCCCAGAGGTGTTCTTACTCAAACAATCAATACTCAACACTCAAGAATCTCACCTATTACTTTTAGTTTGAGGTTTCGGAATAAGTGGGACGAAATTCGCTGTTCGTCTTTCATTGACACTTGACAGCGATAAACCGAGACGAAGCCACGATAAATAAGCCACTTAAAATGCTTTAGAAAAAGAAAAAATTACCATTACACAAACCAAAAGAAGGGTATCACCTCAAAAAAGTATTTTTGTATTCTGAAAAATATTTTTTACCAATTGAACCAGTTCAATTTTCAAGGGAGTTCGCTGGGAACGTGGAACAAATACTGAATTAATAACTCGTAACCCTGACCCTGTAAGACCCTTGACACGACCACCGCAATCAGAATAATATATCAAAGACAGACGACAAAGCTGCAGCCTGCCAATTTAAAGACTAATCGACTGCTAACGAATATCTATTTCTTTCCCGAGAAGTTTCCAGCTGGAAACCCATGTGGCCTTCATGATAACGAGCACATGTTTTATCAGCCGCTATCAATATTAAATGGGTAGTTCCAGTTAGAGGTTCACATGCCTTGCCGAGGACGGCTTACAGACAAGAACTGAAGTTAACGCCTTCACGGATGTTTGAGTTGAGGAAGACCGATGCCGATAGCCGATAGGCACTCGAAACCAGATAAATCATCATGAATATATTTTCTTTGACGATTTTAGAGGTCCACAGGTATATATTTGAGGAAGGGGAGCACACATTGTAAACCTGGACAAGGTAAATGTCGCAACAAGCAAACCAGACGAAACGAGCAGACATGCGATTTTAGTTTCATTGAAATTATATAGAATTAGTACTTCGGGCAATAAAGGAGAAATGGATGTTACGTTAGCAGGCCACCAGAATATTAATTAAAGTCAGGTGGTTGCCACAACCATGCCCGCTAGACGAAAACCATAGCCACGAACGAATCAATTGTTTGTTACTGTAAGACATAGCACAGTTATAGAGCTGCTAAAATTACAGTGACAAAAAAGTAAAGACTATGGCTGAAAACGCGAGATTAAACTTGTCTACACCGAGTAAATTGATTATCTTGTAGACCTACAATACAAAATATAAGAAAATTAAACATACAGCAATAGGCTTATTGTGATTTCGTGTGTAGGGCGAGCCACAGCAAATTTTTAATTTATTAGAGTTAGAACTGATTTTCAGTGGGGGACTTTAACTTCAGTGACCTGGAAGTTAGAAGAATATTGTCGACGTCGATGCCATCGACGAGAGAATCATACGGCCAAAAAGAAGCTTGGGATGAAATAGGACCGCTGGTTGGTCACAATTTTCACTCACGGACAACGAAAGCATCGACATAGGGGGGACACTTTCACACAATTTAACGGTGACAATTCATGTGACATTTCATAAGTTTTAAAAAAATCTGCAAGAACGAAAATTTTCACCAGGGACCATAAATGGAGCGTTTGTGTTAGGAATAGGTTATAGGCCCACTGAAACAATAAGCCACGCAGTTCATGTGTACCTGTATTCAACTTTGATTTCCGAATTAATTTAACCAAGATATTTAAAACATTTCAAGCGAATTGCATGCTTGAAATATAGAAGTGACTAAAGATGATTAAAATTAATTTGGAATCCGTGTAGGCGCGTTTTCGCGTGTGCATAATAATATGTCTGATTTGTTATAATAACAGCAGGAACATTTCTATTCAACGCTCATTTGAATAGGCTAGGATGGCATGTGACAGGCCAGACGGTACTCGGTGGCGAAGCTTTTGTTACGAACAGAGGGAGAAATGCCAGTGCTGAACAAAGGAGCATTACAACAGACTTGGACAAAGTGAGGGAAAGAGCATCGAAAGTGCACGGCTAAGCGAGCAATCATACACAATCATACATGAAGTGGTCAAAGAACAATACAGTCCTACTGCCAAGTAGAGCTTTTTATGATTAAATCATACAAGCAATAAAAAATGAAATAAATACCACAAAACACAGAACAATATAAGATCCAAGAATGTCCAATGGAATTGCTCCACTCAATATAAATTACAAGCTGGAATTTAATTTAAAATTAACTCTGCTCGCTCGGATGACAATCACGAAAACAATAAATGGCCCAAGAACGCTGAGTGGAATTGCTCGAACAATATAAAGCTAGAATTTAATTTAAAATTATCTCCTGGCTCACATGACGTTTTCTCGATCTTTGCCATCTCATCTCATCGCATCGCATCGCAGCTCACCGGGATCAGGGAATCAGTCAGCATCAACCTGATGATGGGTGAGGAAGTTTCACACGAAAATTTGTTTTTGAGTAAGTAGTGGCCTCGGTCATAAGTTTTTAATTTACGTTTTAATATTGTTCCGGGCCAATAAGCTCTTTTTATAGAATAGTATACTGACAATGCTGTCAAACAGATAGACCTGGCACATAGGCATATAAAGAGTACAGAGCCTGGAAGTTTTTCGGGCAAGAATTAGTTTTATCTTTGTTCCAATTTTTGGATTTCATAGTTTGCTGCGTAGGGAATTAAAAAATATGATAACATTGCCAAAGTCGCATCCCAACCTAACACCATGACGAAAAATAAACAAGTAAAGAAATATAATCAAATTAAGAGCGACGTAGCGAATTTGAATTGTGTCTGATTGAATTTTCTTGGAACACAAACTATCCAGTGGGTGGGGGTGGGGGAAGGGCAACAGGGGCACGAGGCAAAGTCCCAGGGTCCGCTCGAAGCCACATAGCTGCAGTCACAGCTGCCATAAGTCACGAATGTCTAAAAGAAAATACCATCTGAACAAGGAATGTCTGAGTTTCAAAACTCATCTCTTTAGGTTTCAATTTCATATGGTCGGTAATTAAAAATCGTAAAATGTTTCAGTGCATGCAATAAGAGTATTGATTCTTAAAATATTAAAAACACCCACAGAGGAGAATTGAAAATTGAAAATTGCATAACGAAACTCAATGTAATGAGGCGAGGTAAGTGTCAAACCCCACAACATCCCACTGTCTGTCCCGGAAGCATTTTTTCTGATTTCTATAAGGTAAGCAGATAGTCTTGCGAATATTTTTTTGCGAATGACCTAACCCCATAAAATATCCCTCGGACATTCTCCCTATCTAGCAAATTTCCCTAATTACCTTGTCAGATCACAGCTCACACCAGAAATACGTAGGCCTACCACACAGCGGGCATTCGTGTACAAAAATGTACTTCTCTCCTAGATTTTTACCAAAACATCGTTCCTGGGATTCGACTTCGAGCCGAGACTGATTAGAGAACTGAGCTGACCCCCCATGCACCGAGGCGAGCTGCGTCACTGCCTCCAGCAACCAAGACTTCACGTGCACCAGTAAAGGCAAGATCGCTTTAAAATTTAAAGGGCCACATGACAGGTGGATGGATACCTTCATAATTATACAAATGTATATAACTTGCTAATGAAATAAGGCGATCTGTGAGGAAGTAAGACGGAAGAAGGCGAAGGCCGGGCCGGGCGCCACAGTGTCCGCGGGAACCGGTTCAGATCCATTACCTACCACTTGACTTCAGAGAGTTCGTGCCAAAAGTCGAGTCGGGGTCCTATCCATCACTAACGCAAGATTACATTTTCGAGGTGGCAAATATCGTCCATGAAAGCTCCCATACGAAAACCATAGCCAAAACGCACGATACGCATATAAAAGAAGACATCTATGGAAACAAACGACATGGATGCTTCAAAATTTTCATTGCTGATAAGTTATTTCCCTCCTACTTTCGGGTTACCGCTCTAATTTTCCGTTCATTACAATAATCACAAAACAGGACGAATACCAACCATAACGACACATTTCTGGCGTTCAGTTTTGGTTCATTTAGTTTATGGGCGCGCCAACCGTTCGGTCATCATGCGCCACTCTAGCCTAGGGGATGTGGGGAGGAGACACATGAAGGCTGGCCAGAACCAGCCACGGAAAGGGGGATGAAAGTGGGGGGAGGCAGTTTTCACGTTTTGGCCGTCATCGTTTTTGTCATCGTTCGTCGGAGGTCGTCAAAAAGGGGGGGGGGGGGGAGATCTCCGCCGACGACACATGCGTTCAGAATGTGATATTATAAAAGAGAACCAAATGTACTGACCAACGAGAAATTACAAAGCAGATTAATTATGAGTTGACTGAAATGACTAATTTTAGTGGTTTACAAATAACAAGAAAGGTCCAAGAAAAGTAGGTAATTCAATGTGTAAGGGAAGTCGTTGGATGTTATCGTTTCATTCGTTTGAAGCTATCAAATCAATCAAATCAAATCACACACAGTCTGCACTCTGCAGCAAACCATCTAGCACACTGGATGCAGGAGAGAGGGTTATGCTGTGCATCAAGGAAATATATTTATTATTGGTCTTTCTAGTGATATGGTACTGTCGTCACTGTCAGATGAGGTGTGTTCTAGCTCAGCTTGACATTTTAGAAGCATGAAATAAACGCACTTGTTGATATTCTTGTGAAATTATATCAAATAAGCAGTATATGTTAGAAACGTGTTTACAAAAGGTTTTAGTTGTCTGGTTCGCATTTTTTGATATTTTTAATTTTACCGCTTCCCCGCTGCCAACGTTGACATTTTTATAGCTACAATACGCGTTCTTGCCATTACGTCGTTTCTTATACGTCTCGACAATATTCTATTTTCAATGACTTTTAGGAGGTACTAAATAAATCGTAAAATAGAAAAAAAGTTGTGTTACTTTCCTCTTCAAAGTGAGTTTCAGAAAGCGTTTTAGTAAATGTTCGTGCCGAGTGGGTAGAAACATGTGGCTGTTCAAGCGGTGGGAGGTAGATAGCAGAGTCAATATGGATATCATATTATATATTACCAATATATTCAAATACTATCATCTCTAGTTTGTAAAATAATTAAACATTATCCACTATTGGCTTTGATCACCACTGGCCATGAAATGGTATAGGTGCTAATTTGAAGTTGAACTCCTCCACGCCCCACGTTCGGGGGTGACAGTAATGGACCACGGCAACGGGAGGCAGCAGGCTCCACCGATGTGATGGCCCGGCTAGATTCTAGAACCAGGCTCTGCTCTGTACTCTTCGGTGAAGCAAACTATAGCGACATTTCATTCGCATTAGTTTGCAAGAAGTGGTGCTCGTTGGTTGACAATGGCTGCGGGATCAGGTTAAACCACCTCGAAGTTGAAGCCACATCACAATCGAGTCATGTCCAGCAACGCGGGTCACGACCCTTCCTTTGTGTTGCCCACAGCGTCTGTATCAGGAAACTTACAGTACGAGGAAAACTTTAATGATTATCATTTTCAGATCATATAAATGAATAACGTCATCTTAGAAAGTGCGACATTTATTACCCCAATTTTGTGAGAAACATTAGAATGGAACGAGTTAGGCACCAGTGAACAATAGAACCAATTTTAAATTTTAAAAAATAACTATTTTAACTCAGGTTTTGTATTATAAAACAATTAAATACAGTAATAATACCGACTTAGAGTTGACGTTAGTGCTCGACGGTAAAATTCTAGACAATTTCAACTTCGTAGGCCCTATATGCTGCTTGAGTGGGTGGGTGTGAAAGCATCCTAGGCGTGATATGCCAGAGAACAAATTCACTTATTATCTCATTTCCTCGCCTCCTTGGGCAGTGGTGGAATAGCTCCGTACCCCCGCTTCCCATGGGGCGGTAAGCCTGAATGTGGTTTTACTCTCAATTATTATTCTCACATTGACAATGACAGCCCATGTCCGCACTGGACCGCAGTCGACTTGAGAGTCATGAACGATTGTCAAGTTGTGAATTGTTTACGTATTACACTTTCATAAGACGGCCCTACCCACAATCAAAACAATTAAAAAATAACCGGTCATCTTCAGGAACAAAACAAGTAAATATTGTACATAGAATCGTCGGCGTTTGATTCCCGGAGTAATATAATTGTTATTAGGAGGAGCTTTGCATGTCGTGCGACTGTACGAAGCCACTCAAAGGGCAACGTACGCCAAAAAAGAATTAGGACGGCTCACACTTCTTAGAAGTCGCGATTTTGGTGGCTAAACCCACTCGAGGTAGCCAAAATTGTTGCTGTATAACCAAAACCAAGAACGTCTTTACCACGCGCCTTTTTTTAAAAACCATCAAACAACCATACGAAAATACTTGCTTTATGCAGGACTAGAGCTATGTATTCGGAGTCGGGCCGACCGCCCAACCCAACCGCAAGAACCACCATGGACGAATTCAATGAGCAACATTTGATCATAGAACTAAAGTGAGTCAAATCAATGAGTAATCGTTGAATGAGCATTCAGCGCTTGTATGGTTACAGGATGAAGTGGGAGTGGGAGGTGTTGCTTGCGCCAGGTACGCACCTCACCTGCGACAACAAGAGTTGGAGAATACTGAACGGCGTCATGCGCGCACTTCGTTCACGATACAGGAAAACTTGCGTTGCGCGCAGGGGAAAAATATCTTTTTGCGACAAGGTAGTCAAAAACAGTCCTTAAATAGTTTGTATCGCACTTTTGTAGCTATCTCGATGTTTCTAATAATAAATTACAATTAAATTGAAAAAAAATATATATACAAGGAGTATTCAAATCCAGGTCCAAATGTTCAATTATACAGGGGCTGGCTGAAAAACATTCGTCGAGTGTCATATGTCCCTTTCACCAGCACCAACTCTTGCAAGGATAAAGTGATAAAAGTGAGTGAATAGCTCGATCAGCCATAGCTGTGGCACAGTGCTACAGCACACGTGATAATGATCAGCAAGGTCACAGACACCCGGCCCGGGCGCTCTCTAACACATCTCGTGGAGTTTAGACTCCTTTCATCGACCACCATTTATTTGTCCATGTCTATCAACAGGAAGCAATCCTACTCACGTACTTCTACTTCGATTCAATTCACTCGTAATTAAAAAGGATTAATTTTTTCAGTCCCGGGCTATTCAATGATCGCCTTTTGTTTTCATTCGTACTACAGGAAATAATTAGTTTGCCAAACGTTGGCTATGAATTAAAGGGGTGGAGAGAATTAGCAATTACATTTTCAAAGGAATCATCATGCCATAATATGTTATGACACGAATGATTAATCTACAATTATGGATTATTAGTTCAAATCCTTCAGTTCTTCCAATAGGAGTAAAAATTTGAATAGGCGTTTGCCCGCAAACTTAGTATTGGCGATATAAGAGTAAAAGAAAGTGTGTGGTTCTTCGTAAGATGGAGGATCGAGACGTGCATTTGATAGGCTTGATCAAGCTGACCCAGATTATGACCCAGCAGACGATCATTGACTATAGTGTTGGATCAGCCCGAGAAACGACATACGAACAAGATACGCGAAAACACACAGGCGCAAATTAGGCTAGAGTAGGAGGGTTCGCAGTAATGCTCTCCTTGGGGATTTAGGGAACGAGATTGATGATATGAAACACACAAAAATACGCTTATTCCACTATAATATAACTTTTAGTAGTGGTAAGTAAAAAAATAAAAAATAATAAATTCACTCGGTCACATAAATGATTGTACTAAATAAACTCCATTTGATTTAAATCAAACCAAGCCAACCCTGTAGACGCAGAGACCATAGACGAGGGAACAATGAACGTGCACTCGAGACGGAGGTCGAAAAGTACACAAGTAGATGGGGGGGGGGGGGGGGGTAGCAGTAGACGGAAGGAAAAGAAACGCTGGCCATAGTGTCAAATGCCCACATTAGAGAATCCAGAAATAATAATGATAACGGCGAAAGAGTGGGCGAACGAAACTTGCGAATGCTGACGAGAAGGAAAAATATACAAAACCCTGATTATTAAAGATAATCATCACATCCAGAACACCAATGCGTAAGAAATAGATGATTATATTTCTCAACGCTGACCTATTCTCAATTCTACGATTTACGAATCCAACATCGACCACGTTGCATAAAATTAGAGTGACTAAAAACATAATTACAAAACGTGTAGGCCTAATAAATACACAGCCGAGTCGATAAGCGACGACCATTTCTATAATACGGTAGAAACATGCGATCAAGATCGTCGGCGGCAACACCCGTCACTCTTGCCACTACCTACTGTACACTTTGCGCTGCGACATTGATACCGAGACAAATATTAGTATTTAGTAATCAATCGATTCACATCGTGATCGTGGATACTCCCGTATTGAGCAAGCAAGGCTAATTACATAGAAACAATAGAACGGAAACAGCTAGTAAACTCCCCTCGGGACCTACTGCACTGCGGAGTGCGGCCAGGACACGGCCGATCACCCCCACCCACACCTGCACGCTGCACCTCAATCGTGTGTGCGCTGTGCGGGGCCCTTCAAGTTCAAATCTGACTAAGAAATAATACAAGAAGACAAGAAAAAATTGTTCACATGAAATAATTACAACTACAAAAAAAAAAAAAGAGAGAAAACAGTTATACAGATCGTAAAGATAAAGAGTTTTAAAAATCAACTCGCAGAATGACGTTGGAGAGTGAGTGATCGGAAATAGGTCGATAAGGAGGCTGGATGTTTGTTGGTTCGAAAAACAGTGCAATCAACAAAATCGTCCATAAAACGAGAAAATGCTTCAAACCCGAGGACAAATTTCAAGTTTGCCTCCACCCCACCCCCAAGTGACCGTCGGATCTTCAAAAATGCAAATTTACATGCCGCCAGCTATTGCTTTGTGCTAAAATGTACCACAAACTTATTATGCGTTCCTAAACCAGCTGCCATGTCTATAACCACAACCACACAGCTGCAATCGATTAGACTTTGAGAGACAAGACAGTGAACGAAGAAAATCTAATGGCAAAGAACTCACCTTCTAATTTCGTTTTTCCGCAACCTTTCGGGTGTTTGCGTCATTCTCCTAAACGAATTTTACAGTGGTACATTTCACCACAAAACGATAACATATCATAATTTGGAGCAGGTTAATGTAGCGTCCTGCCTTATAGCCTCTACATCAGACCACCAACGTCTTGAGCAAAACAGGTCACTATTTTTAGATATGTTATACTATTTTTGAAGCTCCCATGTTGTTACACGACGTTAAAAGAACACCTTACCAGAGAGAGACGTTGATACAAGATAACGTTACTTAGACATAATTTCCTACTTTGATGAGGCGAGAGTAAAGAGTTTACATCATCAGTGATAAAGACTTTTATTACCATGGTAGGTGTGAAAGCATTGAAGAGACCGTGCACCGCCTGGCACGTTTGGTAAACATCGAGTTTGAAAGAATGCGAAACCTAAACAAACAGATTGGCAGAATATCATTCATGAAAGATGACAATGGCTTGGCACACACACACGTCCAGAAGATGCTTCCTTCAAGCATCTAGGAATACAACCATCAAACATCAATAATTCAAAACACACAAGCGAGTTACGTGCTTACGATACGACGTGAGCGAAATACATTTAAAACATGAACTAAACAATGTAAATGTGAGACCTCGCGATTATATTTCGGCAGTGATAGGCCAAGGTTTGAGTTCACGCTCAAACCGAGATTCGAACCTGGAAATGCATGATTTCTCACCACTGAAAGAGATTGATTGATTGATTGATTGATTGGTTGGATATTGCACTTTGGCTATTCGAGACGATGAGTGGTGATAGATGAGGATGAAGTATGAACAGAAGGGAGGAGGGGAAACCCGGTACCGGCATGTAGCCTACTTTTCGAAAAGTACCAAGGGGACCTCGAAGGGGACCATCCGAAAGAACGGTGTAACTTTGACAGTAATATAGGTTCCTCCACTAACCCGGACTACCGAGCAGACGTCGAGGAGAACGAAGCCGTTACTGAAAGAGATTGAAATTTGAGACTATACCATTCCGCATAATACATGCAATATGATCTTATAGAAAAGTAACTAATATGATGTAGTAAGGCTACGTGCGTTATTGTGGTCAGTGGTCTCTACGGCCAGACGTCGTCCACGTAGCCTAAACAAATCATGATTAACTGCGCAACACGTAGTTGACATTCGACGCTGGGCCTGGCAGTACAAACAAAGCTTGAGGGCGCATGTGTGCTCAAGTGTGAACCTGCCTCACGCACCATGGGTGGGCACTGGTCAGGCGTGAGTTTATTCTCACATAATATATCATTGGAATCCTAACCACAACACAAAGACCTGATTTGAAACGAAAAGCAAAACACACACAAACTTGTTCAATGGAGGAGAGTAGAAAATCAGAATTTTTCTTCGTCCCTGAATCTTATTTATTGGATAAGATTTGGAAACCTCCCCCCTGCCCTTTTCTCTTACAAACAGGTTAAAAATAGAAACGTTAACATATTTTCTTAATTCTGACGGAGAAACACGGATTTTTAAGTCTGATTTGACACGAAATTGACGTAACTACATTAGGTCCACTTGTAATATTCCATTGCGGTTACAAAGTTTCAATTGCAAATATCCATAGCGGATCCTAACTTGAACTAGGAGTCTAGAAGCCATTGTACAGGCTATCCCGCTATGCCGAGAGTTTATACTCTCCTGTCAAAATAGCGTTAGATTAGCATCAGTCAAGAATTTTTTTACAATCAAGTTATATTGCTAATAGTTGCACGACATTCATTATTGAACTAGGAGTGATTGCTCAGCTTACCTCTCTTGCACGGAGTGTATTCTTGTCATAACATAACGTTTAATAAGCCAAACCACGTAAAGACACTCTTAATGTACAAACTACATCAAAGCTGATTCATATTTTGTAATCTGCTGCAGCTTTGAGCAGTGAACCATAATACTATTCCCTACCATTGCAACACAACGAGGATAATGTTCACTAACCGATCATGCTACTTGTCACGAACAGTGATACCAAAGTGGTTTGAAACAAATTTTCAACACAATGCAAGGAAACCTTGAAACGTAGGTCTCGACTTGCCGAAGCATAGGAGTACAAATGATAGCTCAAGTCTAAAGCAAGATTTGTCGTATCATACTGTAAATAAAAAAATCGCATCTTACACTCCTCTGAAGCACATTTAACACGGCGTTGTTTTTATAACTATAAACTTAACTAGCCCCATCACTCAGAAACTGCACTGTATCAATCACACAACACACTCTAAGGGCAAGCCCTACCTTGCCTTGAATGCGTGCGCACGTTTAAGGACATACTTACGTTACAGCTAGCACGCAAAACCGACACTGCGATGTCGTACGTTAGGAAAATACTTCACGTACAGCTAGCTAGCAACAACTCGGCATGCTGAAGTGCGCACGTTAGGACATCTCACGTACAGTAGCTACGCAACACTCGACATGCCTAAAAGCTGCGACGTAGGACATACGTTCACGTTCGTATGCATACGACAACAACTCGACCTGCATGAGCTCGCATTAGCATACTTCACTTTACAGCTAGCATCGCAACAACTCGACACTTGCCTAGCGCGCAGTTTAGGACATACTTCACGTTACAGCTAGCTACGCAACAACTCGACACTTGCCTGAGCTGCGCACGTTAGGACATACTTCACGTTACAGCTATAAGCTACGCAACAACTCGACACTTGCCTGAGCTAACACTTTTCAGATAAGATGGCAAAATAGCAACTTTGCATTCGAGATTCACGTGCAAGTCAGTAGCGCGATGTGATAACGGCGCGATTTACAAGCGTGTGACTGCAGAAACATGGTTGCTTTGGTGCTCTTTATGTTACACGTTTGGCATATCTAATGGGAAATCAAAAACTTGTCATAAACGATCTTCACAGAAATATCATACGATAACTTCCTGACGGTTAGAATTAAAACTATATTTTAGAGGTCGACAAGTGAAGACACGAGGCAGTGCATGTACAGCTTTGAATTGTAGATCACGTACTATTTCATAAACATTGCGCCCTATATAATAGTTTACAGCTAAACAGCTAAACCTGTATCTATAGTGTATAACCGTCAAACTAGAGTTTAAACTAAAGATTGAAAACAGAAAATAGCTTACGTAGGCCCTACAGACAGCAGCACAAAGAAAAATGTGAATCAAAAGTTGTCCTGTATGTGGCCTAATGAATTTGACCTGTACCTTCGTTGGGGGGAGAGGGGGGGGGGGGGTCTGGGTTAGATCCTCGCAGTCGCAGCAATCTTTGATAACAGTTCGCACACCAAAAATGTTTGTATCTCTGTACAAACATATTCATAACGCTATCATTATAGATTCATATCCCACATCCATGGAGCCTGAACAGTTGCCCGTTTTCGTCGAATATTATTTTTTCTTGACAACGAGAGTAGAAGGATAAGGAAGCTAATTTTAATTTGCAACAGCTGTAAAAGTCAGTTCCCCACCTGCAACTTGTCGGATCCATGAGAAATTACTTTTACATAATATCGTAAACTTAATTTCACAGGTCTCTCACGTCGACTTTTCCATCTGGGGACTGACCGCAAAATCCTATTAGCTGGTACAGACAGGGGTGTACTATTCTCGCGACAAGAAGTCGTCCCTTGCGTGAAAACTTCGATCATCTACAGTTCTACACAACCCAGTTATATTACACGATAAACAAGACTAAATTTGAGGTTAATTGAAAAATAATTTTTAACGTGTATCTTAATTTTACGTTTTTTTAAAATTAAAATTACATCAAGCAGGCGGTGACCTAACCAAAGAACATCCAAAGAAACTCGTGCCCGAATTTTTCATTGTTGTCTCCAACATTGTTCTTGGGTAGCTTCGCAAACGCTTTTTCAGGCGCGTTGCTGGATGAGCGTAATTGGTGCATTTAGCTGCCATGTATTATGCAGATGGTATTTAAATTGATTTCGATTTCTCATAGTCATTGCTATGGCCTGTGAGACACGCTTGGTAATATTGTTATTTTTACGACGGCATGAGAATCAGGGGTGCGTCAACCTGGTAGGTCCTTTCGCATTTCGCATTTCACATTTGCACACATGGCAGCTCAATGCACCAATTACGCTCATCCAACAACGCGCCTGAAAAAGTGTTTGCGAAGCTTCCTAGTTTTAAATACCGTACACGAAATAAGTATCTCTAAATGTTTCATATTTTGAAAGGAAGAAGCACATGGGGGAGAAGTATGATTAACAATCGATTGAAATTAGAATTTCGATAATCGCCGACAACCCCATGAACCGCCAACACGCGCTTATCGATCTACAAGTGAAGTTAGTGTCAAGAAACGTGATTCCTCGTGATTAGTAACGCTCACCGAGTTAACAAGCACCACCACCATTACGCCCGAGCGCAGCATCTTACGGCAATCTGCAACCCGGTTTATCACACAACTCAGTGCAGACTACTTGCAATTGCATTTAAAACTCAAATGCCTTGCCATGCTTATTAAAATTACAGCCATTGGGCGTTGGCACGTAACACTCAAGAAATCAAATTAAACGGAACGCAACTTCTTGGCGGAAACCACGATCCTATTGCTACGCAATTACCTACCAGCCATTGTTAATTTTAACACCGATTGCCTATTAACTCAAGAACCCATAAACTCTAGGCCTACCTACATATCGGATGTATTTTAGGCCTGAACAACGCAAAAACAATAAGACGGATTCTTAAGTTAGATTCAGAATCCAAAGAGTAAAATTTAGTAATAATTAGTTACGTGTACTACATCCAATTGTGAATCCGCACCCAGAGCATGCGTGCTGAATACATTCAGGTTGCACTGATCCACACTATACTGGCAGTTTGCCTCAATACATCCAGGTTGCACTGATCCACACTATACTGGCAGTTTGCCTCAATACATTCAGGTTGCACTGATCCACACTATACTGGCAGTTTGCCTCAATACATTCAGGTTGCACTGATCCACACTATACTGGAAGTTTGCCTCAATACATTCAGGTTGCACTGATCCACACTATACTGGCAGTTTGCCTCAATACATTCAGGTTGCACTGATCCACACTATACTGGCAGTTTGCCTCAATACATTCAGGTTGCACTGATCCACACTATACTGGCAGTTTGCCTCAATACATTCAGGTTGCACTGATCCACACTATACTGTCAGTTTGCCTCAATACATTCAGTTTGCACTGATCCACACTATACTGTCAGTTTGCCTCATACATTCAGGTTGCACTGATCCACACTATACTGGCAGTTTGCCTCAATACATTCAGGTTGCACTGATCCACACTATACTGGCAGTTTGCCTCAATACATTCAGGTTGCACTGATCCACACTATACTGGCAGTTTGCCTCAATACATCCAGGTTGCACTGATCCACACTATACTGGAAGTTTGCCTCAATACATTCAGGTTGCACTGATCCACACTATACTGGAAGTTTGCCTCAATACATTCAGGTTGCACTGATCCACACTATACTGGCAGTTTGCCTCAAGTATTTCCTTAAATATTTAGCTTGAAACAATGAGTACACACGATTAACGAGTTATGACAAAAAGTGATAAGAAGATTGGAGAAATACGATATTGACAATGTTTTACGTCACATCCGCAAGTGTCAGATTTCTACACCAACGAGAATTTAGAAGTCCCACTCCAGTCGTTTATACTGACACAATGATATTTGTTAGTTCATTGGTAATTTGTTACACAATATTGGTTTACACATTTGTCATTGACCCCAAGGAGTGCAGAGAGCGTAAGTGCACATCATAGAAATGGGTCTTTATAAGAACACATTATGTGGCAGGAAAGAGTGAGATAACTTTAACAAATTAGGCCTATAATGGTAGGCTACCCTACAAATAAAATGAAATTTGACGGTAAGTATTATTATAATAGGGCCTAGTATAAAGAAGAGAAAGACGTTATGGTATGCAATTTAGCTAAGGTCTGGTAGATACAGTCAAATTGAATAAACTAATGAATACAAATAGAATACCTACATAGGCATTAGAGTCACAGGTTAGAGTAATGATATTACCTAGGTAAGATGGATATCCAAGGTTCGTACTAATGGATAATCATACTATCTATTGTGCTGCAATGATGGGGTACCAAAACAGGTACCGGTCCGGTACAAATAAACCTCCGCCAATTCAAGCTATTGACACAGGCAGCTTTCGATTTACAATATGCTTCACATGGGGACTGTAGGTAAAAAAATGAATACAGTGTATAGCTACCTATTATTAGTATACAGGCCTAAATCGAATAGTCCCAAGTCATAATCTAAGTCATAATCCAAGTCCAACTCGCTACCTTCCCGTGGTTTGGCCTGTGAGTAGGGGACTAGTGTATTCCCCAAAACTAAGGGCGAGCTCTGGCCGGTTGGGATGCGTGTTGCAAAGAGAGCTCTCGCGCAACTTTTTATCACATCTTTCTTCATTCACACAGCCTTACTCATATTTATTTTCTTCTTTCACTTTTTTCGTCTCCATACTTGCCGGCCCTTTCTGCAACGAGCACTCCTCCGTTCCCACCCAGTTAAACCCATCCTATCCAACATCCTCACTCCTTCCCATTAACCCCCCTCGTCTTCCCTTACGTTCCATCCATTAGAAAGAAGAAAACATGGTGGTAATCCACAATCATGGAAAAAGAAAATTTGGAAGATTCCAATACAATTGACATGGGCACTGATAACTCTACTGTTGAGTGCCCTAAAACAACATTAACTAACTAACTAACTTGGTGGGATATTATGAATCGGCTGTACATTGTAATTTGTAAGCCAAGCCGGGCGGGGTTGAATTTCGAAATTTCTGGATTCCATAACGATTAATGCCATCAACAAACAGTTTCTTTATTATGCTAATATGTGCATGAATGACTTAGCAGCCTGCCACTGTATTCGATGCTGCCGCAAAAACGAGACGAGCTCTTTAGGGGTTGGCGTTTTGCACGAACACCCTATGACACAACACAATGTAAAGCAGATATGAGCATGCAATCTTACCATTACCTGCATAATTTACCTCCAGACACCGCATCCCGCAAGATTAAGTTTTCTAATCATCGGACAAATTAGCAAAGGTAGTTAAAATGGCATAGGCGTAAGGTAAATTGCAAGTTGCTCATAAATAAATAGCGACAGCGCATCTAATCCATAGCAACAATGTGGTGGAGCCTAATGGTGAATATACCACAGACTGCTGTGGTTACAGAGATAGGATGGGCCACATAGTTCATTATTATTTATGAAGGGCAAGACATTCAAAATCTTTCCCATGACGACCACTACTCCTTTCAGAAGAAGACAGCACATGAACATCACACCATCCTCCTTGTCTGGAAATGTATGTTTTTAAAGAACTGAAAATGTATTAAATGTAATGTAGGAAATGTACAGCCAAAGCTATGTTGAGCAACAAATGGATGACAATAGCTTAATAACGAAAGGTGACCTGCATTGCATGTCTCTCCTGCAATGAAAAATCTGACGTGTAATTCGAATAGTTTTTAAACGTTTGCCTTTCACAACACTTCACTACCAGACTACCGACTTGGTAAGGTCTGGTCGTATTTCCGTCAAGATTTTAACTACGAGAGTAGGTCAGGACTATAAATTAATTTCATCAATATTCATTGTTTTTGTACTCACACGCAGGGGTTGGACTTAAATGCACCGAAGGGCAAGCCGTAACATAATTAAAATGCCGGAACTATTTTCATGATAATAACTCATTTAGGAGACTGTTGGGAGGGTGCTAAAACGTGCTTCAAAAGTAAAACAATGACTAACGCTTTAGAAGTTGAACGTTAACCATTTGTCCCTATTCTTCCAATTAGCTTGTCGTCGCTATGGCAACCACACACACGTCCGAGCTCCCACCCGCACTGCAGAACGAATCCTGGTCGGGACTCGAACGTCATACTCTGCGGCAAGACTGTCCACATCCCTGCACCATAACATTCCTCGTCTAATCGAATATAGCATGGCATTTGCGAGATAATGCCTCGCTCGACACGAACGACATTATAACCTTTGGAAATGTCAAAGAAAGCAATTTGTTAAACGGTAAAACACTAATGAGAATCTGTTCTAGGCCCGTATAAAGCTTTTAAAAAACTAGGCAAAAGTGGTTTTCAAGCAAAAAGTTGACTATGGTCCGTTCCACCCTGAACAGAGATAGCCGCCCTCCAAGAGTCGCCCACTAGGGTAGGCCTAACTGACAGGCTTGTTCTAGTGTTAGTGGTGTTCTATTATTGGGGGGATGTGCATGTGGGTACATAAGGGTCCCGCCGGTCACTTCTCTCTGTGTTTGAAAAGGGTAGATAACAACCTTGAAAATGGGCAGAACAAACCTGGACTCATGGATGCAGTCTCGGTCAGAGTTAGACTAGGAAGTCAAAGCGGTAAAACGAAAGAATAAAGAAACATGTAGCCTACACATGCCTAAAGTACGACCTCAAACTGTGGAAAATGGGTAAATGCTCAGTCCATCTTTTTCTTGCAAAGTACACGTACCAATGAATATTAGCAAATTGTGTGAGGAAACGTGAATTTTAAAGTTCCGTCTATTAAAACTTCAACCACAAGTGGCTCGGTAAGTTAGAACGGCGTATCTCGTGGGCACACGGCTGCCGTCCGTCTTATTTGTCTGGACGCCGACGGTGGCGGGGTTACTTTGAGTGGCTCACCCAGGAACAATGCTGCCACTTAAAACCATTGTTCACGCCCTCGGAAGAGCTCCACTAAGAAGCCGAACACTCATCCGAACCCAAAAATTCACAAAGTCGTCGTACAACGTCGTATTCCTAGTAACTTGATCATGTAAATGCCCCTAACAACAGCAAACACAGATTACTACCAGTTATTGAATTGAACGATCACAATTTTGAGATGTTCGAAATTCTTGAAGGAATTTAAAACCTGAAGATGAAATGTGCCTCGAGACGAGTCAGGTGACTAAGAAAGTGTGTTGCCGATTAACATAAAACACAAAGTCAATATCATGTTCAACATTACCAAGGTCGGCATAATCACGGCGGTGGACAGGGACACTGAGCACAGCGGGTGAAGAGAAGATAACAAGTAAATAGAGATGATTGTGTTGTCGCTAATAGTGAAAATGTTCGCATGAGGAGAGCCCCCCTTGTGGTCCAAGTCTCCTCAAGATGTTGTTTGAGGGGTCCACACCGACACCCATCTTTTATCGCCTTTTACGGTGAGCCGAGGAGGAGAGGAATGCTAAGGGCCCATTCTCACCGAAAAAGCAAATCCTGCGCCCTCAGTTCGATTTTGACAAAACTACGTTCAGCAGGCATGTATAGAGCCAGCCTACTTAGACCCAAATTATTTCGATCGCGTGTTTAGCTAGGTAATGTAAGATAATCGATGGAGGGAGAAAGAGTAGTATGTAGTGCGTGCGTAAACACGCACCAACCAAAACAGTACGTGCATGATGACTAACGCAATTGCGCCCTGTAAATAATTGGGATTGTCCCGTATCGAGTAGCCCTATGCGGCTGTGCCCCTATCACACACAAAAGAAAAAGAAACCCCTTTATTTACCGACACCAGGTGGAATAATATTATGTGACTGCGTCGAAGCCCAAGGGCTACCAATGGGATCAACTGCCTTGGCCGGTGTTACTTTATGGGCACAGCCGCAGCCCCTTTTGAAAATGCGAATGAAACAAAATAACAAACTATGATCACAACTGTAAAGTAGGTTATGAGATTTTATACCGATGTCAAACCGGACCCTACTAGATAACATAGCAATTAGCAATAGCCAATAGCATTACTTACCTATAGGTCTAATTAGTATTACTCCAATAATTACATGTTTAGCTATAGGTCTACTTCAGCAGTGTTGTAACTCATATGTAGGGCCTACCATGTCTTATTATGAATAATAATAATAATGAATATATGGTTTTTAAGCATAAGCCCGCTTTAAGGACATAGTTATTGATTCATAGCAGTTGTCGAAAAAGTTTGCCCCGACTGGGGTTCGAACCCAGAACCTCCGGCTTAACGTGCCATAGCTCTACCAATTGAGCTACCGGGACCACAGAACAAACCTTTACTAAACTGCTATTTGTTGTGATTGTTGATTTTCATGACATAAATCCAACAGAAGACTGCAATGTAGCTGTCAAATCTGAAAGATCGCATGGATAAATTCAATCACATCTCATCTCCCATGAGTTGGGTAGTATGAATATATGGTTTTTAAGCATAAGCCCGCTTTAAGGACATAGTTATTGATTCATAGCAGTTGTCGAAAAAGTTTGCCCCGACTGGGGTTCGAACCCAGAACCTCCGGCTTAACGTGCCATAGCTCTACCAATTGAGCTACCGGGACCACAGAACAAACCTTTACTAAACTGCTATTTGTTGTGATTGTTGATTTTCATGACATAAATCCAACAGAAGACTGCAATGTAGCTGTCAAATCTGAAAGATCGCATGGATAAATTCAATCACATCTCATCTCCCATGAGTTGGGTAGTATGAATATATGGTTTTTAAGCATAAGCCCGCTTTAAGGACATAGTTATTGATTCATAGCAGTTGTCGAAAAAGTTTGCCCCGACTGGGGTTCGAACCCAGAACCTCCGGCTTAACGTGCCATAGCTCTACCAATTGAGCTACCGGGACCACAGAACAAACCTTTACTAAACTGCTATTTATTTATGTCATTTATTTATGTCGATATTTATGTGATTTATGTCATGAAAATCAACAATCACAACAAATAGCAGTTTAGTAAAGGTTTGTTCTGTGGTCCCGGTAGCTCAATTGGTAGAGCTATGGCACGTTAAGCCGGAGGTTCTGGGTTCGAACCCCAGTCGGGGCAAACTTTTTCGACAACTGCTATGAATCAATAATAATAATAATAATAATAGCCTAATAATAATAATAATAATAATAATAATAATAATAATAATAATAATAATAATAATAATAGGCCTAATAATAATAATAATAATAATAATAATAATAATAATAATAATAATAATAATAATAATAATAATAATAATAATAATAATAATAATAATAATAAAGTGATCATAGTGTAAACCTAGGTACTACATTTGAAATTAGTCAGGAGATCACACGTTCATTAACTGATTAGAAGATGCACAAACACTGATCTCAATGCAAACAGTAGGCTAGGTTATTCTTGATTGGATTGGATATTATGCACTTTGGCTAATCGAGACGATGAGTGGTGATAGATGAGGATGAAGTATGAACAGAATGGAGGAGGGGAAACCCGGTACCGGCACGTAGCCTACTCCTTTCGAAAAGTACCAAGGGGACCTACGGCTTAACGTCCCATCCGACAGGACGGTGAAACTTTGACAGTCATGTAGGTTCCTCCACTAACCCGGACTGCCGAGCAGACGTCGAGGAGAACGAAGCCGTTACACTAGCTCTCGAACCCTCCATCAATATTCACCATACGCAACATTTGCACATTTCTTGTTCTTCAACCCTCATTTATGAATTAATCATCACAAAAAATGGAAGTGAGGTTTATATGAACCATTTGCTATCGACTAGGTATCGCGAGTTCTATCGATCAATTGTCAACACGTGGTGTTCAATTACATCACCACCCATTTAGTTCCCGATCATACAATTATATATCTATCGTCCAGTTACCAATCAATGGAATAAAACAACACTACAATAGTGTTGTGGATATTATTTACTAGGCTACAATTCAGAAATTAAAAAAGTTCGCCCCAACCGGGAATCGAACCACGGATCTCCCGCATTCCAGGCAGGCGTCTTAACCACTAGACCATCAGGACGGGTACCGGTACATTTTGATCTCTGAATTGTAGTTAAATTATACATCTGTTGGGGCAGACTTTTTTAATTTCTGAATTGTAGTAAATAATAACAATTACACCTACTAAGTTCCTACCTATTAAGTTCCCGACTTACCAAATCGAGAAGTATTGTGGATGTCTGGAGTGATATAGTAGGCTAGTAGGTAGAAATGGGAATTTCGAGACGGACCGCTTTTCATATTTATTTTCGGGCTTCGGGCCGGACCCGTAACATTACAACGGTATCCTACTAGTTGAACTAAGAAACCATCACAATACACAATCTGTTGTCTGAAATGACGCCGGCAGAGCATTTGCAGTCTAAAAATCCTCATGATTTTGATAGTCTTCGAAAGAACCAGGCTGACTTTCAGGCCGGGTCGGACTTACGGGCCGGGCCAGGATCATCATCTTTTGGGCCGGGTTTCGGGTCGGGCTGCTGTTTTTTAAATTTCTCATCTCTTCTAGTAGGCCTAGCTAAGCCCTAACTTGTATGAGATGAGGTGAGACACTAAATAGTCTTATCAGAAGGTGTTACCGAGGTGTGTTTGGTACAATACAATATTAATAAAACCGCGCTAAGCGGCTAAAGAGCCACCCTTATAAGACCCTCGGTGACCAATTTAACCATTGAAGTCTTAAATTTATTTGTGTATCAGTTTTTACATTAGGTAACTGAATGAGATGTAGGCCTACGCTTAATAGATAAATAACTGTCTCTACTCTTCATTCTTCAACGAGACCAAGAAATACCCTCAGTAAACACTACGAATAAGTGGGTGTGGCACATGACACTAGCGGACAGAAGTAAAGAATTGGAACAGGAAATAGAAACAGGTAAAATGGAACTGGGAGTGCAACCAGGCTTTACAAGTAATAGGCCTACACTGAATTTTACCAATTAATCTGTGATTTATTGAAATAGACGTACCAGTAACTGATATTGGCTGGTAGAACCCAAGCCCAAGAATGTGTAGATTTATAAACTAGGTTGTAGTGTTTGAAACATATAATCTGCCTGACCTAGGCCTACAGATTTATTTACCTAATCAGGGTAATTAATATTAATTTATTAAAAATCTATCTTATTCAGTTACAAAAACTGATTTGCAAAGGAAGACAATATAATATTGCAATACAGTACCACAAATGCACATAATAAATAATAACAAACCAAGACAGGCTAAACAAATCAGAACATTCGCAATGCTCGGGTAGGCCTTGCCTACATACCGGTAGGTCTGGTTCAGTTTCATTTTGGCCCTGGTTTCTCAAATCTTTCATTCAATTTAGGTCTACTGAGTTTGTTGGTTGATGTCTAATGCAAATTGTGCTATATATCCAAGATGATCTTTATTCCGGATAGTCCTACGTTAACTTTAGGGTTGCCAATAAAAGAAATTTAACCCCAAAACAATTGTTAATCTCAAGAAGCTAGTTACGTAAGTAACACTCATCGGATACCTAGACCGATGTAGGCGTAGGGCCTATGGCACAATTTCTACACAAACTAAACTTGCTATGTGCTGTTTGGTGTTGACTATACCTATAATTTGTCAAGAAATCATAAAATTTAAAAGTTATTCAAACTCCTAGTGCTGGTTTTAAACCACCAGTCCAACAGTTCAAGTGCATTGCCTCAATTAACATCTCTATGCTCTACTTTATAGATGCTTGAGATAACAATATGATCAGGGTCGGACTGGCTGTCCATGGGGTTAACGGGAGAATTTATTTAATGGGCCTCCGCACTGGCGAAGCCCCCGAAAGCTTAGCGAAATTAGCATTTTGAACTCCCTTTGAATGGTTTTCCTGCTATTTTGACAAGCGTTCAAGGTAGGATGAGCTTGAGGAAGAAAGGATTAGAAATCTAATATAATTTAACAGAATTGCATTGATTATAAGGAAAACTTACTTTTCAACTGAAAAATTTCATTTTCCAACTGAAAGGGTATGATCAAACACTTATTATAGTCTAGTCATTAGCCTATATAAAATTTAATCTTAACTGACTAGTGACTACGTTTGCAGGTGGTAAGTTGCAAAGAAAATATATTGTTCATCATGCAAAATATTTATTTTATTACTAATTATTTGAGATTATTAAACTCAAACAAGAGTCAATTATTCATAATATGGTCAAGCTCACATCCATAAATTAAGACTAATTTTACACGGTGCAGTATTAAATTATATTCCAGGTAATTCTTATAAAATAATATAATAATTATTGAAAATATAAAAATAATCATTAATTTAGATAGCCAAGTCATAATTTAACGTCGGTAAAAAAAATATGCATGTTATCTCTTGCTTTCAAACTGTTCTCATGCAGTCTCTTTTTGTTCTTGTGTGCATGATGAGTTCACTCATTACTGCTTCATGATACATTTATTTAATAGTATTATAAATTTATGATATTTTAATAGTATTAACAATATTATTTTTTCTTGTAATACAATTTTGTTATTAATTTATACACCTTTCCTTTATAGTTCAAAAGCGAACTGCAGTGGGCACAGACCGAGTTTTGTGCCATGGATGCAATCATGCATGTACGTTTAGATCTACAGGAACAAAACACAATAATCGTAACTTCTATCAAACTGTCTGCATTATAATTCAAGTATGAATGCAGAATGCTTAGTGCCTGTGTTCGGAACGTATTCCTTCCTCTATAGTTTGGATTCAGCTGAGCGGTTGCGGTGTGGGAAGGGGCAAAGGGGTGTAAAATACGCGGAACATTCGAACAACAATAATTATCACTTCAAACTTTAGTATTTCCATTGGCCCCAGCGTAGGGGCCCCGAAGGGTCCCTACGCTGGCCTACCGGGGAATTTCCTGGTTCCCCAGTGGGCCAGTCCGACCCTGAATATGATCTTAGGGAACCGTTGATTCCCAAAATCTGGATTCAATCAATTTTACCTTGGGTATATAAGGAATCGACTGGATATCAATGAGCAAAGTTAATATTATTTTCTTAATTTTCACATAGGCCTTAGACGGTAGGGCCTACTAGGCCTAGCCTACTTAGTATAGCCTATACATTGTATCCATGACATCACATGTACCAGAGCTCTACAAAAACTATGCAGGTAGGTGTTAAGAGCACAGAACACTAATAGGGCATTCAGGCACGTAGGAACGTCTTAAAAGTCTTCCTAGGGAAGATTTTGTGGGCAGCCGCTGGGGCCGGAGACAAAGCCCCAGCCGTCGGAGGCCCTTTAGTCGAAGGCGGAAAAAAATCACCATAGGCCTACTACAGTTATTTCGTCATGTTTTAACTGCACTCGGACTCCGTAAACGATTTTTTACAGCAACTATCTGCGACCTAAAAACTAAAAAAAAATGAACGTGAAGTGGCCCATTTTAGTAAATTTCAACCAAATTTTTTATGTAGGGCCAAATGACGAAGCATACAGGCAAACATAGGCTAGTCGTTTAACCAAGGTTACTGTCGAATTGTATAGGCCTAAGTGTATGCGTAGGACCTAGCCTATTTACTACGGAAATTCCGGGCTTAATATTTAACTCGCGTGAGTTTTGCCCCCACCTGCCCCCTCAGTTCCTATGCCACTGGGGGCATTAGATTCACAAAGTGCCAGCATGTGCCGTAACCCAAGAAAGGATGTCGGCATCACAGTGTTGTAGACCGACATAAAGAGTGCAGCAAGTATATAAACTAACTTACAGAACTTGAATTGAGAGGAAAATTGATTCTTCAAATTTGGGATCAATTTAAATCATCCAGCTAGGCCTAGGCATAGTCCTTACTACAGGACGCTCTACAAAGGCCTGGGAACGAGGCCCTGCAACGGTAACGGCAATACCTACTGAATTGATGATGATTTAACATTGCCCACTAACTGAAACGGTAGGCTACAAACAGGAAGCTTTTGCCGGGATATTATAGAGCGAACCTTAAAAAGTCCTAATCTAAAGCTAGGTAAAATTTTACAAAATTGGAACCCATCATAGGCCTAGGTTAGTGTTACTTGTACCGTACTTTAGCACACAACCTAGGATCCATCCTAAAGGCCTACATAGGAATTTACATGGTTAGGGGTAAGTGGGGTAAATAGGAACACTTTTAGAACTTTTCAGCTTTGACTTTCTGTAAAAAGTTGTACAATTGACTTTTTTATGATTTTTTTGTTGAACATTATTCTTTGCACTGTTGTTAGTGTAAGGAATAACTTGTGTGTCATTTTCCTAAAATCATGTACTAGGAAAAAAATCAAATGTAAAAAGTGGTATTGTTCCTATTTACCCCGTCATTTTGGGGTAAATGGGAACAGACAACACTGTAGCTTATTGGTGTGAGGTAAAACAAAATGGGGTAAATAGGAACAGACATATCTGATGTATGATTTCAATAAAAAAAAAATTAAGTCAAAATGTTAAAAACTGTGGATGCTATGTAAGAAAACAATATCAGATTATATATTAAAACCGGAGCGGAGCGAAGCGCTACATTCGTGTAAAAAAATATTCTTAGTTGTTTTTGTGACAAAAGGATTAGTTTAGTGTTAATTATCAACCTTGCAAATAAGTAAGTGGAAAAATTGGGAAGGGGGGATGAATTTAACTTTTCTAATCAAATTTTATCAACGGTGGGAATATGGGGTAATTAGGAACGCACATCAATCTTATGGGAATCTTGTGAATATAATGCACTGAGGTGATATTTTCTGTCAGAAGAAATTGAGGAAAAAGCAGAAAAATGGCCTAAATGGCAATTTTCACAACACCTGGTCAACCACAATGGTCAAGTAGAGATGGCTGTGAAGATCGAGAAATGTTCCCATTTACCCCATAAATATAACCCATAGGTTAACTGTGTTGTTCCTTTTTACCCCACTTGTTCCTAATTACCCCGAACCAGTGTTCCTAATTACCCCCAAATGGAGGTGGTATGGGGTAAATGGGAACAGGGGCTTAACAGCCATGATGGACTAAGATAAGCAAATGCAAACAAATTGTAAAATCATGTTCATAGTTAGGGGGAACTTTTTATATGTCAAAATATTTTTTTAGGGTAGGCCTACTCTTTGGACATAATTTTTTTTTCTAAAGTTTTTTTGACTGAAACTTACATCAACTTTTAAGTGTAGGGTAGTTTTTAAAAAATCAGAAAACTATTAAATTAACATCAGAATGAGCTGATTTTTTGATATGTTGTTGAGAAAATAAAAAGGTCACATGGAATATTTTTTGTATTTTTTTAAATAGGTCATATGGGGTAGATTTTAGGGCTGTTCCTATTTACCCCATGTTCCCATTTACCCCACTTACCCCTATTATGGCTACCACAGGTCTACATGCACATTTCAGGTAGGGACCTACTTTCAATTATGGTAGCCTACAACTAGGCCTACAAGATACTTAAAAAGGTGGGTCTAAATATATGTAGGCCTACACAAACAGGGAACCATTTTAGGCACAGCTATCTACAAAAAGTTAAATCTGCTTGAAGTCTTGGAAAAACTCAAATGCTGTGTCACTTAGGTATTTAAGTCTACGTACTGCACTTTACCCAATTCTATAAACTAGGCCTAGTATAGCTTAGCCTCGATCTTACAATGTAGGCATACAGGTAATTAATAAATATATGACTAGACCTAGGCCATGACTCTCCATGAGGAGGATGATTTTATTTTGGAACCCTCAACCGAAGAAGTTCCGGTAGGCCTAGGCCTCCGCCTTTAGTCTACAAGCCCAGGCCTTATAAATAAATAAATTGTATTTAGAGTCTACCCACTCAGTTATATAACTGATTTTCAGTGGAAGACTTTAAATCAACGCAGTGGATATTCGCACAGTCAGCCGTACGACTAGTGCAAAATTATTCGTACGGTCAGCCGTACGATACCACCTAACTAGGCCAATAGCTTCAAATATCACAGTGCATTGTGGCAGAGTGGTAGCGCATCCGAATTCTATGCGAAAGGTCGGCGGTTCAAATTTTCGTTTGGTCGTTTTTTTTACCATTCTATTTGGGTCCATGTTTTTTCTGCAAATGATTTCACTACATTCAGCCCCGTCGCAAACACAATTCTAGATGATAAAAGCGTTTAAAAAGTGCTAGGCCTAGGCCTATTTTAAGGAAAAGCCTTCTCTAGGGCCTACACCTCGACGTGTAGGTAGGCAGCCTAAAAAGGACTTTTGTTTAAAATAGAAAGTTAAAGGTCTTGGGAAGGTTTTTTGTTGTTAATAAAACAACAAAAAAGGAAGACGACAACCGAAAAAGGACTTTCGTTTAAAATAGCAACGTTAAAGGTCTTGGAAGATTTTTTTGTTACCAAAACAGCAAAAAGGACGACAACATTTAGGCCTAGGCCTACCAAAAAGAACTCTCGTTTAAAATAGCGATGTTAAAGGTCTTGATGTTTTTTGTTGTTACTAAAACAGCAAAAAAGGACGACGGAAGGACGACACTTTTATTACGGCGCGCCTTTATCCAATCAGATCATTGACCGTACGAATAATTTTGCACTAGTCGTACGGCTGACCGTGCGAATATCCACAGCCTTAAATCAAAGCGACCAAGCCAAACCTGTAGGCCCCGACGCAATCGACGAGTGAGCGATAACCAACCAAAGATCGATATTTTTAATATGAAATATAGGTAGCAATCAGTGGTATGGACAGTGCGAACACCCGCGGATCCACGCCAGAATCAACGAGGCCGATTCAGAACAACTCTGAATTTATTATGTGCTTTGTTGCTAGGACGGCTCCAAAGTCACCGTTTACAAACTCCCAAGACACGAACTGATGGACTCAGGTCCAAATCAGAAGTTAAAAAACTTCTGACTTTAGCGGGAATCGAACCCTGGACCTTCTGCATTGGAAGCAGATACGCTAACAACAAGACCAACGAGCTTTAAACAAACTGTCAGGAATAGGCTTAGGGCCTCAGTTAACCAACTCGAATTTGACCCCATGGAAATGGATGTGGCCCTAGTGCCTAGGCCTTTAAACATGTTCTAGGCCCTAGGCCATAGCTTAGGTCTAAGCCTAGGCCTAGGCCTAGGTTAAAAAGCCGTGGCCAATTGGTAGGAAGCTAGAACCTGGTCATAGGCCTACCTAGGCCTAGGCTAGCCCTAGGTAGGCTTGGGCCTAAAAGCATTGTTCAATGACAACATTTTTCTGGGCGTTGATTATTTACATAGTACCAACACAGACGACAAAAAGTCAGAAAAGGCGTAAATAGGGATGGAGCAGGGTAGGTCTAGGTAGGCTCGCTTTTATCACCTGATTGACAATCACATGCTACTATTTCCGGTTTGTCTAGGCAAAATAGGCTAGGGCCTAGGGCTAGGCAAAATCACACCTGCACATTTTCACCCAAACTGTCAAAGATCAGAAATGTCAGTCGAGATATTTTGACTGCTGGACGATAAGAACCGAGCTAAGAGTGCTGCTCGTTTACTTATATACTTGTTGTGTATTGGAATTAACAGGCAGCCATGTCAATTTGATCGGGACAAAGATTTTGTAGGCCTTGGATTCTTCCTGGTGTTATAACTTACTTGAGAGCGTCCGCTACTCAGCTCAGCTGCTGCATTTGTATATCCAAGTATGCAAGCTCCAATTAGGGAGATAAACATTCGTAAATGCATCACCACTTAAAGTTATGTCGAGTTTAATCGACTTAACTATGTTTTAACACACAAATTGATTAATTTTAACTTGAATATAGGAATCACAGCCCGAACCAACTCTCCCCACACTCGCTGTACTGCACTGGCTGATCAATGACTGACTGAGGAACTGTAGTCCCATTGTATTACTACATACAGCTGAACTTCCGGCACACAACGACTCCTGCTTCCGCCGAAGTATAGTTCATTCCATATTCAATGGTGTTATGAATAAAAATAACACTGATATATGAAATAAATGCTGGATATTTATATAATAAGAACATATTTAATTTTTGGAAGTCATTGAGCAATTAGCTCTGTGGCGATAATTTTCTTTTAAAAACTGCTTCTGGCGGGTCATTTAAAAAGTACTGTGAGATGAAGATTGAATACAATTCGGGGGAAACAAGCAAGTACAAAATAAAAGTTATTTCTATTCAAACAAACAAACAAACAAACAAACAAACAAACAAACAAATAAATAATTTATTGAAACAAAATATACCTTGAAACAAAGTTCAGTGTGTCACCAATAATAAAGAATTTTGATGTAAATCTTGCTATAATGTTTTGTAACATGAGTTAATTAAGTCACAAGTTGCTTTTACAAGAAAAGAATGCTGCTAAAACGATACAAAATTAAGAGTTCACGAAGAACAAATAGGTTTAATTTGGAGTAATAGAACACACTAACAAACTTTCGGTGCAGTGCTTGATAATAACAAAGCAAAACAAAACATTTCAGCAAAACCGATCCACCATGAGCGTTGCTCATAATAATATAGGAGAACCGTAAGTGAATTATGTAGATGAAGAAGGTTTTTTTACATTTAAAATGTATAATGTAGTGACCATTAAAACAGAATTAATTTCACTAAATTTGTATTGGTAAATTTTGAAATCACTTACACAGAGTTTTTTTTTTCTTCGAGGAGTGGAACGAACAAATAAGTCTATCTACTTTCTTCCAAGGAAACTTGTCCTGGGTACAATTGCATGTCCTTCTTCAGGTGTTCAACTAGATATTTTGGATTATGCTAAAGGTAGTTGTGAATAAAATGTCCAAGGGTTGATTAAGAGGATTCAACTCCTTGAATTTACGTTATCTCAAGAAAACCTTGGAACCAACTTTTAGTCAGAATTGCCGGTAGGGGTATTTAACCCAGAAGCTCTCATATCCGAGTGACGCGCATTAATTAAGTTTGAGCTGCATCTGTCAGTAGAATAAATCCCCCAAAATACAAAAATTTGTAAAAAAGACGGCAGCCAAGCTCTCCTTCAAAAGTCTTCGGCTGTGAATGCTGTGAGATATAGAAGTTGAGCCAAGCTTTTTATTCTTTTTCCCTAGTTTCGCTTTGAAAATATGTAAGATCATTTCGCCTGTTTACGAGCGCCAAGCCAAAGATTTTTGTGGTAAAAAAGTAAAATTTTAAAATTCGAAATCATAAAAAATGCTTGGCCATGAACCAAATTTAATGGCCAAGGCAATTTTTTTTTTGATTTCGAGTTTAAAAATTTTACTATTTTACCAACAAAAATCGTTGGCTTGGCGCTCGTCAACAGGCGAAATGATCTTACAAATTTTTAAAGCGAAACTAGGAGAAAGAATAAAAAGCTTGGCTCAACTTTATACTCACAGCATTCACAGCCGAAGCTTTTGAAGGAGAGCTTGGCTGGCGTCTTTTTTACAAATTTTTGTATTTTGGGGGGGTATCACATCTTTTTGTTGTTCGTTCGCTATCAAGGGGTGAATGATGGACTTTGAATGATTAAATTTGTTAAGTTCAAAGTTGTTTTTTTACATTTTTGGGCCCACGGTCCCCCCCAAAGATACCCCTTGAATAAATAAATAATTAAATTTTTATTTAGAGTCTCCCACTCAGTTATATATAACTGATTTTCAGTGGGGGACTTTAAATCAAAGCGACCAAGCCAACCCTGCAGGCCCCGACCCCAATCGACGAGTGAGCGATAACCCAACCAAAGATCGATATTTTTAAAAGGAAATATATCAATCAGTGGTATGGACAGTGCGAACATCCGCGGATCAACGCCAGAATCAACAAGGCCGATCCAGAACAACTCTGAATTTATTATGTGCTTCGTTGCTAGGACGGCTCCAAAGTCACCGTTTACAAACTCCTAAGACAAGAACTGATAGACTTAAGTCCAAATCAGAAGTTAAAAAACTTCTGACTTGAGCGGGAATCGAACCTGGCCCTTCTGCATGGAAGCAGATATGCTAACAAACAAGACCAACGCACTAGCATAAGCACTAGATATTTATAATGGTATAAGAGCATGTTTAATTTCAAGCTTGATAACAAATTACTACGCCTGAGTAATAACGCGTTTTGATTTGCTAGGACGGCTCCAAAGTCACCGTTTACAAACTCCTAAGACAAGAACTGATAGACTTAAGTCCAAATCAGAAGTTAAAAAACTTCTGACTTTAGCGGGAATCGAACCCTGGCCCTTCTGCATTGGAAGCAGATACGCTAACAACAAGACCACGCACTAGCATAATCACTTGATATTTATAATGGTTAAGAGCATGTTTAATTTCAAGCTTGTACAAATTACTACGCCTGAGTAATTACGCGTTTTGATTTTGATTTTGATTTGATTTTCCCGCGTCCAATTGCCCGGTTTTGTATATGAGGTACATCTGAGTGTGGCCCAAGTTTCAAAGTTCTAAGATGAACCGTTTTCTCGGTATAGCGTATTATTCATAAGAGTACGGAATTACCTACTTTGATAATTTTGGTTTTTTTCCGGTACCCGTTAACCAATTTTGCTTTCCATATTCAAAAGTGATAAAGAATGAGAGATATCAAAATGTATTCCACGTTTGAAACATCTCAGTTGTAGCGTTTTCTTGAATGATTCATTTCTTAAAGTTCAGATATGTTTTTGTCATTTTGGGCCCATGGTCATCCCAATTTAGCCCCTTGTGTTTTGGACGCAAGATATTTATAATGGTTAATAGCATGTTAAATTTCAAGTTTGTACAAATTACCACGCCTTGGTAATTACGCGTTTTGATTATCATCCAATTTGATTTTCTCCGGTCCCTGTTACCGATTTTGGTTTTGAAAGCAAAAGGCACTGCGTCTGAAATACACCTAAGTGTGGTCCAAGTTTCATAGTTCTAAGATTTACCGTTTTCTCTGTAGGCTAAAGAACTCTCCGCGGAGAACTCATAGCCACCCACCCACCCACCCACCCACCCAGCAGCTTTAAGGAATTGACGATGTTGAGAGCCTTTTTAACACAGAACGAGTTGTCGGATCGGGTTGATTTTTTTTTGGTATGTCATGGACCACATACCAGGTCATATACCGAGTTTCAAGATTGTAACTCTTTCGGGGCGGCGTGTGCAGATAGCTGAAAACCCCCCAACTCTGGTAGGTGTATATAGGGCCGGAGTTCGGGGTCGCCTAGCAGCCGTATTCGCTTGTCTGCCGGGCGACGACCGTCGCCCTAGATTTACAAAAGAGGAAACAAATTTTATGGGACTACTTCAACATTAAAAAATTGTCTTCACTGGGGCCCTGGAAAAATAACAATGTAATAATATGGAAGAAAATGGTTATGTTATGAAATGATATAACTATCAGTGTGGATACAGAAATACAGAAAATCCCACTAATCATCAAATTGGACATTAAAGTAGTAAAACATAAGCCAACATAGAGAAATTGTTTCATTTTTTATGATGCTTAATTAATTACATTAAATTTAAATGTAATTAATTAAGCATCATAAAAAAAAATAAAAAATGTTATCTTGCTACTTGTAAAATATCAAGCCTTTTGGCTCTTGATAAAGGGATGACGGTATGCTTGTTGATAAACATCAAGCCATTCGGCTCTTGATAAATGGATGATGATTTGTTGGCATTAGTTTAACCATAGAGATACCATACTGTTAATGGTATCTCTATGAGTTTAACTCTTTCCACACAAATTCTTTTGTTTATTATTTACAAGGCGGTGAACTGTTTACTATACTAAAGTTAGGACTTGAAATATTGGCAAATATTTCAAAAGTAAAAAAAAAATGTAAAAAAAAAAGATTAAAAATTTATTATTTTTTTAGTCTGAGGTATAGTAAAAAAGTGCAGAAACACCCATGTCGGCTGACAGCCGACATATGAGTGCAAAGAGTTTGGCCTGGGTAATTGTTTTATTGTTTTCACGGAGATCTTCTTCAATCGTACTGGGCATGTCTCATTGTTGACAAACTTATTCATGAACGGCAGTATTTGACAGCTTACCTTGAAAAGTTGGTTAGACTGCCAGTGAAGTAAGATGAATTGAGAGTGGAGAGGCTAGTACCTATAAGGCCTAGTCATTCATAGCAAGAAGTATGAGAATCTCTTTAATTTTTGGTTGGGCACTTATAACCTTAGTGTTGTGGGCCCTAAACCCAAATAATTCACTTAAGATTCAAATTCAGAAAAATAAATAAATAAATCCGTATTTAGAGTCTACCCATCTCACTCACACAACTGATTTTCAGTGGGGGACAGTAAACCAAAGTGACCAAGCCAACCCTGCAGGCCCCGACGCAATCGATGAGTGAACGATAACCAACCAAAGATCGATATTTGGAAATATAGCAATCAGTGGTATGGACAGTTTGAAGTTGAACACCCGCGGATCAACGACAGAATCAACAAGGCCGAATCAAAATAACTATAAATTTATTAATTATTATGTGCCTCGTTGCTAGGACGGCTCCAAAGTCACCGTTTACAAATTCCTAAGACTAGAACTGATGGACTTCAGTTCAAATCAGAAGTTAAAAAACTTCTGACTTGAGCGGGAATCGAACCCTGGATCTTCTGCATTGGAAGCAGGTAGGCTAACCACAAGACCAACGAGCCACAAAAAAAATGTTTATTCTCAAGAAAAAACGATACATGAATTAACATGATACATAGTTTATTTTACAAAATTAAAATTACATGATTAATAGTTCTTTTTACACAAAAAAGAGCATCATCAAGAGAAGCCCAGTCAGTTTCGAGTGACATTTTTGCATCACCTAAAGTATAGCTTGCTTACACTAAAATGTAACCGATTTGGTAGCAAAATCAATAGAATGGACTAACCAAAATTTAAATGATCAATTCTCGCTTGTTTATTATTATTCAATATCAAATTGTTTGACACTTCTCTTTAAATTTTTGTGTTAGATTAAATTAAACTGTCTACTTACATAGTAACAATTATATGTGAAACAACATACCAGACATAAAATAGGAGTTTTTGCCGTATAAAATGCTTTAGTTATTGATAATCGATGTGAATGGTCTGTCAAAGAGGCAATCTTCAAGCAAACACTACAAATAATAACTATGTTGATTAATTGAAGGCTAATGAGCCATCCGCGGTGGCACATACGATTAGGGCACTGGTTAGAAGCGAATCCCACATAACTCAGTCATATGGCATGTTTTCTTTAAATTGTCCTTCATCGTTATCTGTCACTGTCACCACTCACCACTCATTGCCTCGAATATAGAGACAAACAACACAAATCTGATATATTGACACGAGAGTATGCGGGTACGCGGTACGACCCAGAGTACATCATCAAAACCAAAACTCATCTCTTGAGTTAATGAATAAATGGTATGTGGAATAACCCTGCTGCTCCCCACAATAACATGCATGCAAAATTTACATCCAGTATTACAATGAACCTGCAGGTTTGGGCTGTGTAGCCTACCTGACTTTGAGTGCCGTCATGCTAGTACGACAAAATAAGTGGAATAAGATAATTGTTATTATTTTTATATTATTTTTATTTATTTATTATTTATTACTATAAGATGGAGAGGCCTGTCTTCAATGCCGACCCAACGCAGAGTTAGACGTGGCAACAGATAATTTTTAAAAAATGTCTGGATTAACATACACATTGCTGGTGGCAAGAGTAGAGCAAGGACAATCGATCGAGTTTTTCTATTTTCTCAAATATCGAACTAAGACATAATATAGTGCAGGGCTTTGAAACCTGGCTCTATTGGAACATCAAAACTAGGGATGCACATCGATATTTTTTTCATTATCAATTATCAAATGGCAATGTCATTATCGAATCGATATTATCGATAATATCGATATCGCCAACAAAGCTTGTTCCGACCTATAAGTGGAACCTCAAGTGTGGCAAGCGTAAGCGTTCCATTTGCTGCCTTGATGTCTTCAATGTCAGGTGTTTGGCTTCAGTTATCGACTGATAGCTCATTTCCAAACATAAATCTTGAGTGTGACACCATCAGCGGATTAGCCCAGCCAGTGCATGGCACAATGTGGGATAATCTCCAACTTTAGAGTTTTGGTTCGTGTCACTATTGACCAATTATTTAAAATTTCAATTATCGACGAATTTTGGTTATCGAAATTATATCCATTATTGATTATCGATCGATAATATTGATTATCATGTTGGAAACTATGAGGAAATATTACTGAAGGTTTTCACTAAGAATTCTGCAAGTATTGTTTGCACTAAGCATTACTATTTTATTGACACTAAGCCGTACAACATACACAATGTTTATTCTACGCCATCTTCCTCTTTCCTTCCTGCTCATACCACGGCCTTCTAGACCGTCAGTAGCCAGTATTGCCAACAATCGTGTGCATCCTTAACCAAAACTACTTTTTTTTTTAATGATCGGGCACACGACAAATATCGCCTCTTCAAAATAATTTCTAACTTCAATTTGCCCTAGCACACCATTCAAGGTAGTAAGTTGTGTTTTTATGAAATTTTTCAACTGGTTTTCTAGAGGTAGACTGATTGAAAACAGTTTTTTTACAATTGTCTTTCCTGCAAATGTTTTCGTTTGGCGGTACAAATCGGTACAAAATACCGATAAACTAAAAAATTTGCAAGAAATACAATTGTAAAAAACCGTTTTTTCTCTCTCAGTCAACCACTAGAAAACCAGTTGAAAATTAATGTCACAAAAACACAGCTAGGCGAATTTAAGTTTGAAATTAATTTTAAGGGGCAATATTTGCCGTTTGAAAGATTAGAAAAATTTGAAAAAATTGTCTTGATGTTAATAGAGCCAGGTTTCAAAGCCATTCACTATATATTTGTCTTAGTTGCATATTTGAGAAAATAGAAAAACGTGATTGTAAACACGATGTGCCTTACCATCAGTTTATGATCTAATTATTAATTTACATTGTTAATAATTTTGATAGTTTCACATTTAAATTGCTAATTTCAAATATGTTTAAAGAGTTACTTGTATTATTTTTGTGTATACAGTATTGTATATTTTAATGTCTATATGTATATGTTTTCTATCCATTATGCTATGATTTGCACTTGTGGAGTATTTGTACTCTGTTGTAATATGCATTATAATAAACAAATATTAAATTTAACAGCGACTGATTTATAGTTTTATACACAGTACAATATATACTTATGACATTACTACAGATAACCTAAACAAATATAAGAAAACATATACATCGGTGGTGGATCAGATGAGAATGAATGATTGCATTTGTAAGTGGGTGCGTCTGTGTTTCATGCGTTGTGTTCAGCGACTGTGTGTGAGGGTGTAAGTCCAGTCTGAAACAGTTCTGAACACAACGGAAACATGAACAGGACGTAAAGGATTTAGATTCTAGAGTTGATGAAAAAATCATTTGTTCTGGCCTCCGACTTGACCCAACTTCACATATCTTATTTCTATTAATCTTTCATGCAATTTATGGTTCAATTCAAGACTTCAAGGATTAATCTAAGTCTAGTTGTGAGAACAATATCTTAATCACATGACCTTATTCTCATTTATGATAAAATAAATTTATATTGTCACCAATACATTCATGTTCTCCAATCCATCCTTTTCCTATGCAGTTCGAACATGTTCGGCCTAATCAGCTGCCTGGAGATTGCGATGCGAACAGATGTTTTTAGCTTTTCACAGTTGAACAACAATTTTCATGTTCAGACAACCGTCTGAAACAGTAACGAACAAATAAACACACCTAGTCAGGTAACATACTTCCCACATCCCACCAAGTGTGGTGTATTATCCAAGTACATTGAAGTTGGCCACTGCTGCTTCTTCTAGATTAGGCCTACAGCAATAAATTATTTTAAAATGTGCTTGCCTCTCAATGTTAACTGTGGGAAAATCTCTATCTTAAAATTAAAACTGGGTGTAATAAAGCTGTTCATATATGTATGATATAGGGTACCAATTTATTTCTTAAATGATGTAAATTTTAATTTTTTGCTTGAAGAAGCTGCCACTCTCATGATGACTGATGAGTGATGAGCCACCACTGTATAGATTCAGTGGCCAAGTGAAATGAATACCCATATGTGTGAAGAGGGACAGGGGGGTTAATTTTGTAGCTTTTAACATATAGAAATGTAAAATGGTAAAAGTTAGTGCCAGTACCGATACAGTAGATGGCATGCATACAGCTACACTTTAGCTGCACTGTAAACAGTGCTAATATGATGTTTCAATGAACTAGTAAGTTTTTATTCGGTATTGGCCCATTGGGTACCCATAATCGTTTTTTTTAAATGCCCACAATGATAATTTTTTCAATTATTGCGTGTATTGTCTAGTGGTGCCAGGGACAGTGGCGTAGCTACCGCCCCCGCAGCCCCCGCGACTGCGGGGGGGCCCTGGCCTGACTGGGGCCCTCGGGGCCCCTGTCAGGCTACAGAGGGCCCCTTTATCTTTTGAAATGAATTTTGAAGTAAAAAATCTCTCGCAGAACTTACCCCAAAAATTACATCTTTTGTAAAAAAAAACAAAAAAAAAATTATTTCAAGTTGACAAGAGAAGAATGAACCGTGATAACCAATTTTCCACATATTAACTTCAAAAATGCACACCTATAAACAATCTGCACAATTTTGTCAAATCAACCGAGTTGAACATGGCCAATCATCTGTGACATGACTCCTCTCAGTTCTGTCAATCTTTTTTTTAATTTTATGAAGAACTGGGTCGTATCAAAGGTCGTATTAGTAAGATTCCAATTCCAGATTCTTTTGAACGGGGCCTTTTCAGAGAAATCTCCTTTCACATAGTATATAACGCGGTCCATTTAGCGACGTTTCGATGATGGCATGAAATTATTAGTTCATTGACATTTCATTCACACTTCAAGTGATCCTATGACAATGACTTCACACCCATTTTAATCAACATCAACAACATCATCAGTATTATCATAAGTAGGTAAGTGATTATTTTTTATATTATTATTTAAAAGTGATGCAAGTAATCCATCCACTAATTTTTGTCGTTAAATTTGTTGATTGGTGTGTGTACGTAAATGTATGCAAGTTTAAAAATGTGTATTTTCTGGGGTGTTTTTTATCATTATTGGTGTTGATATTATTAATATAACAAATGGTTTTAGTCTATAAATGTATTAGGGATGTCATCGAAATCGCGTTTTAGGCCATCAAACATAATGTAGGGCCCAAAAAATTTTCACCTACGGTGTAAAGCCTCCGGCGGCTGGGGCTGCGCCCAGACCCCAGCTATTCCGCGCAAGTCGCGGGGGGCCCAGGAAATGTTGCTACGCCACTGGCCAGGGAGCATTTTACACCCTGTGCCACTGTGAAATTTGTCACCCCCTATTTTGGATGCACTAATCTGGGGGGTCCGAGGGGTAGCCCCCCAGCATGCGCGGGTCCGGATTTTTTAAAAATTCTTAGGGTGTGTTTACGAGTATTTTAACAAGTTTTCGGCACTAGAAACTACCTTTTGGGTTACAGGAAATCTACCTATTAAATGCAAGAAATAAAACTTAAAAGCCAGTATGCATAGCAGCTTTTTTCACTCGCAAGAGATCGAGCCATTATCGTGTGCAAAATATAGGTCAACATTCGCCTGGAATATGTCGGGGAAATGAAAATGTAAAATCAGAGTGTATACTGATGGGAAGAGTTTATTCCCATCTCACTTTTATTTTACTTAAACTGAGAACATGAATAAACATGTTTCAATGGGGGGAAAGGTACAGAAGGACGACAGGTTACCTTAAAAAACGTTAGGTAGGTCGCACAGACACAAATAGATGAGTAGACAAAGTTGCTGCAATACGTTTCGACCAACTTGTGGTCTTTATCACTCAGCGTGAGTAGAGATACTAAAGTAGTTCTAAAGCTAGCACGGTATGTCCAATGAAGGCGCTGTCGGTGGTTGGTGGCAGATGGAACTAAGTCTAGGGGAGACAGAGCAGACTACGCCTGCTACCTGTTGTTCAGGTTAGGAGGCTCGCGGGATCTGGTGATGAGTTGGTGTGACTGTTCCCAGTTTCTGAGCTCCAACTGCCTGCAGTCATCGGGAAGTGCCTTGATGATTCTAGTCGTGAAACAGTCTTTGAAAGACAGGCCGTGTTCAACAGCAGGCTGGGCTACAGGTTTGTCTGGATCCATCTGTTTGACACTTTGACGGCCGCTTCTATACCTAAGCAAATACACTTTTATTTTATTTACTCATACTAAATACTATTTAAGACTGTTGCAATTATATGTTTGTTTGCGCTCTACTGGACAAATGTATATTCCAATCCTACTGTAAATTTTAAGGGACCTTCGAAATCTCTCAACATAGACCTGCCATGTTTTTGGGTCCAACCAACCCAAGAAATATTTTCACAAAGAATATAAATAGTGAACCAAGAAAGCTCATCCATCAACGCGACTGGAATAAGTGTTAGCGAAGAAGCGCCCTAGTGATAGAAACTTACAATTAAATTAAAACATATTTCTGTAACATGGTAAACATTGATTAGTCCTCCTAGACGTTCTCATTGTCATTATTTTGGCGCCCGACATTTTGCGCCCTGAGCCAGGGCACAGGTCGCACACTCCTAAATCCGGCCCCGAGTGGTGCACAAAATCTGGAGTGGTGTTGTATATATAAAAAAAATTGCATAACACTGTTATGATGGGTTTTCATGAATAGGCTGCATTCATAGTATGTATTTTTAAAAAAATTGTTAGAATATAACATACTGTATTTAACTGATTGGAAGACTACCTTTTTTGACACCTTTTTGCAGCTCAAAAGGGCACCTCGGCTTGGAATCGATGGCAAACTTGTGGGAATTTACATGCCACACTATTTTGTTGGATGAACATATTAAAATCAGGGGTAGGCTTGCAATCGAGTAAATACAGGTAGTTGTGTGTATATAACCTGGTAGCTGTGCCAGGCCTGGCTAGCCAGCAACAGAAATGAACGGCTCCACCCCACCCGATTTCATGATGCAGATGGATGGGTGTCAAGTATCAAGTACCCCACATTAAAATGAAAACCATATTTCGTATGCCAATTTGGTGAGTATACCGGTACCTTACCTATTACGTAGGTACCGTACATTTTCTTTCTGTTTGACACTCGCCGTAAGGCGTAAACTTGGTTCAAGTAAATTTAAAAGCTACAGATCTTGTATTCATAAGTAACATCAACGATCAGAATTTACAGACAAAACAAAGAAAAATATTATATTTTAAATTATTAATGTAAGTTCAACTCACATTGTTTTTGCACAAATTACATAAAAACGTTAACCAATGCATTTCCCTCAACATTTAATTTGTAAGCATAGGCTATTCAGTCGAAAAGTGTGCATGATTCAAAGAACAAAAGATTGTACTATCCATATACATAGGCTAGTTTACAAGTCAAAATTGTGTAATGTAAAGCAAGGTATTTTCATCAAATGTCTGAAAATAATCTAATTCTATTTGTCCACATAGCGAGACAATTCAGTTTTCCGGGAAATGATAATAGGTTTAAATACTTGCCTTGCAAGATATCACACAAGACAAGCAAAACAAAAGTCAGGTATTCAATGAAATGTTATATTGGCTGAACTGTACATGTGCCGTGCAATGCTTTCAAATAAGCCACTTCAAGATTACTACATATATAGTACATATACATATGAATCAGTCTTAATCATAGAAGCAATCTACCATCAGATACTTTCAATCTCACGACAAGAGTACATGGAAATAGTATATAGTTTGGATCTGATTGTGCCAAATAATGTAGGTACTTCATTAGGCTATCACTTGACTGCCTCACAAAACCAGTCTCTCCCCATATAAAAACAAAAGCAACACACCCTGAATGAGTTAGCTAGACCTAGGCTACTATGAATTGAGGTACGCGATCGTTCAACGCAAGGAACCAGGTTTACTTCTTGTGGTCATGGTCAATATCTTGGACACGTTGCGCGTGGCGCTTGATGGCTTCTTGGTGGCGCTTAATCTGCTCTTCATGGAAACTGATCTCATCTTTCAAGCCACTCTTAAGTTTCTTCAACTGTTCCCTTTGCTGAAACATATCAGAAATCTCACATTAGTACCAGAGTCACCTCTAGGCACTCGTTGAGGCTGAAACAATTTCAACGGTTTTTAGTGTGTTTTATGTATATTTATTTGTTACTATCATTATCTAAGAGATTCCTGCAGTTACCAACCAGGTAAGCTGTGGGTTCTCTCTCCACACCCCCGTCTTAACATTAGTAGGCCTACCAATTTTTCACCTAGCCTACTAATTCAGTTTAGTCAAACATAGAGGGCCAAATTGGTTCTGAACAGCTGTGACCTGGTTGAACTACAGTCTATAAACTAGGGGTGGATCTAGCCTTGACTTAATTGGGTGGGGGGGAATGAGAATTTTCAGGATATGATTTTTGGGCAGCTTCCTCACCTGTCAATAGTTCCTATTTATAAGAGAAGAACAAATATTATGGTAGTTAGTGATGTGGGTTTTCCAGAAAGTTTCAATGTTCTATGGTATCCTCCATATAGCCTCTCATTCATAAAAAGAATGCAGTTTACATTTCGTGCATTTGACGGTAGTTTAGGCCTAATAGAATGACAAACTATGTAGGGCCTAACTCTAGTACAGACATCGAGCACAGACAAGTGACAACACCTGACGCTTGGAAATTGAGATTGAGAACATATATTATGTCTTAGTAGTTATTGACAAATAATAACTAGGAAAACGCTCAGTTGGACGCGTTGTTGAGCGAGCACCGGTACGTGCAACATGACCCGAGTACGACATTCCCATAAGGGCCCACCACACAGTGTAGGCCTGTGTAGGCCTAACTGGATATTGACATTGTACACTATATACTATTCCAACATCTTTGCATTGTTAAGCGAGCGAAGCGAGCGTCTCCACTTGCTTTATGCTCGAATGTCTGTTTTTTTTGTTTTTTTTTCCTGTTACTGCTTCGATACAGTCTGCAAGTTTCTGATCGACCTGAAATTTTGCACACATGTACATAACCTAGGGGGTTGCTGTATAGTTTTGTGGCAAATCGTTCAAAAAGTTAAAAAGTTACATTAAAGTTAATCGAAAGTTTTTTTTTTCAAACTAAACTGCGACAAAATCTGAGGTGGCCAAATCATTTAGAATGTCCGTCCGATCACGAATATGTTATTTTTATTTTGATCCGATAAGTAGTGTAGATGGAAATTACATTATAACAAAGTCCCGTTACCATGGCAACGGAAAGTCGCACAGCTTTTTGGCTCATGATAGCGGTCAAACGGAGGCTCGGATGGGAGTTGAAATTTGACCATCCAAGTTTCGTTCCCGATTGAATGCCATTAGTTTGTGGCAAAATCGTTCAAAAAGTTATAAAGTTACATTAAAGTTAATCTCAAGTTTTTTTTAAAATCTAAACGGCGACAAAATCTGAGGTAGCCAAATCATTTAAAATGTCCGTCCGGTCACGAATATGTTAATTTTATTTTGATCCGATAAGTAGTGTAGATAGCAATTACATTTTTACAAAAGTAACGTTACCATGGCAACGAAAAGTCGCACAAGAATTCTGGTCACTATGTTACTGCCACCTAGAAGAAATCAAGAGTAAAATAGTTTTCCCAAGGAAATGATGTCAAAGGTCCTCTAGATGGCGGTGGATTTTATCCATTCTCTCCTATTTTACAAATTTTCAGCTAAATCGGTCAAGACCTAACTTATTGGTATGTAACATTATGGGAATGTCGTACTCCGGGTCGTGTAGCAGTACGGTGCTCGCTCAACAACGCGTCCAACTGAGCGTTTTCCTAGTACTAATTCACGTCATGCCTTCTAAAGTGTATCTTTGTATCTTCACTGCCTCCTTCATTTTTAACTACATTTTTCGAATTATGATTACGATTACCAATAAGTCTTTAAGGTCATGACCGATTTAGCTGAAAAATTTTGGAAAATAGGAGAGAATGTTATACTTATTGACCCTGCAAAATTTCATAGTGATCGGAACATTTTTATTTTTTAATTTAATTTTTTATTTTTTATAACTAACGATCGGATTTTGTTCAAAAACTATACAGCAACCCGCCTAGGTGGTATGTACATGTGTAAAAAATTTCAGGTCGATCAGAGAAACGGTGCGACCTGTATCGAAGCAGTAACAGAAAAAAAAACAAAAAAAACAGACATTCGAGCCATAAGAGTCAAGTGGAGACGCTCGCTCAGTTAAAAAACATGATTATAATGTTAATTAAAATTTAAGAAGATGGAAATTTTCTTGGAAAATCAGAAAATTTTCCGACCCACATCCCTAAGGGTAGTCCCAGCCATTTACATATTTTCCCATTTTTATTATTTCCAGTAGTTTTTAAACAAACATTGAGAGCAGCAGTGGTTAATTTGGGGGCAGATGCTTCCACCCACTCTTTTTTGTGGGCGGACGGGTCCACACTTACTTTTCGAATGTCATCATTGCAAAGTCAATATAATTAATGTAGTAACACTGTACTATTTACCAAAATGCAATGTATGAGTTGGTAAAATAAAGAAAAGGTTACTTAAAAGTAAAAGTGACAAGATTTGGTAAACTGAAAAAATGTTGATCTTCTGGATCTTCACAATTTTATTAATTGTTGACGAAAGCGTAATCAAAACAAGTAAAATGCCACCATTTGGAATGTTAAAAATCAAAAAGGTTCTGGGGCTATAGCCCCAGACCCGCACTAGTAGGAGAGCCCACCAGGCCTTCCAGGATACACACTTTTCCAGAAACAATTGTATCATGGGCAGTTCTAAAACATTCCTAATATAGGTCTGTCAAGCATCCGCCCAGTTATTATTTTAGAAATTAACCACTGGGTAGCAGTAACTCTAACTACTGTTGTTGCTTATCCAGAAATTGGCAGAGAGTAGGGGGGGGGGGGAGAGGGGGAGATGTTATAGTCTTGCAAAGATTATTTCTTCTCGGGTAAAGCTCGAGGTGGCAAGACCCTATATAGCCGAAGGCAAAGTTTTTTTTTTACAAATTTGTAGCTTGCCTAAAAAGTAAAAACACATTTAAAAATATGAAATTAGGATTACATAATAGGTTATAGTGATAGTCGACAGTGATATTGTGTGGTGATATGCTGATACATAATTGGTGATAATAATCCTCACTTGAAGTTGAGGCAAAGGCATTTTTTTTTTACAAATCTGCAACTAAGAAAAGACTAAAAACCCATATAAAAATCTAAAACTACATCAACATGAGGTAGTGAGAATTGGCTATGAAATGAAAAACAGTGGGTCATGGGGGGGGGGGGGGAGAGGAGGCGATTGCCCCACCTGTCCCTGCTTCATGCCGATGTTGAGTGATAACTGCATCTAATTAAAAGCTCCCATTCTGATTAAACCACATTATTTGCAGAAGTTTTGTTTACTAAAATGTATATTTGACCAGAAATGTGAAAATAAATGTACAATAGCACAAACATGTAATCAACAATGAGCTCAATAATCAGAAGGACGCAGCAAGCTGTTGGGTTATTCCAATCTATCCGAGATCTCATATGGAACAGAGAAGTACCAAAGAAGTGCAAGGTTACCATCTACCAGACCTACTTTGTTCCAATACTGACATATGCAGCAGAGACTTGGAATATGACAACAGTGGATGAGAGCCTTGTGCAGGCTGTAGATATGAAGTTTTTGGGAAGCATTGTAGGTAAGACTAGATGGGACCGAATATGGAATGAGGATATCCGAGATCAAGTAGGCGTGAGGAATTTAATGGAGAGACATGTCAAAAGGATGGAAGGAGCGAGATTACCGAGAAGGATGATGGAATTGGAAATTCCAGGTAGGAGACTAAGGGGCAGACCATGACAACAATGGCAGAGTAGTGTGAGAAAAGATGTAGAACAGCAAGGAGGAGACTGGAATGTGGTGGAAGAAGAGGAGTGGTGGCAGGACAGAAGAAGATGGAAAGGCCTGTCTTCAATGCCGACCCAACGCAGAGTTGGACGTGACAACAGATAATGATGACGATTCAGTGGCGGCTGTAGTGAAGTGAACCAATGCACTGGAGGTATGGCCGTATCGGTTAACCCCGATTCAGTTTTTATTAAAATATTATTTGTCATACAAATATTATTGGTTGTTGTACAAAATCCTGATATTATTAAAATTGGTCGATATTTTTGGAACCGATAGTAGGAGGTACACACCAAGAGAGTGTCCTATTCCATGTGTTCAACGTGGGTAAAAAAAAACGTGGCTGGTCGCTGACTTCCTCTCTAAGCAGGTTAAAACGCTCATCAATGTGCACGTCGAGATGTGTGTCCTAGGCGGAGGGTTTGAACAGAGGCGACTCTACCTGTCACCCGGTGAGGATTCTTTCATTCAGTAAACCATTTAGCTAGCCTAGTGGTCGGATTTGTTTCGAGTTTGTGTCTGTGGGTCGATTCGTGTGTTGTTGTTATTATTTTTACCAGCGACTTATAATGAATATACCGAAAACCAAATAGGAAAGTTCTGATTAATGCACATTGACTCCCTAATTTATAAATTTAATAAGTGCTGGAATTGTGACGGAAACACACTTTAACCCTACCTCATCCCGCCGCCGCCATAAAAAGTAAAAAATATATTTTCCAAAATATGGAAATTTATTAGGGCATGGAATGGAATGAAACCTATGATTAGAGATGTGCAAAAATGGTTTTTTAAAGTTTGAAAATTCGCGCCTTAAAAATAAAATTTCGCAATTTGTCGCGATTTACCAAAAAACACAAATTTCTCATGCACAACTTAAAAAAAAAAAAAATACAAGTTTCAGGATAATTTGATTGATTTTAATGATTTAAAAGAAAAACAAGCTCATGAGCAATGACGTACATAAGCTTTGCGTATTGCTCATGAGAGTGAAGTTCAGAATCAGTTATAATTTTAAGCTCAATTTCAGCCTCCAGTTTTCAAAGTTTCCGACAGTTTTTACCAGAATTAATTTCGACTACCCGGCACCTCCACCAAATTTACAAAATTATGCATTTTTTATGTGTCTTTCTCTTTTGATATGGATATGAAGTATTTTGAGCTTACTCTCGTTCAAATGACTATTACGATCTCACGATCGCGTTGTATGACCCGGCACCTCCACCATATATACCAGCCAGTGTTAATTTAATTTCGACTTCGACCCGGCACCTCCACCAAAACTTTGAAATTTTTTTATTTCTTAAAATTTCGTGACCTAATTCGCATTTTAGGACAAAATTGCTAATTTCGCCACTAGTTCGCGGCATCAACTAAAATTTCGCGAAAATTCGCTAATTGGAAATTGGTACCATTCAATCACAATTCATGAGATTCATGTGCAAACTGAATTTGAAGGGATTATTGCAACTTAAAAAAAAATCGCAAATTTCGTTGTCACCATTTTTGCACATCTCTACCTATGATAAATAGATGCATGTATATTTTGATTTATTTCTGTGGAGCACCTTCTAGAGCTCTATTCACAAAAGATCACACGCCCACTTAACTTCCTCAAAAGAGCTTCTCAGCAGGTGCACAGACACAGGTCCTACAACTGTCACCAAACAGGACAATAACATCGACCAGTCCATCAACGTAACACACAAACAAAGCATCACCTGACACGGCCTACCTTAACACAAATTTTCTTGACAGCACCTGTAGCAATCATTTGCCTTATTGTAACTTTATGACAGTGATCCCTACTCAAGAAGATTTGAAAGGAACCGAGTGATCGAGATATAGGGCCTAATAATAAACCTTGATTTGGTCTCTGCAGCCAAAGCTGTTGCCTTGCTACACAGAATAACATACACATAAACAAACTCTTTAACACAATAAAGCAGTTAATTAAAATATAATTGATACCTAAAAATATGTACCGTATAGACCATCGCAATACACATGTAACTATGTTGTCCCGTAATCCACTTAGGGTTGCCAACCGTCCGGAATTTCTCCGGACAGTCCTGATTTTGATGCCTTTGTCCGGAAAGAGGAATTGCCTCATTCCGGACGGCACTTTGTCCGGAATTTGTGAAAAAGTCATATTTGTACTACATTTTATTGAATTTTAGAGTATTGTAGTGAATAAGTGTTTTTTCTCTCTAAAGTTGGTACATCCGTTGGTTTGGTAATTTGGAATAAAAGTTAGTTTCTTTCATGTAGCCGCCTTTCCGTAGTCCTACTCCTAGCTAGTCGTGCTCGTGACCTCTATGCTCGTGACTGCCCTGTCCCACTACCCCTCCCCAACCCCTTTGTATTGTATGCGCACTTGGCGAGGCGCAGGCGCTTCTTGAACTCCGCCGGCCAAGGCCAAAGTAACTCAATCAGCACTGGCACGCAAGCAGAAACATGAGATTTCAGTTTAGTATTTAGTATTAGTCCGTTTGTTGGATGGATGGATGGATGGAACTGGTAGGCAATTCGCCTCCCAAAAAGCCATCAACGTGGGGGATACAGAAGTTAGAATAGGTAATTCATGATTGTTTTTTAAGCGTGAGCATTTTAAGTCTTCTTTTGATAATGATATTTCTTCAAAATCTTTATTCTTTATAATAAGTTGACAGGTAACAAAGTGAAAAAAGAGTGTAGCATAGCCTCATTGACAGAGATGGGTGTCATTACAATCTCACGGGGGTCGTGTATAGGTGCACAGTGCACGTGACACCCCAAATTATTTGCGCACACGTAAATTCCAAAGTTTAAGGTCGAAGCCAATCTTCGTAATATTCCAATAAATCGTTGTGTGTATGGATATTTTGGCTGGCCAGAGCAAGGCTATATTCGGCAAAATCATTCTGAGTAAGCTGCTGCCGCTGGGGGTATGAACTCTGATCGTGCACACATTTTACGTGGTTTAACACGGAAGGCCGGCAGAACAAGCTCAGTTGTCTTTTGTTATACAACGCCTGGTATAGCTAGGGTTTTGGCAGCGGTCACAATTCAAAACCGTTACTTCATTCAAACGCCTGTGGTATTGTCTCCGCATCATCACCCCACTCTCGTCACTGTCAGTAGCCAGTGAAAGAAAGAAGAGTTGTTCTCGACAGGGTTGGTAAAGTGAGATCACAAAGTTTTCAAGTGAGCGAAAATGTTAAATTATTACGCTGCCGCGAAGTGAACAATTACTTAAATGACTTCGATATTTAGTGATCTAAAATAAACAGTTTTTTAAACGATTACGATGTGATGTTTGAGCGCGTGTCGGAGGCAGATGGAGAGACATTATTCGGAGTATGTAATATTTAATCAGCATATAATATAATTTTTTGGATAGGATTTTTATATTTACAATACAGATAGGGGAGTCATTCCCGACCAATAAATTGCGAAAATATACTCTAAATCGTATTTCGGGTACTTCAGACCATTAATATTCTGAAAAATTTCGCTCCGGCGGCTGGGCTTGCCCCAGACCCCTTTATTTCCGCAGAATGACGTTCGAGAATTATGTGCACCCCACAATAATAACTCACGAGCCGCCCTGTACTACACATCTAATCCTGACATTTGCTTTTTGTTACAGAAAAGTTTTGTTGTGAACGATGTAGATTTTTCCAGTGAAATTGGTAAGTTTAAAGATTTAAATAGAAAAGAAGCAGATGATCTCCGCATGTAAAGGTACTATGAAGAATGTCATTTCAGCAATTAAACGCCTTAAAATTAAAGCTCGACAACACTTCAAGAGATTTCATGCATAGTATTCAAGAAATGCGCATCAATCGTCGGATTTATTGGCATGTATCTAATTTCCATTTCTTTCTTGTAGGTGATTTCCCAACACAGCTGAATTGGCAAGGTAACACCTATTTATAAGGGTAAAGGTAAAAAGAGTGATAGGAATTCTTATCGACCTATATCCTTCCAATTGTAGGGAAAATTATTGAAATATTTTGCACATGAGGTTATTACATGAAGTGGATCATCTGAGGTTTAAGTGAAAACCAACCATGGTTTTAGAAAGGTAGATCAACGCAAAGTGCCCTTCTAGCATTACAGATTTATCTATAAAGGGATTGACAAGCGAATGGTAAGGTTGGAGCTGTTTTTTGTTGATCTTAGGAAAGCATTTGATTCAGTACCTTTTTTACCTCTTTTAATAAAACTAAAAACCAGGTATAACATAAGTCCTTATTGTTATCATTTTGGCGGGTTACTTTTAAAAAGAAAAATGTTTATCAATCTTGCAAAATATAGTTCAAAAGTATTCAATATATTTTGTGGAGTACCACAAGGATCAATAGGACCCCTTTTATTCATTCTTTACATAGATGATATATCTACTATAATGGGAGGAATCAATTATATTTTATATGCTGATGACTTGGTCTTTTATTTAGAAGGTGTGGATGATTGGTTTAAAACTCAGGAACTTGATATTAATTATAGTAAAACAAATTTTATGATTTTTCATAAAGCTAATGATAGAAGCATGAATGATATTCATTTGACGTTGAATTGTAATGGCAAGCTAATTTCTAGAGTATATGAATTTAAATATCTTGGAGTTTTCTTAGATTGTAATTTAAATTTTAAGAAACATTATGAATATGTATGTAATAAAGTATCATCAGCAATAGGAATTATAAGTAGAATGAAGAGGTTTGTAACAGAGAGAATGTTGAGGTTACTTGTAGATTCTTATATTCACTCTATTATTGATTATTGTTTAGTGGTTTTGGGCAGTAAGACCTTCTACCGAAAATGTTGTACTTCAGAAGAATTGACCATATGTTTGATTCAATTCCTATGAGCCAAGATTTACAATCTGATTGCTTCATGATTGAGGAAAGAATGAATATAGCGTACTGGTAAATACATACAAATATTGAAAGGTATGTATTCAGGTATTTTACCCAATATTTTTCAATTTGTTGATCGTGATAGAAATTCTATTCTAATAAACTCTTTGAAAGTTCCTAAATTAATTCTGAATCATTAAGAAAGTCATTCTTGTACAGAGGAGTATCCTTTGGAATTCATTTTTCTTATGATATTAGAAGCCAGTTTACTGAGCTAGGAATAGTACAATTTAAAAGTAAAATTGAAGCAATGATAATGAATCGAAGAACAAAGAAGAATTGATTTTTACTATTTATTTGTGGGGCATTGTCTCTGTGTTTATGTAATGTTAATTTACTTCATATGTTCTTATTTATGATTTTGCTGTTCTCTTTGTTTGTTCATTATTGCTTTGATTTGATGTATTCAATGTATTTTCAATTGATTTTTCTGCCTAGATTGTCTGGTTGCCGCCCACTGGTGGAACTTGCAACTTGAGTTAGGTGTCCTGTATCATTGCTGTGATCAGTTTTTGACTTGAACAATTTTAAATAATTATATATCTGATATAATTATATATTAGAGTCAAGATCTTTTGCACTAAATTGTTATCAAGATTTGAACACAAGAATGATGGTTGAACACAAGAATGAAGATTCGCGTTCGGTGGTTTCTTCCGCGAAAGATTGATTACTCCCTGATTTGCTGTTCCTGATTTTTGGCAAACCTCATATTCGTTTGAGTGGGATCGTCTAATAAATCAGTTTTTTTCTTTTCGTTTTTCTTTTTTAATGTTTTTTTTCTTCTTTTTTTTCCTTTCCTTTTTTCTTTCATTTTCTTTTCTTTTTTCTTTTCTTTTCATTCCACACCCCCTTTTTTATATATCCGATTCATTCATAAATTGCATTTAATATCCTTTTTATTTGTTATCAAATTTGTTGAGTATTTAATGCATTGTTGTAATATTACTACTATTTCAAATATTTACTTAAATGTAGTTCATTGTTGTGTCTGCATCTATGTAATTAGATTTATTTAGTTGTCCTCCTTTGTAAATCAGTTTTTATAACTGAATAGGATAGACGTTAAATAAATAAATAAAATAAAATAAATTTAAATTACGTATCCGGCTGTTTTGAAAGTTAAAAGGGTAAAAAAAAATTCCGCCTCCGGCGGCTGGGGTTTCGCCCCAGACCCCTTGTGTACCCACTAAAATTGGAGCTTTGTCCGGAATTCTAGTTGACCCAAGTTGGTAACCCTAAATCCACTTGAGAGACAAAATTTTCTCCTGAACGATTCGAAGAATCCTAAGATCATCCCTCTTGTACCTATCACTTTGCAATCTACTTAATTGTTAAGTAGCCATAGTCTTTAGTTAAGTAAGCCTATTAGTTTCTTGGCATTTCTGCCTACAAATATCACATACCTAGGCCATACACATAAAAATAAATAAATATTAATTTCACAAAAACGTATGTAGGTGTGTACTACGTAGGTAAGCCTTCTGAGGTTAGTAGGGCTGCAGCGAGGATCTATTTGTAGGTGTTTTGGATCTATTAGGCCCTATAGGGGTAATGTGGGTAATTGGAAACAGGGCGTAATTGGAAACGCCCTTTATAACTTCCGTATGTGAAGTTCAAATTTAAAAAAAATTGTTAGATAGCATGGTCCAGACCTTTATGGAAAATGTGCAAGTAGATACAGCTTCTTCTGTTAGATGATATGCATGTCATACACATTGCAACCAACCTCTACACAAAAAACTTGTTTCAATTTGAAACACTTCTCAAAATTTCCCCTGTTATGGTCCTTATTTTGTTTTTAAGAAATTTGTTCTTGGATGGAAATTAACAAAGACACATTAGTCAACAATATGGTACAGGTGAAATTTGATAATTATCATAGTTTCTCCTGATAAGCAATGTTTCCAAATTTCCCCTATTATCTATACTTGGGGGTAATTGGAAACATGAATTAGGTGTAATTGGAAACATACAGGGAAATTGGAAACAAAGCCAAAAGATCCATGTTAAGCTATGGAGAAACTTCAGGGGTAAATGGAAACACATTTAAATCGTGCTAGGGATTAAAGTATGGTAATTTTTTGTTTTTGGGCAGATACAGTGTTGACTACACAGCCTTCTTACTTAGGGCTTCAGATTACAGTTTGGAAGGGAAGATACCCTCGAAGAGATGCACCAGATTCGTATTGTATAAATAATATATTTGTCTGCGTCCAATAAAGATAAACTTGCACTGTGGACTGGTCTGGACACACACACCAAGATGCCATTGAAAATATGTGATTTAATTTTTTTTCCAAATCACAGAAATCAAAAAACCCAGGCTACCTAACGTTTCCATTTGCGCCAATCGAGCATGTTTTGTTTTTGTAGGTAATTACAATCTAGTGATGTAGTATTTTGTAAATTATTTTAAGCTAAGATGTATATATTAAATACAAAATACAACGTTTTTATACAAACATCCTTAATTGTCATGCTTGTGATGCTCTGAGATTTTCCGTACAATTCTGCGTTGCGACGGAAGGTTTTTTTAAATGTACACAGATTACAGTTTGTATCATATGTATTAATTTTTTTGTGGGTTAGAATCACAGCTTAAAATGCTTTGTTTCAATTACCCTACTTTAGTTTCCTTATGGCGTCTACGAGTTGTACCTGGCTGTTATCATTTACCCAATATCCGGGGTAATGGAAACAAATTCGAGTTTTAAAAAAAGCAATGTAAAAATACCATACAATATTCTCATGAAATTCTTGTTGGTAGTCATGATTTAGTTAATCCAAAGCCACAATTTTGCTCCTTACATTTTTCTCTCCTATCAATACCCCTAGCCTACAAATAAGGTCAAAAAGTTTAAAACAGCTAAAAGTGTTTTCCAATATGTGCGAACTGTTCCTATCAACCAAATTGAAATAGTCCTATAATAACCTATAATACTAGCCGACAGTAAGTTTTTATGGTCCGGCTTTATTAGCCTAACTGGAGCCGAGAAAAATTGATACTCGGCTTCGCCGGAAAACGGCCATGCGCCATTGCAGAGGTGGGTGGACGTGATCGTGAGGTTCGCCGAGGCCGGGAGCTGGCAGTTCTGCCAAATCAGCTTTCCCCTCCTCACCTCACGATAACATCACAACCAAAAGAGCGCCGACTTAAGTCTTTGTGCGGGAAGTCAAAACCCAGGACTTTGAACATGCATAGAATCTACAGATTTTATTTTTTATAGTTTTTTTAAATGCGATGTTTATTAAATGAATGTTACAAATTACTAAATACGTGTAAGATATATTTGAAACCAAGGCCAGTTCCCTATTACCCACATTACCCCTATAGGCCTTTTGAGGTTAGTAGGGCTGCAGCGAGGATTTATTTTGTGTCAGAAACAGAATGTAATTAAAGGACAATTTGAACCCTCGACAAATCCACTCGCAATGTACGAGTGAAAATTGTTTGCTAGCGAGTTGGAGCAATTGACACTAGCAAGATCCAGGCTGAGTGCATGTAAGATGAGTAGGCCTAATAAATATCAATATCGATGATTGCAAAATGTTTACCTGCTTGTAAAAGTATTCCTCTTCATGAGCAGCCTCCATCTTTCCGAATGCTCCCCCAGCTGATCTAATGGAGCCGCCACCACCGCCCCCCTTGCCAGCTCCGGAACCCATACCTCCAAGCTGGTCAGAACCATTGAATCTTACCTGACTAAAGAACAATCACATTATTAGCCACTATAGTGAAACCCCATACCCCCAACTGGTCAAAACCCATTGAATCTTACCTGACAAAAACAAACATTATTACTACTGTAGTAACCCATACCCCAAGCTGGCAGAAAACCTTGAACTTACCTGACTAAAAAACAATCACATTATTAGCCACTATAGTGCCCTACCTCCAAAGCTGGTCAGAACCTTGATCTTACCTGACTGAAAGACATCACATTATTAGCCACATAGTGAGACGCCATACCTCCAAGCTGTCAGAACCATAATCTTACGATAAAGACACAACCAAAGACCACTAAGTCTTTGTGCGGGAACGGTCAAAACCAGGAACTTTGAACATGCATAAGAATCATACGATTTTATCTTTTTATAGTTTTTTAAATGCGCTGTTTATTAAATTGAATTTTACAAAAATACTAATACGTGTAGAATCATTTGAAACCTAAGGCAGTTCCATATTACCACAATTACCCTATAGGCCATTTTGAGGTTAGTAGGCTGCCAAGCGAGGATTATTTTGTAGTCAGAAACGAATGTAATTAAAGGAAAATTTGAACCCTGAGAAATCCATTCGCCAATGTACTACGAGTGAAAATTGTTTTGCTAGCGAGTGGAGCATATTGACACTGTAGCAAGATCCAGGCTGAGTGCATGAACGATGAGTAGGCCTAATAAATACAATACGATATTGCCAAATAGTTTACCGCTTGTACAAGTAGTCCCTCTTCATGAGCAGCATCCATCTTTCAGATGCTACCCATCTGATCTAATGGAGCCGCCACCACCGCCCCCCTTGCCAGCTCCGGAACCCATACCTCCAAGCTGGTCAGAACCATTGAATCTTACCTGACTAAAGAACAATCACATTATTAGCTACTGTAGTGAACCCATACCTCCAAGCTGGTCAGAACCATTGAATCTTACCTGACTAAAGAACAATCACATTATTAGCCACTATAGTGAACCCATACCTCCAAGCTGGTCAGAACCATTGAATCTTACCTGACTTAAGAACAATCACATTATTAGCCACTATAGTGAGTCAATAACTTAGAAATGTAGGCTACATGAAAGTTGGCTGAATGAAAATGTGCCAAGTTGACAAAACATCATTTTAAAAAAAAGTGTGGGACAATACCTCTTTATTAGGCATTTTATTTTAATTTTTGGACAATAGTGTAGCCAGTAGGTTTACCGCAAATGCAAAATTAAATTTTGAGCATCGATTTATTTTATGTTGTCTGGAAACATCTTTAGCTTCCACCTTTGTAGCCTGTAAGGAAAAATGGAAACAATGGATTTCTAAAATAACGGTGTACGTATTTGTTTGTCAGGTACCTGTACCGGTAGTACGAATACAAGATTCTGATTACCGGTAGTACTCTACAATCGGGACGCTCAATTTGAAAAATGTGATGTTTATATACATTGTTGATTCCGCCTCACAACGGTTTGGAATCAAATAGGTTCCCAAAAAAAGAGTTTGAGGGTTCAATTTGTTTTGACTCCACACTGTTGGGTACACTTAAAAGCGGTTCCGTGCCATGCCCACTCCATTCCGCCAAATCCAGCAATTTTTTATTTTGTTTAAGAGCATTGCCAAGAATAAGCTATCTCATTTTTGCTCGGCACATTTCAATTAAACATTGCATGTCAAAGCTAGTGGGAAATATTTAAGAAGAATCGCCGAGGCCAGCGGGAGACGAGTTTAAGCCCTCGGCTTTCTGCTTCTCCCTGGGTAAACGATTAATATCTCACAAGTAGGCCTAGCTACGTTGATAAAGAATCAATCTATGAGATCCCGTATGCGCATTCCCCAATTAATTCATCAAATCCAACAAAAATTTATAACATATCCAAACTTACTAATTTTTTGACTTCTGGAATTTATTCCACTTCCCTTCTCTAGAGTTTTTTTATGCAAATTTTCATACTGAATCCCAAATTTTAAATCAATGTGAACGAGCAGGTTAATTTTATTAATCGTAAGATAGATGGTTTAATGGAATTTTATGAATTGAAACTCATGTTTGGGATTTTCCATTTTTTTACTTCCTGTATTTGGGCCCCTAGGGCCTATGTCCCACAATCATTTTTTAAGTTGAATTCTTTGCAATCAAGTGTGGATGTCAATAGAAAAGTTATTTATTAAACTTCATGCAAAATTTGATAGATAGTGAATAGTGATATTATATTACTAATTAATTATTCAGCTGCAATCATCAAGTTGTGCCAACCTCGGACTCCTTGTAGCCTGTATTAAAGTGGCTTTAAGCATACGGCTGGCTTGCGTGGCAGCTAAGTTGGATCCGCTTTCAAAATGTTTTCATGAAATCGTTAAATACATTATACTGAATATTTGAGACCGATTCCATTCCAACCGTTTTGATATGTGCTAACCACTTCGAACAAACTGATAAAGATAGTCAATCAATCAAAAAAAGACAATCAATCGTACAAATCTAGGTAAAAACACATTAGATTATTTAAATAAAACTCTATTCAATAAACTCCCCAAATCAATAAACGACATAACAGAACACATCAAATTCCAAAATGAACTAACTAAATTCCTAACACAAAAGGCATACTACAGCAAAAAAGACTTTATGATAGACAAAACTACCTGACTACTATTCAAGAAACAAGAATAAATTATAAGTAAGTACTATTACAATTATATTACTTAGTCATCTATCCTTATTGCTCTGAACACACATTAATTATTAAGTATATTATTATTATATTTATGAATATAAATTGTACTTATATGCAGTGCCAATTTTAACTTCATGTAATTATTTATTTAAACCAGATGAAGTATAACTACAATTATATTATTTATCTATCAATATTTCAATGAATATACTTATTAAATTAATTAATTAAGCGAGCGAAGCGAGCGTTTCCATTTGACTCTGCCGGAAAAAATAGCCAGTTTTTTTTTTGTATGTCTTGCCATAACGTTCGAACGGAGGTTCGGGTCGAGTTGAAATTTGGACCATCCGCAAACTTCGTTCTGGATTAAATGCCAATAGTTTTGTGGCAAAATCGTTCAAAAAGTTACAAAGTTACATTAAAGTTAATTGAAAGTTTTTTTTTCAAACTAAACGGCGACAAAATCTGAAGTGGCCAAATCATTTAGAATGTCCGTCCGGTCACGAATATGTAAATTTTATTTTGATCCAATAAGTAGTGTAAATGGAAATTACATTTTAACAAAAGTAACTGCAACGAAAAGTCGCACAAAGTTTCTGGCCACTACACACTGCCACCTAGAAGTAATCAAAATACTATTATCGAGGAAGCAGTGTATTATTTGTTACCAGAGAGTTAAAATAGTTTTCCCAAGGAAATGATGTCAAGGTCCTCTAGATGGCGGTGGATTTTATCCACAAAGTAAAGGTTTACCCACGGGTTTACCCAAATACCTTGGCAATAATAAATAATATTGGAAACATGACCCGTGGACAGCGAACATCGCAAATTTTAAAATTTTAAAAAATGTGCAATGTGGGTCTAGCTATAGCACGTGCTCACTTATCAACGCTTCCAACTGAGCGTTTCCTAGTATTATAAATATGTTAACAAATATACACTGTACTTAGTAGGCCTATATGAAGTGCCTATTTTAAAATGAATGCTTACTGAACACTTTGTACATACATACCTAGTATGCCTACAAGTTGTACTGTACCATCACCAGTATACCACAACATGTAGGCATACCTAGTATGCCTACATGTTGTAGTATGCTGGTATCCAAATTTAGTAGTTTTGTATATGTAGATATCCTATCTGGACAACACGGTGGAAACTGTTTTTATTAGTAAATAATGTACATATTTTCTAATGTCGAATAAAAATTATTATTATTAAATTATTATTATTATAATATAGCAAGGCAATAGGCTCCCTAGCTTACCATTACCTAGGGTCAGATACCTAATACCCGGACGCCCGAAAAGTGACCCCAATATCCGGCCACCCTCCTGCCACCATCCCTTAAAGGACATCACAACCCTAGGATTTCCCGAGAATGTTAACAGGCTATAATTTTTCATTAATTATGCAGAAAACTAGAAGTCGCTACCTAGTAACAGTAAGTAACGACACACCATTTAATAACAATAATAATAGTGGGTGCGCACGCAGCCCCTAATATAGCCTAACAATAATAGTAGTGGATTGCTGCCTCCACTAATAGTGACGTAGACAGTTGTGCACATCGTATCCTGCAGATGGCATTAATTTGACAAGCGCGGTAAATATCTATCTCTGTAGCCGAACATATTTAGACAAAAACGAAAAGCACCACTGTGTTCCGTGGTCTTTCTTCTACAAGCATGATGCCCAAGTAAACATTCTTGTTGAGAAATAAAATTAATTTTGATTAATATTGAAATGAAATGGATGATGGCAAAATGGGAAAGAAACGCACATTGTGTTTTTGGATCTGGAGAAGGCATACGATCGCCTGCCTAGAGAGAAAGTATGGGAGTGTCTAGAGATAAAAGGAGTGGGAAGAGGTTTAATAGACAGGATACAAAGTACATATCAAAGGAGTGAAAGTTGCGTACAGACAGATATGGGTAGGTCAGAATGGTTCCAGTAAATGAGGGCTTGCGACAAGGTAGTGTGTTATCTCCAACACTCTTTACTGTTGTAATGGATGAAATTATAAGAAGAGTGGAACCAAATACCACTGTGACTCCAACCTCCGTAGAGTCACAGTCAACCTTGAAAATGTCTGACGTAGTACAGACGAAACGTCGGTGGACGCCCAGGTTCTGCCCTGGTTCATCTTATTTTCGACGCGGTTTTACCCAAGATCCTTGTTTTTATATATATATATATATATATATATATACATATAAAATATATATATAAATAAATATAAATATAAATAAATAAATAAAAAAGATATAAATATCAAATTGTTTATCACTTAGGCCCTAATCCTTAAAAGATATGTAGGATCCTCCAAATTGATATCCAACGGATAATAGACGAGATAATAATATTGGAATATTGAATTGACATGAAAGCTGCCATTTTCAAGATTTGTCCACTTCTCAAATTTGGACAGGTAAACAACTTTTAGGAAATTCCACAAAAACGAGTGTAAAACCCATTAAAATGTCAAAGGGAAAGGGGAAATTATCATTATTGAGTGTATTATAGTTCTGCATATTAACACAACAGAAACGTGTTTTTAGTTTTACTTCCAGTAAAATCTAAATTATAAAAAAAACAGCCGATGTCCGGGTATTGGGGTCGTTTGCAATAGCCGGACATTTCGCTCCATTGACTTTGAAACTCCATGTTATACGTGAATACTTATTTTTGCTAGATTGAAATTCGATAGCAATTAAACTATTGCAAAGTTAAAACATTATTAAATCAAATGGAACCCTGCAGAGTGATTTACACAATGCATTTTAACTTTTATTTGAAAATGACTTAATATTCGGACAAAATACGTAGCGATGTCGCCATCTTGAGCCGTCCGGATTGTAGTGTCCGGGTATTGGCGACGATATTTGTGAACACACTTCGACTTTCTTGTTCAACTTTTGATTACACAGGGCGTCCATGATTGACATAGATGTTTTAAAATCAACCAATAAGATATAGAGATGCCTAAAAACAGATATTCAGTCGTCTGACATAATTTAGGCCCTAATGAAAACAAAAGTGGTTTTAGACACGGCAACCGTGACTTTCTGCTAAAAGTGTCCGGCTATTGGGTACTTAAACCCTAGGCCTATACCGTTATCCAGCAATGTCAATCATTCACTACGTATACCACAGCAGTCAATCCGAATTGACTGAATTCGGTTTGAGTTCAATTTGGTTTGACTTGAAGTGTAGGCTACCAATATATCACGGACATTCAAAGCGACTTCCTCAATCCTATTTCGATTCAAATTGAAGTTGTTGTTGCAGTTTAAATAGATGCTACAAGATTCTATAAATAACACTTGAAAATACTATGAACACGTATCTCTACCTACAGCTACGTAAATAGCCCTAGGCCTATAAAGCCTAATGTCTACATAAGGACGTGTCTGAACCTCTCAGTCTCATTCTTATTCTCATTCTCAGTCTCGGTCGGAATAAGAATGAGAACGAGTGTCGTTACTTCATTACTAGGTTTCATTCTCGTTCTCAGTCTCGATCGGGACCCTTCGTACATTGCTTCTTACGTCATATTGAGAATGAGAATAAGAATAAGCCACGTTTCTCAAGCATTCAGACACGTCCAAAGCCTCTAGGCCTAAGACTCCATTTATTGTAAACATGTAATAAACAATGCCTGTCTAATAATGGTATTCACTGAAATCTAAATCTCTAAGGCAATGTTGATCCGTATTGAACTGTATATCAAGTAATTTACTCAAGTCAATCCACTTTGGAAAGTGGATTGAGTCAATTCGGATCGAGTGTGTAGCCTATAGCAAGAGACTCAAACCGAATTGAACTCAAACCGACTTGAGTCAATTCGGATTGAGGCTGTGGTATATATGTAGTGAATAGTTTAGGGCAAGCATTCCCGTTAACATTGCCGGACATCATTCCAGGCTCCCGTTACGGTAGGCCTACTATTGCCAGGTTTCGTTCCCAGGCACTTGTAGATTGGCCTTACCTCTATCCTAACATAGGCTAGCCTAGGCCTAGACCAACCTAGAGCATAAGCCCCTAACCTAGGTCAAGGAGCCCAAAGCTTGTCACACACAGTACAAATTTCGTTGATGTACCACTGACCGGTAAGGCTAGCCTAGGCCTAGCTTACACAACAAACAAGACTTTTTCTTGGAAGCCATAAGCTGTTCTAAGCAAAGGATCAAGGGATAGGCCCTAGGTCCAGCCCTAGTCTAAAAAGTTTGTCACTGCCCCTCCCTAGGGCAGAGGCAGCCCCTACCTAGGGCCTAGGGTCTAGGCGCCCCTAGGCCCTATCTGGTTTTTCATGCTTTCTCTACGGACATTAGGCTAGGGCCTAGCTGCTATTTTTTAGCTGTCTTCTTATCTTACCTCATTATTGGCCTAAAACGTGACGCAATATGTTTAATGGAATTCATTTTTGCTTTCAAGTACAGATTTCCCAACAAGAAGCTAAAAATAGGATCAGTAGAATGGAACCTGCCGATCTCGTCGAAAGTACAGAGAGTAAGGACTAAGTAGGCTACAATGAAGACATACTTACTAAGCCGGTAGGCTGCGCCAGCGACCGGATGGGCTTTAAACTACCTTACCGGCTTTGTAGGTTATCCAATAATTTACCGACTGGTTGTGAAATCCGCGCGACGGTGGATTGATATTTATATTGAACCCCTCCTGTAGCAAGTGTTAGGATGTTCAAACATAAATTAATTGGTTATTTGAAAAGCTGGAGAGAGAAATTGTGACGAAGTGGCTGTCTCGACCAATCACGATAGAGCTACGCTTCGAAGCGCCGAGGAGCGCTGAAGTTGGTTCGGTTCAACTTTTTGGCCGGCGCTCGACCGGATGTTAATGAGGAGTTTACAACAAAATGGATAGCATAGAAACCTTCCCCGTGAAAAAATACATATATGTGCAAAGTTTCATGGAGATCGGATGAATGCTGTAGTGCTGTGGTTAGCATAAACATAAATTATATAGTTTGGATGACCTTTAGGCTATTGGTGAATTTTAAAGTTTTAAGTCAAAACGTAAAGTGGTTAAGTCAAGGCGCAATTACTACGTTTACATGCAGTTTTGAAAAAGTTTTGACTTGAGTCAAGTCAAAACGATGATGCGTTTACATGATACAGATCTGAAAACGATCTCAAACTATTATTTTTGTTCACTTTTTTTCCGGTAGACAAACACATGTAATAAACAAATTCCACTGTTTTCTAAGAAAAAAATATATAATTTTATTGCGTATAAAATAAGTACAATTTTCATTAAATGACCAAAAACATTTGCCGTAACGTTTAGAACATAATTCGGAATACCAAGATCACGTTCTTAACTTGGTTTAGAAAACATAACCTCAAATTGTACGCAACGAGCGTTTTGGTTGCAGCCAGGTGTTTACATGACAGTTTTAAAAACTAGTTTTCAACCCAAACCTCTACTAGCAAACAGGTTTGACTTAAAACCGATCCAAACCCAGATTCGAAGCTTTTAACATGCAGTTTTGAAAACTCAAAACGTTTTGAAATCTTTTTCAAACTGAAATGTAAACGTAGTAAATGTTCTATACTGGATCAACATTTTTGTTGTCTTAGGCCTACTATACATTGTTGTTGTAATATTACTAATTCAAACTTTACTTAAAGGGGTATTCACCCGCTAAACTCACAAAATATATTTCATTTATACTAACTAGTAATGAATTTACAAATCATCAGAACAATTATTGGGGCCACCATGACAGCACAAAAATTGTCAAAACTTGGTTATTTTCGAGCTAGGTCTCACTGGCATAAATCTCCCATAAGATATAACATGGGGACGATCTTTATGCCCCGTGATCTTGGAGGATTTTGATCCCAAAAAATATAATTTAACCAACAACATTGGCCAACATTGACGTACGCGATAGGCTTTTCTGTAAATCCGTTATATTTTATTTTGTAATTTGGACAAGTAAGTGGTTCGGTCAACATAATATGCTGATTACCAAGAAGGTGTGAGATTTTGGAATGCATTTTTTTTAGTGTTTTAGTGTATATTTATGCACAGTTTCCACATACAATGTTATATAGGGCCATTTTAGATTGGTACGGAGCTCTAGTATGTGTGGAACAAAACATTATTTAGCAGGTTAAAACCGATTTACGAAATTCTCCATAACGTCAATTTTCGCAAATTTTTTGATATATTTTTTTTAAATTCGTGTAAAATCACATGGACAAGAAATAATTTTTTAAACATTAATTTTAGTGCAGTATTACTGTATTATGCTATAGATTATGTGATATATTTTTTGGGGGTAATAGCCCCTTTAACCACGGTTCATAATTTTGTCTGCATTTTATGCAATTAGTTTTATTTAGTTGTCTTTCTTTGTAAATCAGTTTTTATAACTGTATAGGTTAAGGTTATAGTGACTATTTAAGATTACTTCAGATGACACATGGTTGCCTGATTGGCCACTTCTATGAGTAATGGATCTTTGATACTGGCTACATTCACTAGGTTTTTATTGCATTTATAACTATATCATATTAATAAACTGTATCATCTAGTCAACATTATCATTATCATTCTTTTATAAGGGAATTTACGTTATTTTATTATTTTACTAATGTTAAGAATGGGCCAGGATCACTGCAGTGGATGGGCCACAAATACAATAGACCTGCTTTCCTGTCTCATTCTGTAATTTGTGTATCATGTGTAAAAATTACATGAAAAACAAATAATAATCTGGTTAACACCTGTCTATCAAACATGTTAATCATCCAGTTAAGTCACATTCCATTGGATGACCTGCAATTTATATGGCAGAGGAGCAAAATGTATCTCGCTGGCTTTGATGTGTCCAAAATGCTTGTTAAAGATGGATGCCTTTGCACTAAACACTAAGGTTTTCCGTGTTCTAGATTTGAGTGATCTTTTCAAGAAACGGCGCATGGCTGTACCTGGTGACAGGTATCTTCTCCTGGGACGACCTGGTAACAAGTATCTTCTCCTGGGACGACCTGGTAACAAGTATCTTCTCCTGGGACGACCTGGTAACAAGTATCTTCTCCTGGGACGACCTGGTAACAAGTATCTTCTCCTGGGACGACCTGGTGACAAGTATCTTCTCCTGGGACGACCCGAAACAGTTGTTGAAGACCCGAGTGGTTCTGTTGTCACCAGCAAGGAAATGCTTGTTAAAGATGGATGCCTTTGCACTAAACACTAAGGTTTTCCGTGTTCTAGATTTGAGTGATCTTTTCAAGAAACGGCGCATGGCTGTACCTGGTTACAGGTATCTTCTCTGGACGACCGAAACAGTTTTGAGACCTAGTGGTTCTAGTTGTCACAGCAAGGAAATGCTTGTTAAAGATGGATGTTTGCACTAAATAGTTTTCTGTTTAGTTTGATGAATGTTTTAAGAAACGGGCCAGGTGACCTGGTTCAGGTATTTTTGGGACGCACCGAAACATTGTAAGACCCTGTGTTCTGTTTCACCTAGCAGAAAATTTGTAAGATGATGCATTTGCCTAAAACTAGTTTTCCTGATAGATAGTGACTTCAAAAACGGTATGGCTGAGTTGACAGTTCTCTCCGGGACATGTTAACACCAGTATCTTTCCATGGATGACCTGGACAAGTTTTTCTGCAGGACGACCGAAAAGTGTGATCTCCTAGGCTTCTGTTGTCACCAGCAAAATGCTTGTTAAAGATGGATGCCTTTGCACTAAACACTAAGGTTTTCCGTGTTCTAGATTTGAGTGATCTTTTCAAGAAACGGCGCATGGCTGTACCTGGTAACAAGTATCTTCTCCTGGGACGACCTGGTAACAAGTATCTTCTCCTGGGACGACCTGGTGACAGGTATCTTCTCCTGGGACGACCCGAACGTGTTGAAGCACGAGTGGTTCGGTTCTCACCAGCAAGGACACATGTTGTAAGAATGGTATGCCTTGCCCTAAACACCAGGTTTCCGTGTAACTAGATTGAGTGATCTTCTCAGAACGGCGCATGGTGACCTGGTAACAGGTATCTTCTCCTGGGACGACCTGAAACAGTGTAAGACCCGAGTGGTCTTTGTCACAGCGAAGAATGCCTTGTAAAGATGGATGCTTGCTAACACTAGGTTCACCTGGTCTAAATTTGAGTGATCTTTTCAGAACGGCGCAGGCTGACCTGGTAACAAGTATCTTCTCCTGGGACGACCTGGTAACAAGTATCTTCTCCTGGGACGACCTGGTAACAAGTATCTTCTCCTGGGACGACCTGGTGACAGGTATCTTCTCCTGGGACGACCCGAAACAGTTGTTGAAGACCCGAGTGGTTCGGTTGTCACCACCTACTTCAAGACTGTCTTCTAGACTTATAATCAAGATCAAGTGTCGGCACCCAAGTCCCGAACTTGTCACTATCATTTTTTATAAAGTCGCTTCAACAACATTTCTTTCTTTCAAACAACATTTTCTCGCAAGAACAGAACAGGACACAGGCAACAGCGAACTAGAGAACGCCACGCAAGCTACGTGCTTTATTACTTCCAAGGACGATGCTCAATGTGAACATCTATTCAGTGATTTTAGTCACACAATATTCTTGCGACACACATATTATATAAAATTAATTATTATTATGCTTACATTTGATTGGTTTCGAGTCAAGGACACTCACCTAAACGATTTTTTAAATGGTTGGCAGGGTCCGCCCGATATTAAATTAATAAAAAAACTAATGCTTAAATAGTGCTTCATTTATTAGGAGTATAATAATTAGTATTACTGATAAATATTTTAGTATCATATCATCTGAATCTACTTTATCTATCGGCCACCCACTTGGATTTGACTAGCGCAACAATTGTATTGACGGAGACCGGCAAGGGGCAGGGCAGGGTAGGGGTTAGAACTACGTGGTCGTCTTTGTCGTCGTCATCGTCCGTGTTGTCAATGTCGTCGGGGAGGTTGTCAAAGGGATGAGGGAGAGGTCCCCGACGGGGAGTAAAGTATTCCCCTACTCACGGGCCAAACCACGCGAAGGTGGCGAGTTGGACTTTGATAACCCTTGAATGTATACAATAGGCCTGTGGGAATTACAATAAAATAAAGAAGCCTAATAAACAATAAACAAAATAATAACCATTGGAGCTGACTTACAGAATCACTGAGTGGGTAGACTCTAAATACGAATAAATTTATTTATCCGAATATCTAACAATATATTATGTGCTTAAGAAATTTCCTTTTCCTCTCGGTTTCCCCAAAGTTTTTATTTCGGGGGGGGGGGGGGAACCTCCCCCCCCACTCCTCTTCCCACGGCTTACACACGGTACAACCATTCAGTGGATAATGGTTTTGAAGTGATCTTGCTTGAAATGCAACTTGCAAATAGGTTGCAACGCACACGAGAAAGAGATAGAGATAGAGATACAGGTTTTCTCGATTAAAAATAAATGCAGGCTACCTTCAGAAGGAATCCAGTTTTCTCACTTATTAACATAAAACGTTATTATTTCTACAAAAATACGGGATCATTGCATTGGTTTATCCACGATTTATCTTCCCAAATTCAGTAATTATACTGTGTACACTCAACGCTACATTAAACGTTGCACTCATTGCTGCACTCAACGTTACACTCAATGCTGCACTCAACGTTACACTTGCAACACTCAATGCTGCACTCAACGTTACACTCAACGCTACATTGTAACATTAAACGTTACCTCAAAGCTACACTCAACATTTCAATCGACTTCATAAAACGATATACTCAAAACTATACTCAATACTGCCCTCAACCTACAATATATTATTATTTTTCGCTTACTACTCAACAGAACATCAAAGCGTTGACACTTTAAGATGGCCTCCGTTGTACACACTTGAAGCGTGTACTCACATGTTAATGCGTTTACTACTATGAGTGGCGTTGTATACACTGATGAGTATGCGTTATAACTGTTGAGATGCGTGCTCACACACTTTGAGATGCTTGTACTCACTGTTGAGATGGCGTTGTATACACTGTTGAGATGGCGTTGTACTCACTGTTGAGATGGCGTTGTACACACTGTTGAGATGGCGTTGTACTCACTGTTGAGATGGCGTTGTACACACTGTTGAGATGGCGTTGTACTCACTGTTGAGATGGCGTTGTACACACTGTTGAGATGGCGTTGTACGCACCGTTCTGATGGCAGTTTCAAGGACCTGTGGTCAACAAATCATACCCAACGGGAAAGAAAATCCTCAATTATTTAAAAAAGTAAATAAATATATATATTAAATAACGTCCATGCCACTAATCAACTTCTTTCAGTGGGTGACATAAGTTTCGTTGGTTCCAAAGTGAATGGTAACAGGCGCGTGCAGTGACAACACAGTTGCACACTGAATGATGGGACATCCACAACCTAATCCTATGTAGGGCCTATAATATACAATGTTTTTAGTTCAACTTTCAACCATCACTAATATTTTTGCTTCAACTGAGAAATATCAAATTGACTGTCAAGTAACAGGCTCATCAGAAAGAGAGAGACGGCTTTGCTTACAGTAACAGGTGTTATGAAAACCTACGGACGACAACATTCCATCGAAGTTTAAACAAAGTTGAGTTTGTGGGTCAAAGGTGAGAGCTTATACGCATATTATCGTTCTTGAGTAAGTACAGACAAAGATTATATGGTTTCTAATCTTTGGTACAGAGTAATCCAGATACGTTCATGACTATATGTAAAAGAGAATCTATCGCTCGCTCATGTATGATGTAGTGGGTATATACCAATACCAACTGTAGTGCACAAGTTTGCGCGTTTTAAGGTCAATTTTATCGATCAATAAGAAAGTAATCCGATGAGATTTGTTTCTGAGAAAAAAAGAAAACTGCACAATATACTCAAATATCTCCTGCTCCCACATCCGTCCCCAAACAGCAACCCCATTCAGAAAGCTGTGGGGTGTTGGACAAAATATACTGGGGGGGGGGGGGTGACAGCAACACCGCGCGGTTTTACATCAACGCTGTCAATGAACTTACGGATGACCCCCCCCCCCTTTCCTCTTCACACACCTCCGTGATTATTGTCTATCTATAACACTTGTTGATTTCAAATACGTAAGATTCATAATTTTCTACTTCAATTGAGACAGAAAATGCCAAGAAGAATAAGCAAACAATTTTGAGACGTGTTATAGTGTGTTATATAACCATCCAGCTATACAACCTTTGCAGTCCGGGTAGTACTTGCACCGTTCCTCATCTAGGATATACAGGTTTCGTCGGTAGTCAGTGATCAGTGATCAGTGCGAGTTGGAAGGCTTCAGTCGCCGCTTCAATAGGATTCTGTGGCATACACAAACACAGGTAGGACACACTTCTTTGCTGTTCGTTAGCTCATCCGGAGCTAATTTATCGTAAAGTTACACTTTTAAGATTGTTTCGATGCGTGATTAGTATCGTTTTGTCTCCGTGTGCGTGTGTGCATTAACGAACTCATTCCCGTAGCTAGAGCCGACAGTTGTGGCTGGCTCATGCGTAACGTGGGAATTTGATGCGGGGGTTATGAAAAATACCCTTTCTTTATCATGGGCATATTGACTTGTTTTATGCTTAAGATACCATGACTCTTGTCACGATAGGTTGTATATGTTTGTGTATGAAATGAATGGATGCATACTGGTCATGTCGTGGAAGTATGAAATAGATGTTTAGCCACTGATTTCCATGAGCTTTCAATTTTGATTTTATTGTGAAGATGTTAATTTTGTGTTATTGAATTCACAGGAGGCAGGCACGTAGGAACTCTTTTTCGAGTGGGGGGGGGGGGGACAACAAATCTTCTGTATGTTTTTGGGAAAAGGGACCAAGTAGGGGGGGCTTAGGGGGCTCCCCCCCAACTAGCGACGCAGGCGACATTTATTAAAATCAGGTTTTTAGAGTGTGTTTGGTGCGCGTTCTAGAAAAAAGTGGGCTAAATGGAATACTAAATTATTGTATTTTTTGTACAGTTAAAACTAGAGAACTATAAAAAAAGAATTGGAATAGTGACGAGATAGACCATGTTACAACCATTGAGTTAGCATATTATTACGTTCGCGATCACGTCCAACAATAATGGAAAATTATCGACATTTTTAGTCATTACTCTTCTGAAGTAGTGGTGGGGGAAGGGGGGGGGGCACGGTAAAAAGTGGGGGAATTCCCCCAACCATCCCCCCTCCCCCTTCCTACGCGCCTGTTTACAGGTTCATCTATATCGCCTTCCAATTTTGGGTAGATTACATAATTTATCATAAATGAATTAACCATATGATTATATAAGACATAATCAAATGCTAGACGTTACGTAAACTGATGGCTTGCATCCTGTTATTTACAATATCTTGTGTATGCTCACACCTAAGCATTATGCGCAGGCGAGTAGGAACGTTTTGAAAGTTGAGGGGGGTGGGGGGCAAATCCATTAGGAGATCGATTTTGATTTTGATCTGATTTTGTGGGCGTCAGTTGGGTCCCCAGACTTTGGAGGCCCTTTTCGCCGAAGGCGAAATAAAATAAAATAAATACATACAGTTATTTCATCACTTTTTAACTGCACTCAGACTCTGTAAACGATGTTTTACAGTAACAGTATCTGCGATCTAAAAAGTAAAAAAATGAACGTGAAGTAGCCCATTTTAGTAAATTTCTACTTTATTTTTTCATACAGGCAAACATATTCGTTTTACCAAGGTGACTGTCGAATTGTATATTGAATGTGCATATTTACCACGGAAATTCTGGAATTAATATTAACTCATGTTAGTTTTGCCCCCTGCCCCCCGGTTCCTTCGCCACTGAATTTATGCGAATGGCTTCTGTATGATAATGATCTACGAACAAATTTATAATATTTCCTGCATTATTTTCTTGTTTCTTATTTTTGACTCCAAGTTATGATTATAATTTAAGTTTCTCGTGGGAACCGGCCGGGTAAAATTAATGTGATGATTTAGTGATAATTTAGGGAAATTAGGGCTAGGGTATGTAAAGAAAGAAAGCAGTTTTAGAGGACTCAATAGCAGCATTAGCACACTCACAGAGCCCACGTGTGGGTGCGGACCGGTACAGGATCCGAGTCACCTCCTGGCTTGCCCCCGCCTCGACGAACCCTGCCTGCGGGGTATGGCTGCGAAGTCAGTGTGTCCGACAACCCTCCCAAAACAAGGGCTGTTTTATACGGGGAATTTTTGTGGGTGTGATTCCGGGTTTGCCCCCCCTCGCGAACCCTCCCTGGGGTATGCTGCAAAGTCAGTTTTGCTCCGAAAACCTCCCAAAACCAGAGTGGATGTTTAAGTGGATTCCTTTTCCCCCCGGGGTACTCCGGGCTTGCCCCGCCTCGACGAACCCTGCCTCGCGGTATGGCTGCAAAGTAGGTGCCCCGAAAACCCTCCCGAACCAGGGGCATTTTTTATACGGGGGTTTCCTCTGTCGGTGTGTACCTCCTGGTTTGCCCCCGCCTCGACAACCCCTCCCTGCGCGTAGGGCTCGAAGTCGTGTGCTCCACAACCTCCAAACCAGATGGTGTTTTATACGGGGATTTTCCCTTGTCGGGTGTATTCCTGGCTTGCCCCCGCTCGACAAACCCCCCTCCCCGGTATGGTTTCGAAGTCAGTGTTGCTCCGACAACCTCCCGAACCAGAGTGGCATGTGTATACGTGGATTTTCCCTCTGTCGGTGTGTATCTCCTGGCTTGCCCCCGCTGCGACGAACCCTGCCTGCGCGGTATGGCTGCGAAGTCAGTGTTGCTCCGACAACCTCCCGAACCACAGTAGCATGTGTTATACGTGGAGTTTCCTCTGTCGGTGTGTATGTCATTCATAATTTATTATTTGCTTGGCTCGTTAGTCTTTACACGGGTTTAATTCCTACTTGCTTTCAATGCAGAAGTCCCAGATTCAACTCCCGGTTCTGGCAGAAGTTGTCTTACTTCTGAAATGAGCTGATGTCAGAGTTTATAAACGGTGTGATTTTGGAGCAGTACTAAAAACGAAGCACAGGAACCAAACTAGCTTTGTTGATGCTGGCGTTGCCTCATCGTGGTCAATCCCTATCACCCATGGTTGGCCATTATTCGCTCGCATATGGCGTCGGCGTCTTCAGGGTTGATTTAAACTGTAAAACACAATTTAGTTGTTTTATTTATTTTTATTAGAACTTCGTTTTGGAAGCGGTTTAAGATTCATACTCTTGTTTGTTATAGTTCTTAGTCTTCTGATAAGATTTCCTTGATTTTGTGTGTTATTCACTCGTTACTTTGCTGTGTTTATCATCTAGCATATTATTTCATACTTAGGCCTAATACATACGAATTTGAAACAATGAATAACATTTATTGCTTATGGAATGAAATTTTTTACCAACCATTGTTGTTCGGCAATCACAACTCAAAGTTTTTCGCCTAAGGTTTCCTTCAGACGATACTGAGGACATTCCCTTGATAGCTACTCTAACCCATGGTGAAGAGTTCCTGCATGGGTCAACGTGTCCAGACCCACGAGAATAGAAAACTGTTTTAATGCACTTTTCTATTTTGTTTTGCTAGACATGGACTTACAGCACACGAATTTAGGCCTGTTGACGAGTAGCGAGAACAATATTTTGGAAACGTCACGGCTCTCTCAAGATCTAACTTTGACATGGTGCAATCTTTCGGTGCGGATCAAGAAAAAGAAGAAAGATAACTCTGCTCATTGGTGGAGTAGCAATCAGTGGGAGGTCCAGAGGATCCTCAACAATGGTAAATCTTTACTTTAGTTCTTATGCTTCATATTGACCAGCGAGTGCACATGTATATTATGAGCATGCAGTTGGGTTGTACTTGCAATCTGGAAAGCTATTCTCAATGCCGAGCGAGCCAGCAACTTATTGCTTCGGGCATCGTCCTGGCTGCTAAACAGTTCTTAGCGCTACTGAAGTCTCGCACTGTCCAGGTCCAGGTCATGGCCCCTCTCCCGTGCAGTTCTAGTCAACTGGTTACACAATTATACATACTACGACTATGGTAGAAGTAAAAACCATAATCCCTTGATTGGTCTGTCAAAGCAATTAGAGAAATGAACATTATTTTATAAACCCTGTTACTGGATGTGGATGCATTCACATGATTTATGTTTCTTTGATAAGTATGTGGAATAAGTATAGTTTTTATCACTCCCAAGCCTAAAGAGCACAATTAAAGCAAGTGATTGAAAAACATAAGTATGAAGTAGGCCTACATAACATAGAAACAGGTACACACTTATAGTTAGAAGAAGTTGTGAAACTGGTAATTTTAAAATGTAGGCAATATACTCATTAATATAACTAGTAACTTTCTTGATGTTGTCAAAATCGCCAACAGGGTTGGCTTGGTATCCTTTAAATTAATGTCCCCCAATGAAAATCAGTTATGTGACTGAGTTGGTGGACTCTAAATATGAATTTATTTATTTATTTATTTATTAATGCTTTCGTAATACATGTGATGCATTGATAGTACTAGTCGAATAAATGTTTCCCGACTGGGGATCGAGCTCGGGTCCTTTGGCTTCACGTACCGCGATACTCTACCAAGCGAATTATCGGGCCACAGGATTTACCTCTTAAATGTGTATACATTAAAACTTATTTAATGTATTTTAACAATATCGTTTAGAACTAGTAGACATTCCGTACCTAAATTATATATATTTATATATCCGTTGCATATTAATGAAATTGATGGTTCTTGATTTTTATTAATTATCATTAGAAGAAACACAATATGCCCCCAGTGGTGTAGGAACTATTTTTTTAGTGGGGAGGTCACACTAAAGTTGACTTCGAGGTTAGGTGGGCAAACCGGGGTCTGGGGCGAAGCCCCAGCCGCCGGAGGCTATTTCGCCGTAGACGAGATTTTTTTTAAAAGGTGCTCTTGATAAGTGGCCTAAAACACGTTTTCAAGCGAATTTTAATTATGAACAAGGGTTACATTTTGAAGCTAATATTGCATTGAAGATTGATTACCTGACTGAAATCGGTCGACAGTCTGCTTGGGAGTGAAAACACTGCAGACAAAATAGGGCCTAATGAATATTAGTCTAAAATCAGATGGCTATAGTCTAGTCTCACAAATCACATCTCCTTCTATATCTTTTTTAAAAATGTTAACAAAAACAAAACAAAAATCTTCCTTTTTGTTTGCAAGCCCGACTGTAGTAAAAATCCCAAAAATCACCCAATAAGCTATACCTTAATAAGCTATACAACAAGTGGGGGGGGGAGTTTCCCCCCCATCCCCTCCCGTTCCTACGCCCCTGTATGCCCCAAACCTTTCTATCACGTCCCTAACCCTCTTCCTAACTCGAGGCATTGATTTAATTAAAATTCGTTGTTTGCAATCTCTTTCAGTGAATGGTGTGTGCAAGTCAGGGTGTCTGATGGCCATAATGGGTTCCAGCGGCGGAGGCAAGACAACTCTGCTTGCAGCTCTCAGTCAGCGCATGAAAGGTTTGTTGTATATTCACTGGCATTAGGCTTATATTTGTATGCAATCATGGACTTACTAGGTGTATGCAAGTATGTATCGTAAGCTCATTCTAGCTCTAGACCGACGAGCCAAAGCTTGCATATTAGACACTAATAATTAGAACAATAGGGTATGCATGTAAATTAATATAATACTTTGTATAGTTGTTTATATCCGCCCAGTGTACATGGGCATACAGCTAGTTTAGTTTGCTATTGTTCATACTTATAAGGATGACAGGCTCTCACTTTAGAGTCGAATGGAATAGGAGTCGATTCCACGAAAAGCACTGTGCAAGCAAGATAAAAGCGTTCGTTCTTCGTTGTAAATATCCCCCCCCCCCCCTCCCCTTCACGCTTTGTTTTTGGTAGTTGTTTTTTCTACATTCGCATGTCACAGACGTCGCTGACCTATCCTAAATCGCTCGTCACGAACAAAGATGTGATCAGATGATAATGAGGTATAAAGATGACAGGCGAATGTGAGGCTTGACAGACTAGACTTTTGAAGGAAACTGGAGTAGACAGGGAATCGAACCCGGGTACCCAATACCATCCCTGAACCTACCTACATAACCCTTAACAACTCCTTCCTTTCCCCAACAGAAATAAATTTGTCGCTGAAGTTTTTCAACGCAGACCACATTGGCACTGTCTACTTTTTACCGACAGAGGTTTAACTCATGCGTATAACGCGCGAGACTGATTCGGGAGGTCGCGGGCAATCCAAACTGAATACTATTTCCAAGGTTTCCTTTAGTCGTTAAGGGCTAAGGCGAATTCTGGGATTAAGTCCTCTAAACAGCCCTGACATTCCCTTCACCAATACCCTAGTCCCCTAGTTAGACACCTGAAGAGACACCGGATAAACAATTAGGTGTACCCTACAGCGAGTGTTGTTTTTGTCTACCTTGTGCGAACTGATTCCATGAGAACCCTGCCCCTTCCTTACTTCATCTGGCATGTCAGTCACGAAAACAACATAAGCATTATTATATTTTCTGTCCTTGACATACTCAACCACAGAATGTGATACTGCTGCAATTCTAGCGCCTACACATAGCTCGCGAGTGCTGTTGAACTATTGAATTACACAATATCGTGGTTCTAGATTCCTCCGTAACGCACGAGCACTACACTCATACTGGTGAGCGCTGGATAGATACCCGACACCGGAAATTATGAGAAAGTTTTTTCCCAGGTTCCAGTCGTAAATGAAAATTTAGTCCTCTCAATCACCACTTGAACATTCCAACTGTCACAATTGTCTCTGGGCAGGGTCTCACGGAAAAAATATTGTGGTTAGGAGTACTTCACGTATTGAATGTTGTGGTAAGCTCTTTATATCCAGGAAGAACATTGACGTTTACAGTTATGACTTCGTGTTCTAGTTGGCGAGATGGAAGGTGACATCATGCTCAATGGCCGCAGCGTCAACCCCGACCTCATGAACACGATCTCGGGGTTTGTGCCCCAGCAAGACTTGGTCTTCGAGACCCTGAACGTGCTGGAGCACATGTCGTTCATGGCAAGCCTGAGGATGGATCGTCGGACTGAGCCCAAGGACAGACTGCACAGGATCAACGCTCTCCTGCACGAGCTGGGACTGAACAAGTGCAGAGCTTCGCGGCTCTCGACACTCTCTGGTGGGGAGAGGAAGAGGGTGTCTCTTGCTGTCCAGGTAAACCTAAACCATCATAGTCTCAGCATATACGTCGATAAAAAAGTAAATGTTACAAAAATGTAAAACTTAAAGTAAAAGAAAATTCTAGAATCTACAGTTTTTTAAGTAAATCAATACATATATTAATATCTATACTATATATACAAGTCAGTGCAGTGACAGTGCTCGGCTGGTAACAGCTCGACGCTCGCCTGAAGAGGCCAATTGCAACATTGGCGAAACGTTGCATTCACCCGACAACTCCAACTAGGACTCCAATTTTAACAAGGTACGTGGTTTTACCGTAAATTTTAAAATGACATCATATACCAACCACGAAAGTCTTAAAACTCATATAATATATATTTATTAATATATATATATATACACATATATCAATACATCTTTGCAAGTAAATAAAAGATTTACTATGAAACAATAAATGCATCGCTTGTGGGAATGAATTGTTGTGGAAAAGTGACTTATTTAAGACAATGATCAAAAGTCAACCGTTTCACAATGATTTCAATCTACTTCACAATCTGGGTGTTGCAAAAAGATTTACCAAGAATTTACCAAAGCTTGATTGAAAATGTTGATTGATTGAGCTTGACATATTTGAAACATATATATGGCCAATAAGGGACAAAAAAAATATAAATATTCACTCGATAACGCTCCAGTATGTCACATGTGCGGGGGGGGGGCAAGACATTCCTATTCGAGTCGATGTATTTGAAAGATGAATGGAATAAAATGTGTTACAAAAATGCCGTCTAATGGTTTCAAGTAGAAAACAAATAAATATTTTAGTTAAAAAAAATCAATCCTATACAAGCATCTAAAATTTGTATCCTTGGCTTTGTTTGTAAACAGCTGCTTACAGATCCGCTACTCTTATTCTGTGATGAGCCTACCACTGGGCTAGACAGCTACAACGCCAACTCTGTTATCGAGACTTTAAGAGTGTTTGCTGAGCGTGGCAAGACCGTGATCTGTACCATCCACCAGCCAGCATCCAGCATCTTCGATATGTTCTCTCGAGTTCTGTTACTGGCCGGAGGGAGGGTGGCCTACCAGGGAGACGCCGCAGGGGCAGCCAACCACTTCACCAGGTAGGCTCTAAGAGTGTTTGCTGAGCGTGGCAAGACCGTGATCTGGACCCTTATTCTCGAAATTCGTGAAAGTTCCCACTCATGTGAGTGATTTCACACACATTGCGATGTGTGAGTCACAAAACGCACCAAATGCTATTCTCGAGATAAAATTGAGAAGGAATTCTCCCACTCACAAAGTTCTCACTGGGACCCTGCAACGAGGCTAGCCAACCACTTCACCAGGTAGGCTCTAAGAGTGTTTGCTGAAGGTTTGATGAGCGTGGCAAGACCGAATCTACTCAAGCTTAGGAAATATGGGGAGGAAATGCCATGCTGGTCAGAACCAGCCACGGGCAGATGGACGGACCCTCGTTGTGGTCGTCAAAGTCTTTGTCATCGTTCGTGTTGTCATTGTCGTCGTCGTCTTCGAGGTGATCATGAAGGGAAAGAGGAGAGGTCCCCGCTTACGACTGCCAGAGCTCGCCTCTAGTTTCGGGGAGTAATATATTCCCCTATACTAGCTGACAGAGCCGTGCGCTGGGCCAATTATACCCCGCAAAATAGCTAGTATTGCAAATACATCACGAAATTACATCCCTTCTTGGTAATCAGCGTACAGTGACTAAACGAAGTATATACATAAAACAAACATCTTAACAGAATGATGAGCACACAATATTTTTTCCTGAGCAGCATGCTCTAAGGTAAGGTGCACGTCACAAGTATATAGTAGTCTTCATCGCATTGGGTATCATTTCCCGTGCGAGGTTATACCCATACCGAGCTGATAAGGGATAACTTTTGGAGGCACACATTTTGGGGAACACTCCTATTGCCTAGTTATAGGCTGGTTGAGAAGATAGGGGTTTAGTTAGGGAGCTGGTCTTTGTCGCCGGAAGTGTTTAGTATTTAGGGGTGGGGAGACACAAAGTTGATATTTCATTTTGACACTGATGGTTGAAATTTTAAAGCCAGGGGATGGGGCGGAGCACTGCGCGAGGCATTTAGGCAATCTTCTTGAAGGTTCCCTCTGGACCCGTCTCTTATTTGGAGGTGGAGAGAAGTCTCGCGAAGACTTGTGAATGTATTTGAGTGCTTCACGGGTGGCGAAGTGGCAGACGTGTCGTTTAGCGTGCGGTGGCAGTAAAATCGAAGGTATGGTTAAGGAATGTGCTCAGCAGATTTTGTAAAGTTCGGTCGGTGGCGTCTGGAAGTGATTCGTAGAACAACAGCGAGCGATGCCGTAAGTGACCGTCTAGCATTTCCATACCGAGGTCTTTGTGCAGAAGGTGTATGGGCGTTTCTCTGGGAGCAAACGCCGCCATTCTCAAAACACGATTCTGTAGAACTTAGAGTTGGTTTAGGTTGGAAGGTGCAACGTCTGCCCACACAGGACATGCGTAGTCGATAGTCGGGCGTACGACTTGCCGATAGATGGTTAGCCTATCATTAGTGAGATATGAGGTGAGATTAGGAGCGGGCGTAGTGCTGCCACTTTTCCGGTCACCTTCTTGTATCAACTATATGCATCTTCCAGGAGAGTCTCGAGTCCATAGTCGCTCCCAGTAGCGGCTTGTCGGTAAACATGGGATGGTCTTCCCTGAGAGGACCAGAACAGGGGGTAACTGGTTTCTCCTTCTGGTAAAAAAAGAGACAGTCGTTTTTAGAACATTTGAGGATAGACGCCAATGTGCGTAGTATTTCGCCATTCGATTTAAGCCCCCTTGAACTTTCGCAAGAGCCAAGCTAGGCGAGCTGGACCTTGCTGATAGAGTGTCTTAATGCCATTTCTTATTGGACAAAAGTTTGCCAATGAGACCTATAGCTCGAAAATTATAATGTTTGTCTATTTTCTCCTTGGACATTGAAAACCTGATTTTGTGCGACTCGGTATATTAATTCCTTTGACAATTGTATATTTTGCCATCAAAGTGCAACTTGTGTGTTCTCGTACATATTGAACGCTGCTTGGTTTGCTTTCAGTTTGGGATGCATCTGCCCCGTGACGTACAACAAGGCAGAGTTCTACATTAGTCAAATTGCAGTAATTCCTGGTAAGGAAGAAGAATGTGGCCAAAAAATTGAACACATGTGTCACTCGTTTGAAACATCACAATACGGAACTTCGTTGATTGAAGAATTGACAATAAACAGAGGGAGACGCGGTTCGATATTAACTAAATCCAATATGCACTCAGAAAACATCAATATAGACTCAACATATTTCCCAAAACACATTTCTATGTAAGTTATTTTGTCAAGTACCTACCTAGTTAAATAATGTGTCACGAGTTTTGTGTGGTGATGGTTGTCAATGTGTAAGAGAACACTTGCAATCAATCACGTGGTTTATATTTTGTTTTTCTTCATCTGTGTGCGAGTGTGTCGGGGTTCACCCAGTGCTCAGTTGGGCCCATGTGTCCTCATCTAAATTACTCAAATTACTTAGTGGGTGATGGCCTGCTAGAGCCTCCTCATGTTTTTATTCCGCCTCTTCATTCCATCTGAAAGAATTCTTACCGCAGTGTCTACTCACTGACTTTATCTCTGTGTTACAAAACCTAACCCTATTTCTTATCTCACGAAACCTTTGAGACCTGGATCGTTTGAGAATTTGAGCAGTGGAAACGCCCCCTTTCACCCGCAGCGAACATTGACATGTTTTACACTTCCGCAGTGCCAGAAAGTTGCATACACCCCTTTCCTTACATTTTCAGATCCAACAAACAATTTGGGGTAGCTTTTTATAATTTATTAATGTTTCTTGTTTCAGACAAAAGGCTAAATACCACACTCAACTGTACTGGCTAGTGTGGAGGTCGTTCATAAATGTCTTTCGTAACTCCATGCACCACGTTTTCAGGTTCAGCTTGTACCTTGTAAGTATCACTGCACTCTACTAAGAGTATAAGTATGTAACTGATGTACAGTTTTCAACTCTCACAAACCCATGTGTAAATTACAACATCGTCATGAATCCGATACATGGATATTGGAAGAGTAAAAATTTAAATTTTTACCGTGGGAAACCTGTTATAGGGTGCAATTAGCCCCTCTTCAGGTGAACTAGGTATGTGCGGATAGGAAATTGTGAAGGGATGTCCGAGGGCTGTTTAAGAGGACTCAATCCCTTGCATTCGCCTTAACGACTGAGGAAAACCTCAGAAAAAAACCTTCAGTCAGGATTGCCGGTCTCGACGGGATTCGAACCCGGGACCTCCCGAATCAGAGTCGAGCGCTTAGCGCCCGAGCCAACACTGTCGGTTTGGAAGAGTAGGCACTTGGTTCCTACCTACCTACCCTGTCCTGTGGCCACAGATCACCAGATTATTAACGTGGGCATGGTTTTCAATCAAGGATAGCATGCATACCAAATAATATGTATTTTTGTACTTTTTAACCAAATTCAAATCCAAAATCGCCGAACTTAATAAACATTTGCGTACTGTTGATTATTTTAAGAGACGTGAAATCATTTTCCTTATTTCGTCTCCATGATAATTGTGTATACATAAAGCATTCGGCATTTGTGAGGTCAGTTAGCATAGTGAACAACACAAAAATACGCTGCTTTAAAGTTTAATTTAGTCTGATGTTAAACATTGAAAATGTCTATTAGTTAATGCCACTCTTAATAAATGACAAATTTATTAAAGGATTTTTCTCTTAAAAACCTGTCAACCCTTTCCAGGTGTCTACCTAGATATTTTGAAGTTCGGGTAGTTGCTAAGGGCTGTTGAATTAAGAGGACTGAAGAAGTCCTAGGCAAAAGTGTCGCGTGTAACGAACCTGTGACAGGTTCACAGTCTCGGCCCTCGGGTGTACAAAGCTTTTGTTTCTGTTACAGTTCATTGCGATTCTCATATCCGTGCCATACATGAACATACCGTTAGACCAAAGGGGCATACAGAACATGCAAGGGTTTATGTATGTGGTGATCGCCGAGACGGTGTTCACGTTCTCGTACAGCGTGCTCCACACGTTCCCACATGAGATGCCCATATCTTTGCGAGAGATAGGGGGCGGCCTGTACAAGCCAGGACCTTACTACATATCCAAAATGGTCGTTCTTGTAAGTTAAACAAATATTAAAATTCCACTGTAACAAGTTCTAAGGACTCAAAAGTGCTAAGTATAAATTGATTTATAATCTATTTGCATGTTTGCTGGTATTCTCTTGACTTATCTCGACTCAAGAGATTGTTCAGATATTTCTGTAATGTGGCTAAATTTGAATTGATGGATTTAGCTTTAGTGTGCATCTCATTTGCGTTGCATAAAACTAATGTTATCTCCGAGTGACATGTAGGCCTGTTATGTTTAAGTCATTTAGTCGAGTGTTCAAACTGCCATCTGCTATGATCTTAACTAATTTATTTAAATTTACCTTCCTGTGATTGGGATAGTGCTACAATGTATGCAATGTTTTATTTAATGTTAAATATATATTTTAAAATTGTATTTCAGATACCACAGGCAGCAATCGAAGCATTTCTCTACTCGCTAGTGGTGTACTACATCGTAGGCTTGAACGGCGGCTTCACGGGACTGTTGGTCTTCAGTTTACCGGTCATCTTCTGCGCATTTTCCGCCACGGCTTACGGCTGTGGCGTGTCAGCACTGTTCGACTCTCTGCCGACGGCAACACTATTATCAGTGCCAATCGACTTCTTGGGGATTGTGTTTTCGGGAATATTCATGCAACTGGAGTAAGCTATCTCACTACCACTATGTCTCCACCTTTTTATTCATTTATTTAATGTCAATATTATTAAGTTTTTAACTGGTTTAATAAGGAGAAAATACATGCAAGTGCACAATGTACGAGAAGATTATAAATTTAAAAAATGTTACTTACACATGCTTCTATTACCGTCATACTACAAGAATCTAACAACATTTTTAGAATCGATGAAAACCACCACGTTTGGCTTAAGCTTAAATAGCGAGAATGATTTAAGAGGTTCCTATGACAGCATCAGCAACCGGCAAACCTGACTCTTAGATGATTCGAATACAAGGGATTGATTCTAGGACCTTACCTTCACAACTACTTAAATGAATGAAATTTATTTCGTTAATATTATGTATTTTCTTTGTCCTGTATACTTCGTACAATGTACGTGTCAGTGTACTGCAATAAAATAAATAAAATAAAATAAACTCCTAAATTCTTAGTTGGACACCTGATGAGGAGCATGCAATTGCACTTTGGTTAAAACAAAATATAACTAATAAGACCATTCAATGAATCATTGGTATAGTGGTATTTGTTAATGGAAAATGGAAAACATGGAGATGAATTTGTAAATGGTATTCTGTGTCTAAAAAGAAACCCCCATGGTAATGGCAGAACTCTGTGAAAAATTTGAATACACCTTTAATTAAAATGATAAATCTGCATTTTTCTGGTATAAGTGGGTAGACCTTTGTGTTATTTCATTACCAGCACATAACTGAATTGATGTATATATTCTTTTATCGTGGGAATTAAACCTGTTATAGGGTGCAATATGACCCTCTTCAGGTGAACTAGGTAGGCCCTATGTTGCGGATAGGACAATTGTGAAGGGATGTCCGATGGCTGTTTAAGAGGACTCAATCCCTTGCATTCGCATTAAAGACTGAAGAAAACCTCGGAAAAAACCATCAGTCAGGATTGCCGGTCTCGACGGGATTTGAAGCCGGGACCTCCCGAATCAGAGTCGAGCGCTTAGAGTCCGAGCCAACACTGTCGGTAGAATTGACTTATGAATTATACTGGGGTTTTGATTCAGCTATTTGGTTAAAATATTGATTTTAATTTCATTTACACCCTAAATGTATGCTAAAAACTTAACTAACGAGTGCTAGAATAACTGTTTATTTGGTTTGATGTTTAGTTGTTTTGTTTTGTTTATTTGTTATAATGAATTGGCCAAAGTACTGATACCAGTATGTATGGTGTTACACAATTTGTTCAGTGTGTACTCGCTGTTTGAATCGAATGAAACTATGAATAATACAAAAGTATGTTCTTATTTTGTTTGCAGCACTTTCTCACCATTATTATCTTGGATAAAGTACGCATCGATATTTTTCTACGGAATTGAAGCTATATCGGTTCATCAGTGGACGTCAGTAGCTTCGATAGGTAAGCACATCCACAACACTGAGATACACTAGATCGGTAATATCGGTTCATCAGTGGACGTCAGTAGCTTCGATAGGTAAGCACATCCACAACACTGAAATACACTATAGATCGGTCACGAAGTATGCAGGTTTAATAGAATAGTAGATTGAGTCATCTATAAAGCATGTGACAACCTTCACATTTTTTAAACAAGTTACACGATTATAATTTTATTTTCCCATGTTCCTATGATATTTCCAAAATAAAAATTAAGTATTGTTTGTAAATAATGCCTTTACTATTGTATTTGTGATCCTATGTACATTTATTATTTATAATAATTTTAAAAACAATAATTTTTCTGGAAAGCCTGCCCAGGGTGCAATTCATTCCCCTCTTCAGGTGTCTAACTAGGTATGTTGCGGAAAGGACAATAATTGTGAAGGGATGTCCGAGTGCTGATTAAGAGGACTCAATCCCTTGCATTCGCATTAACGAAAGAGGAAAACCTCGTAAAAAACCTTCAGTCATGATTGCCGGTCTCGACGGGATTTGAACCCGGGGCCTCCTGAATCAGAGTCGAGCGTCAACGCTGTCGGTTTATTATTTATATTGTTGCAACTATGTATTTTATTTTATTGTTACAACAATGTACTTTCCGCAGCCAATCTAGATATTTTGTTTTTATATAAAAATTGTTTTGGCTTAGTCTCGGGGTATACCAAAGAGATTCTAGCTAGCTTGATGAAGTGATGCAATTGGAAGTTCCCTTTTTAACAAAGTTAAATTTATATCGATCAAAATTGGAAATTAAAATCGAACTAGATATAAAAAAAAATTAAATTATATTTTAAACATAAAGCAATAAATTTTCTACTAATTTTTTGATTGGTTAATTGATTTGAAACTTGAGTGAAATTTTGCTTTCGAACATTTTGTTTGAAGATACTATCGTTATTTAAAAACAATTGCAAAAGGAATTGACATTTATAAAAATAAATTAATAATAAATGAAACGTTTGCTGCAAACCACGACGACGATGACAAGTTGAATTTGCAAAATAACATTTGGATGCCAAGTTTGACTAGTTATCATCCTGAAAAATAATGGAAACATATATGTAACTTATTAATTATTACTTGAATCGGTATACATACACATTGTTAGATTGAATTAAAAGTAAAACTCATGAAATAAGTTGAGTGTCATGACAACAAGCCCATGGTACACAGAGAGCCTTGCCAGTGTGACCCAATGGCAACCAAATGTAGAATAACATGTGCTACAATTTTGTTTAAATTTTATTATTGGCAGTAAGTGTTTCCTTCTTTAAATTCCAGATTGTTCTCCAGATCCAAGTCTGCCATGCATTACCTCCGGTGCAGGAGTTCTGAAGAAATACGGTTACAATCCTGACCACTTTAAAATTGATATCATTGGGCTATCTTGTATTTATTGTGTTTCACATTTTCTAGGTTTCTTGGCAATTTGGCGTAGGAGCAAAAAGCAGCCAATTTATTAAAAGAGTCATGCCATAGGTAAAATTCCTGAAATAGTGATAAATTTACAAGTTATTGTATCACTAGTCGTAACTAATTGAAATTGCTGTTCTATAAGAAAACACCATGCAACTTTGCCATCCCCATAACATGTCTTCAAAGCAAACTTTCTGCCATATGAAAACAATCGCTAGAAAAATTGTGCTTTTATCATGCAATTTCAATCTTTATATAGATCGATGACTGGCGAATGTATATTGGCTGACCACGGATTCTATTTCCTTATTAATTATACCCATATAATGTATGAATGAATCATTATCATGTCTTAAAAACTAGGATTGGTTAAAACTGATCTCCATTCTTTCATATTAATTTGTCTGCAACTGCACGTCAAGCAAATTAATTGAACACCCCACATCCCTGGTTATTCTATTTTTTGCTTTCCTTAAGCATTAATTCCCATTATCAACAACTATAGTCTTGAATATTCCATCGTTGTTAAAAGTTTTTCATCTTATTTTTCTATTTAATTATTTTTCGGAAAGTTTAAAGTGATATAGACAACCGAGGGTAGTCCAGACCCAATAAGTATAAGTTGCAAGCAAACTTGGGGATGGAACTTTTAAAATGTACCCAATCGAATAATGAAATGTTAAAAGAATACATTTGTTTTTGGCAGTTTTAAGCTCTTACTTCAAAACGTTTACTATATTGTTTGAACTTTTACAAAACATTCTTGGGAAAAGGTGTAACCCTGTCAGTGAATCATAAAGATCACGCGCTTGTCTATTTTGTGTTAAGACTGATTGGTAAATTTTAGAAGAATTTGTTTTAAATCAGAAGTAGGTGTTTGTACATTTTTGTAGCTGAGCTTATACGTAAACTTATACTAAAAAATATAATTTTATGGCAGGTGACCATACATTTTCCCAATTTCATATTTTTAATGAGCTTCTCCAAGTATGATTGTTAGGCAATGTAAAGAAATGTGTGTTTATATAATATTATACCCCAAGGGCATTTTGCATCACTTTCCAATGGCTGGCGAGTGTGTGAGATTCCCTACATGCTCTCCATTACAGTGGAACAGCTGTTTTAAAAGGTGTGCTTCTAATACGTTTTACTGTATTTTAAGTCCAAAAATATTAGCTTAGTTGTGTAATTTTTATGTTTAGCACAAGATGTTTTCATTTGTAATAATTTTATAATATATTTATAATAAAATACAGTTTTTGTTACAATTTGAAATTGTTTTATGGGGTATTTCTATAGGCCTACTCCATTCCGATTTTTTCTATTTTATAAATTTTGTCCTTTTTCCTATTCGAAGAAAGAGTTTCTTTTTAAACACTTACAGCGGCTTGCGTTAAACTACCTACTAGACAAGTATTTTATATTTTTGTTCCATGTTGTCTTGTTCAACATTAATTGATTTCTAACTTTTCATTTCCTATACTAATTATTACCCAAAAAATTCCTGGGTGGGATCGGGGGGCTTGGGTCCCCCCGAAAACCCAGCTTTAATACGCAGGTTTACGCAAGAAATTAAATACATCTATTAATTTCTCTTTTACGGCTACTCCGATATTGATGAAATATGCAGGACACCTTTAAAATCTATGAGCGTAAATATGCCACGTTTATTGACAATCGCTCTATTACGATTTTTTCACTAATGACTCCACCCACTCAGAACTCAACACTCACTCACAACTAATTTGTGTGGCTCGTTGGTCTTGTGGTTAGCGTATCTGCTTCCAATGCAGAAGGTCCAGGGTTCGATTCCCGCTCAAGCCAGAAGTTTTTTAACTTCTGATTTGGACTTTCCATCAGTTTTTGTCTTAGGAGTTTGTAAACGGTGACTTTGGAGCCGTCCTAGCAACGAAGCACATAATAAATTCAGAGTTGTGCTGAATCGGCCTTGTTGATTCTGGCGTTGATTCGCGGGTGTTCGCACTGTCCATACCACTGATTGCTATATTTCCTATTAAAAATATCGATCTTTGGTTGGTTATCGCTCACTCGTCGATTGCGTCGGGGCCTACAGGGTTGGCTTGGTCGCTTTGATTTACTGTCCCCCACTGAAAATCAGTTATATAACTGAGTGGGTAGACTCTAAATACAATTTATTTATTTATTTATTTAATTATTTAATTAGTATCTTCAAATGCTCATCAATCAACGCGACCATAAGAAGCGTTGAACCAAAATATATGTGCTTTCTTGGAATTCCTAGAAAGCACATACATTTTGGTTTTATTGGCGTGGTTTCTTCTGATCTGCAAGAGTGCATGGGGTGCTAGAAGTTGTCACAAACCTGAGTGCAACGGCTACGAAGTGGATGGACGTGGATATTTATTTGTTTTTCATCATTTCTCATTATTATTCTTTGTTTATAATATTGTTTATGATCACAGGATTTGAAGGGGCAAGTCATAGTAAAGGAATGGTTTACTTTGTGGTCGGATAACTCAATTGGGATGAGCATCGGTTTAAGAGCCGGAGGTTCTGGGCTCGATCCGAAGTCTGGGAAAATCTGTAAGATATAATACTTTTTTTATTTTTTATTTAATTCAACTGAACAAATCAGCTCATAGCCATTTACATTTGATTGTTAATAATAACATACAATACTATACAATTAAACTAAACATGATAACAGAGGAAATACGAATAGAAATACATGAACACATGAATAATGAATGATACGTAATAGTAAAAACAGAAAGAAAGAAAGAATAAAAAAAAATTAATTAAAAATTAAAAATTAAATTGAAAAATTAACTAAGCATGGCTAATAAGGGGTTTTACGCTAGTTATGAACTCGCGGTGGTTCGCAAAAATGTCTAGGGTGGGTGTGGCAAGTGAATTGTAGGTGAAGGGTAGCCGGTAGAAGAGGGAGCGTTTGATAATTTCCAGGCGAGGAATAGGTAAATGAAACAGTTGAGTCGATCTGGTTAGGCGGGATGGTACATGTAGGGAGAAAAAATTGATTAGTGGAGGTCGAAGATTACCATTAACGATTTTATGAAAAAACTTCAAATCGGCCAGAGAACGACGACTGGTTAAGGAGCATAAATTGAGAGAAGACATAATTTCAGGTTTTGAAGTGTTCTGAAAGTTTGTAACTCGATGTTTAACAATTGAAAGAAAAAAAGACATAACACGATCCAACTTCTTCAGATTTGACACTGCAGACATAGCCCAAATTACAGAACCATATTCAACGACGGGTAGCACACATGCAGTGAAGTAGGTTCGGAGGGCCATGACGTCACGAATTTCGGTGAAACGGTACATCATTCCAAGAAGACGCATGGCCCTGGAGGTGACTGTATCAATATGATCTACGAACAGTAGTTTCCCATCCACAGTCACTCCCAGGTCACGCTGCCTCTCAACACGCTGAATCGCTTCACCACCCAATTGATAGCCATGGAGAAGGGGGACACGACGGAGAGTTATAGACAGTATTGAACATTTCCTGGGGTTCGGTTTCATTTCCCAGTCGGTGCACCAGCGGTAAAACAAGTCCAGTCCGCGTTGAAGCATGATTACATCACTTGCATCCCGAATGCGTTTCATGAGTTTGCAATCGTCAGCATACAACAGGAAGTCGCAAATCCAGGAGTCAACGGAGTCTTGCATATCATCCATGAAAAGTGTGAAGAGGAGGGGCCCAAGGACACTTCCTTGGGGGACCCCAGAGGTCACACTGACCCAACCGGATTCGACCCCAGAGATGACGACGCGTTGAAGACGGTTTTTAAGGAAGCTGGCAATGACAGCAAGGAAATTACCGTGAATTCCGAAGCGATGTTCGATCTTGTATGTACCGGTATTCATATTTTGTTTCTTAAAATAAATACTTGCATTATAAAATATAGTCACTTCTATCTCTTTCTCTCTCCCTCTTCCCCTCTCACTGTGGTTCACTCTTCAGATATTTCCAGCAGCCATAGGAAATTGTTGCAACTTGAAAATCTGCATTTCATTACCCACGGTTTACAAAGTTATTTGTAATACATCAATGCATAATTAATTGTGACGTTGCAATAATGAGGGATTCCAATTGTATGGTATAAAAATTAAAAATACATTCTTTAAACTTGTATTTTAGAGATTTTATACATACAAACCCGCGGGGTAAACTTATGATAGGTTATGATATAGGTTATCAATCATATACATAATTAAGTAAAAAGTTGGATCCGGGAATGTTTCTACAAATACTAGATATCGAGGTATTTTCGTAAAATAGCTCATATTATAACACATAAACCGTTTTCATTGAGGGAGAAAAGAAATGGCTAGGGATGTTTGGAAGAAGCGATATGTTGTAAATAACATCATGTAGTTGGTTTCTTTACAGAATTTTATTTAATTTTTTGACTCGACTTAAGCTTAAGCATTACGATGTTTATTGTTCATGTAGCCAAATATATAAACATATGCTCTGGTACATATTATTTAATTTGCTATACACATTTCTTGCCAACAATTTACAAAAGAGAATAATATTTACATAGAAGATCAAAACGTAAGTTGAATAAATTTTCAGTACACTTAATTGAATTAATATGAAATACACAATTTTTATTTTAAAGACTGATTAATGGTACATCAATCGACTGCCGTAATCAGCTAAAAAGTAGTGAAGTGATATATTTGTTTCAGGTGCAAATAGGTGCTGAATAATGGTTCAAAGATTCAAGTAATATACTCATGCATTCACAGAGCTTATGTGTTCAACTTCAAGGCATATTTTCTATTTATTTTACTTGTGGTTATTAAAATTTTAAAAGAAATATATGACCTATAATGTATAGATAGAGTAAAATAATTACCCTTAATGATTGATTAGCATTGCTATAATCTGTGCCAATATCGTGTTGACAAGTACTGTGTTACAATGATAGGGATAGCATTAGAAACCAGTGAACATAATGTTTAATACACTAAAGCTGAAACAAAATAAATCATACGATTAATTCTTTAAAATAATATTATACTACTGCTAATTAAGCGAAAAAGGACTATATTTTTTTTGTGCACTTAAGATTAGTCTTACAACGATAACAACAACTAATAAACAAAAAGTCATTATTATGTTATAAGTGCCGAGTTAATTCATGTCCAGTCCGATCCCGGTCATCATATTATGTTGTATTACTCCAGGAACCTCTAGAATAGAGGACTATATTTAAACCTAACCACCATAATAACACTAATATTTGTAATAATAATAATAATAATAATAATAATAATAATAATAATAATAATAATAATAATGATGATAATAATAATGATAATAATAATTATAAAAATAATAATTAACAAGTTGATTTAACGATGATTTAATACTTAATGATGAAGGATAGATTAGCTGTTATTTGTTGATGTTGTCTGTCCTGAATGATGTGTTGATCCCAGCCCCCCACCCCACCCCTACCACCAGTGGAGCATGAGATAATTTCTTAGCAATAGCATCCTTTTTTAGTTGATTAGCAGTTGAATTACATTTTATTTCGCTCTGGCAATTATAGTGGAATGAAAATTAAACTGACATTTAACCTGTATGTATGTGAAAACCTGAATGTTAACTTAGCAAATAGTTAATAAAGGGTATATTATCAATATCATCATCAACATGATAATTATAATTATTATTATTATTTTGTTGTGTAATTTGTTTTGTGCAAAGACTATAATAACAAGTGACAACTAATAAGTAATAATTAGTCATTCTTGTATAACTTTATCAACCTCCAGAATATAGAGGGATTAATTAAGGTTGATGTATCAACATTGATCTGATTCCTTATAAATCCAGTTAACTTGAGTAAAAGAAAAAGGGGGAAAAAGACAAAAAGTTTTATTTTTGTATTTTACCACCGGTACAAAATCTTAAAATTCCATTTTTTGTACCGTCTGACAAAAAAAGTAAATCAAATGTTATGAAAATTATACATTTCCGCTTGTACTGAGATTGTAGATACACAGATACTGCGACATTTTAAAACAATTAACTGCTGAAAATTAAAACTTTCCCCTTCCCTTTGACTACCTCCCCGACGGCGACGACAATGACAACACGGACGGATGATGACACAGACGGAGACAACCACGACGTGGGGGAACCCCTGCCCTCCCCATACGCTTGTGGCTGGTTCTGACCAGCACAGGCCTGTCCACCCCTTGTCCCCCCGCGGCACCCCTTACGTCCCTCCCTTCGTCTCGATTAGCCAAAGTGCATAAATATGAGACGTTAAGCAATATCCCATTTATCAAATTTAATTATGTACTTTGATAACTATGGCAATATTAATTTAACTAGGAAAACGCTAAAGTCCCCCGCGTTGATGGATGAGCGTTTTGTAAGTTTTTAATTTGCGTGGGACCACTTTTCCTTTGCAAGTGCTTTGTGAATGCATTGTAGGTGATTGTTGTCGAGTTTCAAATGTTACTTGTTAATGGTTATTATAAACCTCAAAAAAACTCATATCAAAACCTTTATTCTATGAATTCTGGCTCACTTTTTCAAATTTTTCTTTCAAAAGGTACTACATCACCATAACCTTAATGTTCATGTGAAATATGAACGTTGTAGAATCACCCGTTTGTTCAGAATCGGCCCAAATGTCACCAAAAAGACGCACTAAAATCGAAAAAAATCGTAAACGTACGTTTATTTTATGGGTTCTGGTTACCTTTTTCAACTTTTTTTTTCACAAAATACTACATCACCATAACCTTAATGTCCATGTAAAATATGAACTTTGTAGCCCCACCCGTTTGGTCAGAATCGGCCCAAATGTCACGAAAATATCGCACTAAAAATCGAAAAAAATCGTAAAAGTGCGATATTCATGAGAAATATTTCTCCGATTGAACCCAAAAACGTGGCACGTCTAAGTTCAGAGATTTCGAAGGTCCTGTCAAATTTTCATCAAGATCGCTTATGCCGTTTGCCCGGAATCGTGCGAACAAACAGACAAAAAAACAAACAAAAAAAAAAACAAACAAACACACAAAAAAACATTGGAGCTAAATTTTTTGAGGGGTCAGTGAAATTGAAGTTTTCGCTTCGCTCGCTACGCTCGCTACGCTCATCCAATTATGTAAATAATACTGATTACGGTGAGGTACCCAAACTATACTTTGGATGCCATTCAGGTATAACCACAAAGAGTGGATTATTTAGATGATTCTTAATCAAAAATGGTGGAAAAATACAAAAGAGAGAGAGAGAGAGAGAGGAATTACAAAAACACCGAATATTTCAATTTAATGAGGTTAACATGTTTGATTTTGAAACCATTAAAAAAATGTACATACATAATATGTAGCTTAGAATGTAAGGTTATATTTTTAAAATTTATGAGTTACGTTCAATACAAAATTTGAAATTATTAAGCGAGCGAAGCGAGCGTTTCCATTTGACTCTGCCGGAAAAAATAGTCACTGGTTTTGTTTGTTTGTTTGTTTTTGTTTTATTTTTGTATGTCTCGCCATAACGTTCGAACGGAGGCTCGGATCGAGTTGAAATTTTGACCATCCGCAAGCTTTGTTCTCGATTGAATGCCATTAGTTTTGTGGCAAAATCGATCAAAAAGTTAAAAAGTTTTTTTTTTCAAACTAAACGGCGACAAAATCTGAGGTGGCCAAATCATTTAGAATGTCCGTCCGGTCACGAATATGTTAATTTTATTTTGATCCGATAAGTAGTGTAAATGGAAATTACATTATAACAAAAGTAACGTTGCCATGGCAACGAAAAGACGCGCGAAGTTTCTAATGCACTGCCACCTAGAAGTAATCAAAATACTTTCGAGGGAGCAGTGTATTATTTGTCACCAAAGAGTTTAAATAGTTTTCCCAAGGAGTCAAGGTCCTCTAGATGGCGGTGGATTTTATTCACAAAGTAAAGGTTTACTCACGGGTTTACCTAAATACCTTGGCAATAATAAATAATATTGAAAACATGGCCCTGTGGACAGCGAACGTCGCAAATTTTAAAATTTAAAAAAATGTGCAATGTGGGTCTAGCTATAGCACGTGCTCGCTTATCAACGCGTCCGTCCAACTGAGCGTTTCCTAGTTTAATAAATATTGCGCCGAAAGATAATCTTCGAAAATATGAAAATTGTCAGAAAATTAATGCAGTTTTATTTTCTCCCCTAAAAAGTTAATTTAACCTGAATGTGTTAAGAAATCAGATTTGAATGTCGAGATACATGTTAAACTTCCCGGATGGCGGTCTCACGGCGGAGGGCGGAGTGCACGACGACCTCCTTGTCGCGGGAGCGGCCGAAGACGCCGGCCTTGGAGCCGACCGACAACAGAAGCACGATAGATATGATCAGAGTGGCAACAATTGCCATCTTGATGCAGTGGCGGATTCGCTCGTTCGAGTCGCTCTCACACGTGCAGGGGTTGTCGTCCGAGATGTCGCTGGGGATGGCGATCACCACGTTGTCCGAGATCTGGAGAAGGATGTTGTCCGCCAGCTCGAGCAGCGATGTGTTGTCAAGGATTTTAATCATCGGGATGTAGGTCGGGATTCCCATCATTACATCGTCCGAGATCTGCAGAAGATGGTGGTTCGGCATCTCGATCATCGAGGTGTTGTCGAGAACTTTGATCAGTACGAAGTTGAGTACCTGCATGATGGGGGTATTGCTTGGGTTCCCGGTCGTCTTATTGGGCGTCTCAGTCGTGTTCACCGCCTGGTCGTTGTACTGGCAGAACCTTGTCAAGTGCTCCTGGTCGATGATGGCAGTGGCGATCTTGTAGTGGTCAAGAACGCCCCCGGGCACGACGTAGACACCCAACAAGAAGGACACCACGGCCACAAACACCGTGCCGGCATTCATTCTTGAATCTGTGCAACAACCACATAACACAGTCAATAGTGTGGGCTCGCTCGAGGGAGATTAGTGTGCTGTGAATAGAGTTGGTACTTGGGGGTAACATTACTTGCAAACATAAATCCGGAACTATGCTCATCAGAAGACTTTTGATTAGTTGGGAACGGAAGGAACCTAGAGAGCAGCCAACATTTTTGCAAGTCCTGGTTGCTCGCAGAGTAATTTGAATACTTAAGATTATTTTTTTTTATTGATTGTTGAATATTTTTTAAATAAAGTATTTTATGGGGCAATTTATTTGTAATAGCATATTGATGAATGGAAAATAAATGAAAACGTTTAGGACGAAAAATCTTCATGAGAGGCAAGATAATATGTCAAGTTTAATTTCATGAGAAAGTTCCTGAAGAAAAGGGAACCATTTCTATTTACGTCATATTTAAAATTTAAAATCTTGATTGGTATCTTTCCTGTTCCGGTACAAAACAGCGATCCAAAGGACATTGTCAGGATACCAGGACACACTTTTGCGTACAAATTTAAATATAAATAATAGTCGAAATTGAGGTTACGTACTGCCTCTCAAAAAATTTATTCCCCCTTCCCCCTCTGATACTAAAGGCACTCATTAAATCAGCTAACTTCCTTGGAATCTTAAGGTGTTGATCCGATGGTAATCTTTCCCGATTATTAAATCAAGATACATCGTCCCCAAATCTTTATGAGTATGGCCATATGGAAATAAGTATTATGTTGGTGGTTAGAAGGGGGGGGGGAGGAGAGGACCTAAAACCTTATAACTACGCTACTCTCCGAGCAGGAAAAAACAACCTATCCAACGATTTACGTTTTCTAGTTTGACTGAGAAGTCCCAGTGGTCTTTTCTAGGGTTCAATCAGCATTCACCGTCAGCAATCTTCAGTCAGGATTGCCGGTGATTGGGATCGAACCAACGACCTCACGTATCAGTCACGCTCGAAACATCTCTATCGGTTGCTAAATAACTCGAATGTCGAGTGACACGTGTCTCTTCCTAAATTCCTCTATCCGTCGCACTTACGTTGCGCGGAATTATGGGTAACTGTAATGGTATGTCAGCAACGCAGGGCAACAAGGAGAGAGATACGCGCTTACAGGGACAGGGCGACTTGCGTATTTTATCACGTGCTAGCTTCGTCGTAGCAGTTTTGTTTAGTCTCGCTTCGGTGGAATAATGATGGCGGCCGCCGCATACTTCGCAGAAGCGATATCATTCAACAAGCCTAGGAGGAAGCGCGCGCAGCGGCCCGCCCGCCATCTTGACACCATCAAGGCTACGGCTTGTTGATGTGTATGCCTATATAAAGAGTGCCGCAATGTCAGCAGAAAATCGTCACTTGTTGGATTCTTACCACCTAGATTTTCATTTATTATTTATTCATACAATGTGGATATTATTTATTTTTATTTCATAACTTAGTTATTTCTATGGATTTATGGCTATACCCTAATTCTTTCGTTGACCGGTGTGGGGAGGGGAGGGGGGCGTACCCTCAATTCTATCAAGTATGAAAACACATAAAACAAAAAGATTGAATAATTCAATGGTTGAATATTTCGTAGAAAAGATTTACACTTAAAAAAATGTTTTGAGTAAAAAGTTCTACCCACACAGGAATGTAGAGCCTTTCTCGTACCCTTTATTGTATGAATGTCAAAAAATCCATGGAGATCTAATCGCATGCGCATTGCGCAAGGAATACAATATTGTTGGCGTTGTCTAGATTCCTCCTACAAACAACATTGGTTCGGATCTCTGAGCATGAGTGGGGCAGGGGAGACAGGGCTAAATAGTTTCCCCATGTTAAAATTAGTACATGAACTTTTTCACTGTTCGTGGGTGGGAAATGAGATTAAATTACTTTAAAATTAAGGAAATTTTCACTTTCCTTCGACTGGCATACATTATTTACAATAATACAAACATCTGACAAAAATAATCACAGCTATGTGCATTGGATAATATAAAAACAATGCAAATAAATTACTGAAGTTGTTAGTCAAGGTTAACAAACATTTTAAAATGAACTATCCTTAATAAATTAATAAAACAAATAGGGATGTTGTATGAAATGATAATTGAATTTAGGTATGGTTGACATTTTTGCTTCTAGGTCTAATCAACATTTTGGATAGTACGAAATCTTGCCGTACTAGTGATCCTGCTAGGTCTACCCACAATCTGCGGTGTGACAACCAGGACAGCGGATTCTACGAGTTTTAGTTTGCACCAATGAGCTTCATGTTGAATGATACAGACGTTGTTCCAAGAAACATGATAGTGACTTTTAGAATTAGGTTGAGCTAATTTTGAAGTATCGACATTTCGATTGCTAAAGTTACGTACGTTTATGCTCTTTTACTCGAACCTCTAAAGGTGCTACTCAATGGTCAAAGAATACGATACAATCGATACAATGAGAAACAAAAATACCTTTAGAGGTTCGAAAAAAAATAGCATACAAGTAACGTTAACAATCGGAAAGTTGATACTTCAAAAAAAGCTAAACCTGTTTTTGAAAATCGCCATCATGTTTCTTGGAACAACGTCTGAATCATTCACACGTAGTTGATTCGTACAAACGAAAACTCAAAGAATCCGCTTTCCTAGTTGTCACACCACAGATTGTGGGTAGAACTAGACATTGCCAACTGTATGGCAAGATTTCGTACCACGTACCATCCGAATGACGATTAGAACTACAAGCAAAAACAAGCAACTCTAACAAATTCACTAATCATTTTATACAATATTGTTTTATTTGACAGATTATTTTAAAATGTTAGTTAACCTTGTCTAAATTATTGAAAACATCAATTTCTTTTCTTTGTTTTTATAATATCCAACTACATAGATGTAGTTGATTTTCGTAAAATTATTGTATTATTGTAAATAATATATGCCAGTCGAAGGAATTGTGAAACTTTCTTAAATATTGCAGTAAATAAATTAAATCTAATATTCCACCAAAGATCAGTGAAAAAGATCATTACTGTTTAATATGTTCTACTAAAGTTGCATTTTAAAACAGGTTTTCCCCCAGATCCAGATGACTCAGCAGGATGTATTGTCTTCTTCACTTCCAATAGGCTGTTAATAAATTAAAGTTAGTGCTTGAGTTATCCAATGGTGCTGGAAGGCGGCAGTGGGGGACCGTCTACTTGGGATTATATTTGACATTCACAGTTTTCAAACTCAATTATCCCCTCCCACCTTTTAAATCTGTGTTTCGAAGCTCTTCTGAAAACGCAAACATGAATGCAATCATGTATATTTACACATAATTTATACCCATCCCCCCCCCCTATATTTTTTAGCCCTTCCGCCCGGTGGCAACCACTCAACCCCTCCAGACCTAATTTCTGCCCTCCCCTAAAAACGATCTAAATTCCCTCAAAGACCCACTAGCTACAATATCCCCTGGCAAGTCATTCTACTCCCTAACAGTCCTTTCCAAGAAACCATACCGACCCAGATACGTTCTCACTACTTGACGCTGGAACTTCCATGAATGATCCTTATCGCGGATGTCCCCCACCCCCTACTTCCCCTAAACGCCCTGTACATATTGTACAACGTAACCTCCCTTCTTCTTCCCTCTAATGACTCCCACCCCAACTCGCCTAACATTGCAGTGACACTGTCATATACCCTCTCTACATTCCCCTTTTCATCCTCCTCCCACCGCCAACGCCTAACCTTCCCCATAACCCTTCTTGCCGCCCTACGTTGGACCTTCTCTACCTCCTTATACGGATCCCATGCCGCTGCACCATACTCCAGGACAGGTCTAACCCCCACCTCTATACAAAACACAATTGTCTGCAAATAATCTTATCCTTGATGTTATAGTGGTCCCAACGAAAGAATGCAGGTGGCTTGAAATTGCTTTCCCAACATAACAACTTTGTCAATTCTATTCACGCTAGCTCAGCGTGGATCTTGCACACGGAGGAACCCTGTGATCTAGCACAGATAATTTTTGCTTGCGTTGGTAAAAGATATTTCTCTTTCATACACAAAGGCGACATTCCATTTACCACGCATTCATTCTACCCCCACCACTACCAAGCATCTGCATTCTTTCGTTGGAGCAAGTATATTCCCCGCCCTATGTCATTTATAAACATAATAAACAATAAAGGTCCTAACACTGAGCACTGTCGCCCCTATCGTACATCTATCGCCCCCCTTATGAATTGGCACCACGAGTCCCATCCCTCCAACCCTCCGGGATCTCATCCCCCAAATACCTTACCACGGAATCACCCCCAATTTTAAAAAATCTGCACCCCAAGCCGTCCTGTCCTGGAGCCTTTATTCCTACAACCATCTTGCTCAACACCCGCTTTATATCCCTATCCGAAATTGTGAGTAGGGTCTCCCCCCTTTCCCCTTGCCAATGCTCTCCTGTATCTCTATTCTCCTGAAACACCCCCCCATAATAAGAATTTAAAGCCTCCGCCTTATCCTGGTCACTAACGTATATCCTTTCCCCCTCCCCCTTAAGAGTAGGTATTGCCCCCCGTCCTTTTTGTCCCCTTAAGTGCTTGTATAAGTTTGTCCCGCTGGCCCTAATTCCCCCGTCCCCATCCATTAACCTCATCACATAATCGTCCCTAGCGTCAACCTTAGCCCTATCAAGTATCTCCTCCCATTCCTTAAGCTTTTCCTTAGTCCTCCTATACTTCCCATACACGCTCCTACATTTTTTCTTCCAACATCTAATTCTTCTTTTTTAATATACCGGATACCCATTTTCCATTTTTGCCACATGCGGTTCAAACCTTTCCAAAAGAGCCCTAAATATATCCAGAAAACTTGCCCATATTTCATTTACCCCCCTTTCCTACCGAGACAACTCCTCATATATTCATCCTAATTCTTGTTGCTTCTCGCCCTATCATACCGCCTCATCAACACCCTCAATTTGATCCCCACCTCCCTCCTTATCACCATGCCCTAACGCTTACCCGACTATTGGGACTCTATGGTCACTTATCCCCTCTACAACCTCGGACCCGACTAAAACCCCTTCTGGCCTAACTAATATTACATGTAAAATATTATTTACCCCCTTCCAGTGTCCCTTGCACCCTCCCCTACATCCTGTACAAACCCCTCATTAACTACCATACAAGCCCACTCCTGCTTCCTGCCTCCTACATCCTCTCTCCTCACTTCCCATTACACCCCAGGCAAGTTTAGATCCCCTGCTATAACCAACACTCTACCGTTACGACGCACTACTACCTCCTCTAACTCTAAGTATCTAACTCTAAGTATCATCACTCCCCCCCCCCCATACTTATTTCTATCCCTCCTGAATATATCATACCCTTTACGGCTAACCTCCCCATCATAAATGTCCTCATTCAACCATGATTCCACGCACACAATCGCATTAGGCTCACATACCTCAATCAGACCCCACAACTTAAAACTTTCCCCCCCCTAAAACTCCTACAACTAACAGTCATAAATTAAACCCCTTGCTTCTTTTCCCCCATACTCCCCCTGCACGCCCCCCCTGGTCACTTAAGATTCTCAGCAATCCTGACAAAAAGTCTACCAAGTTTCCTACCCCCCTCAACTAAGTGCAATCCATCCCTTGCCAAGTATCTTCCACCTACCCATGATCTGCTATTTACAAATAACGCACCCTGCTCATCACACACATCAGCCACACACTCATTCACCTCATCTATTAGCTCCCTCCTAATCCCTCTCCCATCCTCCCTATCCAGGATCCCAGCTACAATCACCCTTGCCTGCCTATACTTTCCTTGCACCACTGTCACTAACACCTTCACCCTCCATGCCACATCCCTTGCATTCACACCCACACCGAGATCATTCGTACCCACATTCATCACCACACCATACACCTCAACCTCCCCACCACTTGCCTGCCACTCCCGAGCTGCCCCCCTTATCATTGAATCTCCCAATAGTAATGTCTCCTTCTGTTGGCCTATCTCCCCACCATTCTCTACACTTAACCCTTTCCTAACGTTCACCTCGCTAACATCCCCTATCACTCGATCAGCTTCCTTACTAGTTACTTCCCCCATTCGGATTCCCCTTCCCAACATTCAACCAAACCTCATTCTCCAGCAGCTCACCCCCTTGTATCACCCCACCAACTATACCAAGCAACTCTCCTACTCCATCAGCCCCTGCACCCTCCACCCCCGTGTCTAACAACCCACCAGAACCTGAAACTAAACCTAGGCCTACACCTCCAACCCCACTCACCCTCACGCCATTATTTCCCCCCATAACCTGCAAATGCACTCTCAAACTCTCACAACCCCTACGCACATCCCTCTTGCATCCAATCCCTAGGCCTCTCAGGCACTCAAACTCCTTCTTCACACCCTGTACATCCTTCACCATTTGATCCCATTTATCCTTCCCCACAGACAGTCGTCCAACCCCAGACACTCTGCAGTCAACACACTTCCACACAAGACCATGGCTCTCCACTTGCAACATTTTATACACTCCCCTGCTCACACCACCACAAGCTATGTGGAACCAGATCTCACACTCACCCTCACACCCTACCGCGTCATCCGTCTCAACAACTATCACCCCACACCCCTTACAAAAACTATGCTTACTAATCCCACTAGAATTAATTAAAACTACTTATGCAAAGAATTAACAAACACGCCTAGGAATACGGCCTAGCTTAACTCAAGAAATGAAAAACTGAAAACCGAAAACCAAGTGCGAGCACCTATAGGCCTGGGACCTAGCTACTAGCTAGTATACACTAACAAGCACCTACACTCTCCTAGAACTAACAAAAAACACCCCTAACAATACCACCAGGGCCTAATAGAATAACTAGAACTAAACACGCCTAGCCTAGGCCCTAGGCATATGGCATATCGTAACTCTAAACGCGTAAATGAAAATCACTACCGAAGACCGCGTGCGTAGGCTGCCTATGGACTAGCTAGACTAGGCCTAGTTACAAACACAGCTACAACTTCACTTAAAGTTACTAAAAAACACTCCTAACAATAACACTTAATCCCCAGCTGCTTATTAAACAACCCTCAAAACACTCAAGAACATAAAAAAAAAACTCCACAATAACTTTAATTTCAGGATCGCTCTCTGAACCGCACGTCACACGGCCGCCATTTTAAATGAATGCATGAATCCTACCCGAGAGAAGTTTGAGATGACTTACTAAGAAGAAATGTCAAAGAATCAATCACTGCAACCACTTTCAGACTGAGGTCAACCTTGGGTAAAATATGTAATTATTGTAGGTGGTCTGCCTGCTTGGATCCTAGAATGCTGACACTGTGACATGTTAATCGGAAGCCTGGAGAAAGATACACACTTTTGGCATTCAATTTTAGGTTGGTAGGTCTTGAATAGAGCGAATAGAATGTCAGTTTAGAAGTGGCTGATGCATCTGTAAAAACTTGACACAATCACCGAGCCAGTTGACAATCAGTAACATGGTAATGAAAGGTTTAAATATAATTAAAAAATAATGGTTGTATCCAGCTAACCTTTTGCTGTCACTGGAAGTGTTGCAACCCCAGCTGATTCTGTCTCGGGAACGAGGAGTGCCCAAGGAGAGTTCAAGGAAAGCTGAAAGTAAACGCGCATGCATTAGTGGACAAAATTCAGTGGAATCATAGGAGGCGATTCTGAGATTCGAGAAAAGCAACTGAAACGTGTGCGCTATTGAGACATGGTTAGCAGTGTGATGAAGTAAATGTGTACTAGGGAACATGACAAGGGACAACTGTCCCCTCTTCAGGTAACCAGCTAGGTCCAATTCAAATAAGACAGTTTGATAGATTGAGACAGTAAAACAGGCCATGAAATTCCTGTCCAACTATCTTCACACGACAAATCTAGTTAGTCACCCAAAGAAGTAACTCGTCCCTAGGCAGGGTTTACACGAAACCAATGCTTTGTTATGACATTAGAATTATTTTATCTCTAGACTTCATTACAAATATCACAGCTGTCACCAATCTACTGTATCATCACCACTGAAAGACTGGGTTTATACACCGACAAGTTAAAAAGTTTTCGCAGACCGCGGAGAATATTTACTGTTCATGTTCATTCTCAATGACACGTAGGCTTACGTCATAATACTGTTTCCGCCTTCTTCAACCACGTAGGCATACGTACCGGAAGAGGCAAGACAACGCCCTAGCCGCCATTTTGAATTGATAGGTTCCCAATCAGTGCTTACATGAACCTATTCTACTTATTGATAAAACTGCACTTTTTGGTCAAATCACACACGGGTTGACTGTCAAAATCATTACCCGTCATTTTTATTTGATTCTTAGACAGGTTTCAAGACTTGAATGTATTAAAGTGATAGAATTGAGAACGAAGTATGATGACGTCACTGAAAATTGAAGAGTAATTTTCACAAAAAGCCTCGAACAGGGTTTAAAAATACTACGGTTTTGATTCAAAACTGGTCGTTTTCGATCTAATACAATAAACTTCAGAATAAATAAACTAAAATTTTAGCAATAAACGTATTATGTTAAAAAACGTGAGCTTCGGGTATGCGTTAAGAAACACGAAATCTGTAGGATTTTTTTTAATAATATGCACAATTGATCACATATTACCTTTGATCGAATATTTAGCAAAAGTATGCGATACACATAGAGTATTACGATTATTTTACAGGCTAAAACTTGTGCATGCCAATATGGATGGATGCGGAACTGTTATCTGTCACAAAAACACTGAATTTAAGTAAATCAAAGCGGATTTCACAAATCCGTAAGCATTATAGATAATGATAAGCTCAATATTCAATAGTTTTGCTTACCTTGATGGTTTTGAACGGTGAGACTAACTTTGGCAGAGGAACAGTAACACGGAGCAGCTTACCGTACCACTGAAGAAGAGAGAATGGCGTCACGACGTCGCCAGCGCCCTAGACTGGGTGAGTCAAAGAGGAAACGATGACTAACTCACTGGCGACTTCAGCTCTTGCGTTTGATACACGTCTAGAAATGTATCAAATATACTAAGAAATAAACGGTGCAGTCGAAATTGCCTTGCGTAAGTTATAATATAATTATAACAGTGGCAAAACGTCATTTTCCATGAACCAATGAAACTAGTTCATGATTTGATGCATTTGCCAAGGCGAAAAAGGAAGTAAAGGAGAGGTTAAGAAAGTACGATTAGATATTCTTCCGGTTTGGCTGCATAGAATGATTATTACTTACTCAATAAGAAGCGGATTAGATAAAATATTATTTAAAAAATGTTTGCGAAATTTAGAAACCAATTTGCAAATACAGAATCATTTAAATAAGCGTATTTAATATTTTCACAACGACAAATTACGTCATCGCCTTTCCAAAAGAGACGAGCAATCAACTTGTACCAACTTATCTGTACCCGAAGAACGAATAATTCATAGTTGTGGTATTTGTTGCTTCAAGTCTTTGATAGCCTTTGAATTTTATTTGTGACGGTTGGCAAAAGTAAACGTAGAAACTAGCCATTTATTTAGTTTTCACCAAGGCGCATGATTTAAAATTGTAATGTGGATTGATTTAGGCGTAAAGCGTATCTTAGTTACCCGTTAATAAAAAAATATCCCCAATAAAGATGTATAGATTTGATTTTACTGAGTATAAAATAAAATGCACTCGTAAACTTAAAGAAAACTTTTAAAACTCAGTTCTATAGAGCATAGTCTCATCGGAAAAATATTCACTAAGAAACAACATTGCAACGTTTTTCTGTCTTTGGACCAAGGAGGACTTATGCTCTAGAAAATATTAATTACCAATGACAAACTCGTCCATCTTTCACTATATTGTATTATATTATTTTTTAATATTGGCACTAGTTCCAATAACGAAACACGAATAGGCCTAACAGAAGAAATAATGAAATGTAGAGTTGCATATTCTTTGCGTTGGAGATGACAACAGGCGTGGCACTCAAGTAATGGGCGTGTCCTCTGCTTCCCTAGCTTCATTCGATTGGCTCAATGGAGGGCAATGAGCGAGTCAAGTGTAGCTGTACGTATGAATTATGCATCAATACCAAAATTCTTGCAGCACTTCAAAGAAGAAAACTTCAATAAATATATACATTCACGTTATTATGCAAGGCTCTAGGGGCCTAGATGCTTTAAATTGTTAAAAAGGAACTGTCGTAGTTATTGTTTTATATTCTTGGATATTGAGATCACGTTCTCTAGGCAAACACAATTCATTAATGTTTTAGAATGAAGAGTAGGCCTACACGGTTATTCTAAATATACATTCATTGGATATTGTTTAACGTCTCATATTAATGCTTCTAAATATAAGTAACTAATTTTTCTTAACATTATATAATAAGTCAGGAAGTCAGAGACGTCAGCAAATAAAATATATTGTGAGAGGAGAGAGGTAGCCTGGTAGGTCTACAAGGATAAATAACACTGGCAAACAATAAATAACGTTTTATTGAGTTAACATATAATAACTAAGGAATTATCTATGGAGTGAACAATTGCTGAAGAGAGATTTAACATCAAATTTTGAGCCGTGTTAATATTTTTGCTGCATTCCAATTTAAAACAAAATATTTTCGTTTCAGGATCTTCAATTTTTCATATCTCTTTCCCATAATCAACTGATGTTGGCCACAAGAGACAAGAGATATGTGAAGGTTAATATCGTCACTGCATTAATTAATTAGTTCATCAATAGATGGCCTGCGATTTGCTTCTCCTATAAATTCCAATAAAACCAAGTAGATTCATGGCAATATATATAGCGGTCAAACCCGCTATATCAAACAAAAAATTGTCAGGTTTATAACCATATTGTGAAAGTACTTCTGCTCCATTCTCAAGGCATGGCAGGCTTGGGTTGGCAGGGCAAGCTGTAACAGAGGTAACTTCAACTATAACACAACAAAAATTACGAAAAAATTTCCCACAAACATATTTGTTTCTGATTTTCAAAACACATAATGCGTTCAAGAATGTGCGAATTCAATTTTCCTGCGTCATAACCAAGAACGCTCTGTGATTGGTTGAGACTCACCCACCGCCATGATTGATAGGTTGATAGTTGAGGTTGATAGCGAGCGATTGTGTGCGTTTTAAAGCGGTAATTTAGAAAAAATATTGCGACCAAAATAATAACCAGTCTTTAATTTTGTCGTGTTTTAATGAGGGCTGGTGGTCAGCGAAATAAATGGTGGATTCTGTGCAGATAGTATATATCGTTTCATTTCATGTAGGGCTATAAGTACAATGTAATCAAGGAGTACAGAAAATCAGATGTTTCAAAACCTCACCTATTTTGTCAACCCTGCTCCAGTGAATAACAGATATAAGTTCATTGGAGTAGTAAAACATTGACAGGTACTTTAGCCAGGTAATCCATGCCGGGAAGGTGTTGATGTTGAAATACAACCCTCCCATGAGAAAGAACAGCGTGTCCAAGGGTTGAGACATCGCAGCCGCCATGTCTGGTGAGTCGAAGGCGGAAGATAACATGCAGCCTGAAACATTCACAGATTATCAATGAGATAAGTTCATTGGAGTAGTAAAACATTGACAGGTACTTTAGCCAGGTAATCCATGCCGGGAAGGTGTTGATGTTGACATACAACCCTCCCATGAGAAAGAACAGCGTGTCCAAGGGTTGAGACATCGCAGCCGCCATGTCTGGTGAGTCGAAGGCGGAAGATAACATGCAGCCTGAAACATTCACAGATTATCAATGAGATAAGTTCATTGGAGTAGTAAAACATTGACAGGTACTTTAGCCAGGTAATCCATGCCGGGAAGGTGTTGATGTTGAAATACAACCCTCCCATGAGAAAGAACAGCGTGTCCAAGGGTTGAGACATCGCAGCCGCCATGTCTGGTGAGTCGAAGGCGGAAGATAACATGCAGCCTGAAACATTCACAGATTATCAATTAAATATAACAATAAACGCGAATTATTGCATCGTTACTAACACAGGGTCTGAAGTGAAAAAGAGTTGGAACTATATAGTAGACAGAAGCTAGTCCTAAACATTAGTGTATATTCATTATAAACATTGTGTTGTAATAAATTTATTTCCTAAAATAATTAACTTCATTTATCACAATTAGGTGATACCTGATAAACGTTATTAAATTTAGCACACAATCCAATATAAAAATGTTGCAAATTAAAGTATTTCAACTTTATACAACGGCAATATATATTGATAGAATAAAATAAGTAATATAACAACATCAAACAAACAAAGGAACACAACACGAATAATATAGTATATTTTCATCCAAACCTAGGTATAAAACTGAATACAACTCACGTACTCACTATTGTCATATCCTCACGTCCTACAATTATTTTATCAGATGCACACTATAAAAACTTGGTCAAATCATTGGGGGCAACAGTTTTAAGTAACTTCAACGTAATCATTTGCATCGTCTTATTGCTTATTGCATCTAGGGCGACGGTCGTCGCCCGGCAGACAAGCGATGCGATGCTTAGGCGACACCGAACTCCGGCCCTATATACACCTACAAGAGTTGGGGGGTTTTCAGCTATCTGCACACGCCGCCCCGAAAGAGTTACAATCTTGAAACTCGGTATATGACCTGGTATGTGGTCCATGACATACCAAAAAAAAAATCAACCCGATCCGACAACTCGTTCTGTGTTAAAAAAGGCTCTCAACATCGTCAAATTCCTTAAGGCTGGCTGGTGGTGGTGGCTGGTGGCTGGTGGTTGGGTGGGTGGGTGGGTGGGTGGCAGTTCTCCGCGGAGAGTTCTTTAGCCTACAGAGATAACGGTAAATCTTAGAACTATGAAACTTGGACCACACTTAGGTGTATTTCAGACGCAGTGCCTTTTGCTTTCAAAACCAAAATCGGGTAACAGGGACCGGAGAAAATCAAAATTTGGATGATAATCAAAACGCGTAATTACCAAGGCGTGGTAATTTGTACAAACTTGAAATTTAACATGCTATTAACCATTATAAATATCTTGCGTCCAAAACACAAGGGGCTAAATTTGGGATGACCATGGGCCCAAAAATTACAAAAAAACATATCTGAACTTTAAGAAATGAATCATTCAAAGAAAACGCTACAACTGAGATGTTTCAAACGTGGAATACATTTTGATATCTCTCATTCTTTATCACTTTTGAATATGGAAAGCAAAATTGGTTAAACGGGTACCGGAAAAAAAAACAAAATTATCAAAAGTAGGTAATTCCGGACTCTTATGAATAATACGCTATACCGAGAAAACGGTTCATCTTAGAACTTTGAAACTTGGGCCACACTCAGATGTACCTCATATAACAAAAACCGGGCAATTGGGACCGGGGAAAATCAAAATCAAAATCAAAATCAAAATCAAAATCAAAATCAAAACGCGTAATTACTCAGGCGTAGTAATTTGTACAAGCTTGAAATTAAACATGCTCTTAACCATTATAAATATCAGGTGCTTATGCTAGTGCGTTGGTCTTGTTGTTAGCGTATCTGCTTCCAATGCAGAAGGGCCAGGGTTCGATTCCCGCTAAAGTCAGAAGTTTTTTAACTTCTGATTTGGACTTAAGTCTATCAGTTCTTGTCTTAGGAGTTTGTAAACGGTGACTTTGGAGCCGTCCTAGCAAAATAAAAACGCGTAATTACTCAGGCGTAGTAATTTGTATACAAGCTTGAAATTAAACATGCTCTTAACCATTATAAATATCTAGTGCTTATGCTAGTGCGTTGGTCTTGTTGTTAGCGTATCTGCTTCCAATGCAGAAGGGAAGGGTTCGATTCCCCTAAGTCAGAAGTTTTTTAACTTCTGATTTGGACTTAAGTCTATCAGTTCTTGTCTTAGGAGTTTGTAAACGGTGACTTTGGAGCCGTCCTAGCAACGAAGCACATAATAAATTTCAGAGTTGTTCTGGATCGGCCTTGTTGATTCTGGCGTTGATCCGCGGATGTTCGCACTGTCCATACCACTGATTGATATATTTCCTATTAAAAATATCGATCTTTGGTTGGTTATCGCTCACTCGTCGATTGCGTCGGGGCCTGCAGGGTTGGCTTGGTCGCTTTGATTTAAAGTCCCCCACTGAAAATCAGTTATATATAACTGAGTGGGTAGACTCTAAATAAAAATTTATTTATTTATTTATTTAAGGGGTATCTTTGGGGGGACCGTGGGCCCAAAAATGTAAAAAAACAACTTTGAACTTAACAAATTTAATCATTCAAAGTCCATCATTCACACCTTGATAGCAAACGAACAACAAAAAGATGTGATATCCCCCCAAAATACAAAAATTTGTAAAAAAGACGGCAGCCAAGCTCTCCTTCAAAAGTCTTCGGCTGTGAATGCTGTGAGATATAGAAGTTGAGCCAAGCTTTTTATTCTTTCTCCCTAGTTTCGCTTTGAAAATATGTAAGATGTTTACTGTTGACGAGCGCCAAGCCAACGATTTTTGTGGTAAAAAAGTAAAATTTTAAACTCGAAATCATAAAAAAAATGACTTGGCCATTGAATTTGGTTCATGGCCAAGAATTTTTTTATGATTTCGAGTTTAAAAATTTTACTTTTTTTCCACAAAAATCGTTGGCTTGGCGCTCGTCAACAGGCGAAATGATCTTACATATTTTCAAAGCGAAACTAGGGAGAAAGAATAAAAAGCTTGGCTCAACTTCTATATCTCACAGCATTCACAGCCGAAGACTTTTGAAGGAGAGCTTGGCTGCCGTCTTTTTTACAAATTTTTGTATTTTGGGGGGATTTATAACCTACTGGTACTATGAAACAAATCAAATACGAAGTTGTGCAGTTAGGTGGAGGTCAAACGCATTTTATCCACTTCGCGCGTATATTTTTTAATTTTAAATTTCCCCAGTTACTGTTAGATAGCAGTGCGGTGTTCGTTGTGGCAGCTAGCTCCAGCTGGCGTATGTCCTGACTCGGGGGGGGGGGGGGGGGAGGGGCAATTACCTAGTTTTCCCGGGTGATTAAAACATCGGTTCCGGCACAATGGTTCATTCAATGATTGTTTCTAGTCATTACTTAATTTCTCTATTATTTATTTGTTTGTACAATAATAACACCAACGCAATATACCAAGACACAAAAGTTCTGAACATTTATTTTTTATTTTTATTATTATTTATTTACTTAACGCCTATTTTATGATCATCCCTTACCGTAAGCCGTGCCTGCGTGCGAGACAAGTATCAGGGGTACAGCCATCTTGAAGTAGGTGATCACTCCAGCATCATTGATATCTCTTATCATGTAGATGATGGCAAGGTATGCCAGGGGTTCCAGGGTGGCGCGGGGCATCAGGCAGATTATCTTGGAGATGTAGTAGACAGGCGACGAGTACATTCCCTAACAAGGATTAACAATCACTGCAACAATCTCTTTCGTGATAGTACTTTTGATCATTTTATTGTTTTACTTCTCAAATAGAAAACAAGTTTCAACTTACTTAATCTGTAGCTAATTTCGCTTATAATATATAAATTTATCCAACTTTTAAAATGAATAAATTTAATCATCCCTAAAACGACAATTAATAATTTTATGTACACTTCAAAACGTTACACAAATATACACTTAACTTGACAGAACTTAATATAACTATTCGAAATACAACCGCATTTTCTGTTAAAGACTTGCGTTTGCCACGGTTACGTGCACTCTGATTTGCAAATTTTCGAGACACACACCTAGCTTTTCCTCAATAGGAGGGTTAGGAGAAGAGGAAGAGTAGGAGGACAGGACTCACCTTCTCTCTAAGATAAATGTGAATCTCGCTAGGAAAGGTATTGAAGACAGTGTATGCACTGGTATAGATCACCTCAGCACAGATCAAGTATAACAATCCTCGGCAATCCTGGATTCCAGCCTGTGAACCGGACTGGACGTTCCAGTAAAATCCAGTCAGGATTATGGATGTCACCTGGTACATAAATATCTGACAATTATTAAAATATGTTATAGTAAAACTAAACGTTAATTGCTGACTTTCTCCCTTCTTATTTATACATTATTGACGATAATCCATAATCTTAAATTGAAGAAATGAGCTACAATGAGAAATACATGATATGCACGTGTCAATTTTTACACTTGTCCCACCTTTAACACAATGAATATCAATTTAAGTTCAAGAACTAGAAATCAATACCGATAGAAAAATTATTTCCAAAACACCAAACATAAAAGTACCTGACAACCATAACCAAAACTAAACTTGCAATAATCTTCAAAATTTCAGGGTTTCGATTTAGTTAAGTCCGAGTACACACCATATTAATTTATAAAGTAGATTGTGCAGCACATTCCGAAGATACAAATAAATAAATACATTATAGCTAAGACTAAATATTATTTACAAAACACCAAAATGAATGAATAACGTTCAAATCAACCCTCCAAGGAGGTTCATAAGGTAGGGGCTTAGACACAAAGGGTTGACTCCCACATCAAGCAGGTTTGATCTCGAATACATCATTACTAGACGTCGTAGGTCAACAACACTGCGATTGCATAGGAAGCATACCTAGAAGTGTAGCGTGTGACATACCAAGAAAACAGCAAGCTGCGTACAATGATCCGGGAGATTTCTCCGCGTGTCTATGGTCGAGCGCCATATCAACAAATACATCTGAACAAACCATCGTGGTCGGTATCTGTAAGGACAAAGGACTGCATCAAACAGTGTGTTCAGTGATATGCCGGATCACTTCCGGTTACTGGAGGTCCTGACTGAAGGTCCTAGGGGTGATGACGATAATGCCATGGTTCAGTCTTCTTCACTGCCCGGTGGCATTCCTTCCAACTACCCACCGTAATATTTAGTGACCATTATTGAAACACACAACAAGTACAATTTAAAATGTAACGCAACCCACAAAACACACTTTTCATCTTTCAGTTATCTACACTGACCGATTGCAAATTAAGGTGGTATGTTACTTTTAGATATATCAAGTAAGGAAGAATTCGTTTAAGTACATCCTCTTCTCATAAACACAGGATCAACGTTACTATTGTCAAGGTCCACGAGGGAAATACTGGAATTCAAAACTTGCAATTCATGAAACAAGTCAATTTTGTTTATATTTGGTGGAGGTGCCGGGTCTAGTAACCAAAACAACACCTTCAAAAGCCATTTTCCGCATGAGTCTTAAAGGGGCTATTACCCCACAAAAATATTTTTGAATCACATAATCTATAGTATAATAGACCGTTTAAAAGTTACATCTTGTAACTGTGATTTTACATGAATTTTAAAAAAACATTGTTCATGAAATTTGCAAAAATTGGCGTGTAGGGGAATTTCTTAAATCGGCTTTAACCTGCTTATTTTTTGTTCCACGTACATACATACTAGAACTAGAGCATCGTACCAATCTTAAATGGCCCTTTATAACATCGTGTCTTGAAACTGTGCACAAATATACACTCACAGGGAAAAATATGCAATCCAAAATCACACCCCTTATTGGTAATCAGCATATTTTGACCGAACCACTTGTCCAAATTACAAAACAATATAGCGGATTTACAGGAAAGGCTATCTAGTACGTCAATAATGGCAAATATTTTTTCGATCAAAATCCTCCAAGGTCACGGGGCATAAAGATCGTCCACATGATATTCCCTTCTGGTAGATTTTAGCCGATGGGACCTAGCTCGAAAACTATTAAGTTTGACAATTTTTTTCGGGTCGTGGTGTACCCAATAACTTTTGTGTTAATTTCTTAATTCGTAACAAGTTAGCCTGGAAGAAATATATTTTTTAGGTTAGCAGGTGAATACCCCTTAATGAGGCTATTACCTTGTTGTAAATAATGTTTTGATTTGTACCATATATTCTTGATTATAAAAACATTCTAAAACGACCCCTCAAAAGCCATCTTCAAACAGTAATTTACATTACTGGAGTTTTGACTCTTGAACTCTACTATAAGTGGGATGTTGGGTGAATTTCTAAATTTTACTTTGATCTACTTTATTTTTCGTTCAACAGTCTTCGTTAATGCTCAGCTAAATTCACGATCAAATTGTGTCGTAAATAAAGTATATTTCAGATCAGAAAAACTCCTGATCCCTTTAGGCCGAAACAATAATTGCAATGAGATTCCTTATGGAGTAACTTTTTAACTGTTGGTCATGAGTATGACTGTCGGTTTTCTTGGTATTAAACTTTTAATTATTGTTCTACTTGTCTAAGGGCGATAGTATTATGGTTTCGCATCATACAATTTAGTGAACTTACATTATTGAGAATAAAAAAACGATAACAAGTTCAGTTGTAATCTTCCTCCAATCAACAATATGTTATTTGTAGCATGCAAACAAACTGAAACTAACACAAACACACTGCTAAACACTTGCAATTAAATTACATTTTTAGGTGAAATGTTGCTGTTCAAAATCTAACACTTGACGAATTCACTTTTTCTTCTAAATTCATGATTGATACGTTTTTTCTAAGCACAAAGACCTACGATGACGTCAATATTACCAATCCTTACTGTAATACAAGTAGCCTCCAGCAGTGGGTTTTCAAGATTTTTTTAAATGTTTGGTGGAGGTGACGGGTTCGTGGTTTTAATCAAAACAACACCACGAAGATAACTGTTCGAAAGTAACTGTTTGTGCCATATTATTGATTCTCAAGTGTTTGTAAACCTATTTTTTGGTTTAAAACTCAACCATCGAATACTGTAATACATACCTAAACATAAAATGTAACAGTGGCTAATTTGTTTATATTTTTCTTCAAATTTGGTGGAGGTGCCGGGTCTTGGAATAGAATTAAAACAAGACCTTCATATACGAGAACACACATTCCGATTGTTGCAAGTACAGTTACACGCAAACCTAAACATATTTGAGGTATGAAACACGATATTCCATACAATTATAAATTAACAATACACTACGCAAATAAAATGTAATGTATATATTGAAAGAGACTGAACTGTTGTAATCATTAGTGTTATTTCAAACTTCAATCTTACTTTCTGCATTCCTTTGCCCTTGTAAAAACCTGAAACAAATTAAAACGGTGATATTAGGATGGGCTCAAGTTAAATAACAACATTTGATTGTCTATGCTAGTACTAAAGTAAAGTGGGACCTAACTCACAGGGATACACGATTTGTAACCCGAGATAGAAACGTCAGCCCAAAGTTGACGTATTAAATTGTCAAAAGTCCTGCATCGTCCGACAAAAATACGAACATAAAGTACATAAAATAGAGAAGAAAATAGAGAAAGAATACATAAAATTAATAATACAATATAAAGAAATGCTGATCAATAATGGCCAACCAACACCACGTTGCCAAAAAGCTCATTACTAATCAGTAATCATGTGGGGTGTTCTTACGTCGAGTATTGATAAAACCATCTCAGCACGTCAATGTTCTAGGATATGATTGGTCGTAAACATCTTGACGTTGGACATTGAAAACAAGGGATAAAAGTATCATGTGAATCCACCTGATTGAATGTTGATGTCCCGGATGCAGCAAGATTCATGTTGCTAGAGTGTAGTCTCTCAGACTGTTGAGAGCGTGTGAACGCGTCACAGATCCTAGCGATCTTGTGTTGGCTTTCTCCCTCGGAGTCAGGAGGCGAAGACAGCTGTTGGACGTAGTACTCGGCAGGGTTGTACGACTCGGGGCAAACCAGGCCCAACCTGGAACAACGTACAGTGTTGATTAGTGATGAGGATTCATAATAATTACAACTTTCGTAAGATACCTGACAGAAGCAATCGACCCTTCTTCACACGACTTGACGAAGGAAACCCGATTTTGTATGATACCAGTACAATGTACACCTTCGACCACAAGTAAATGTTATACCCCAGCCCTCCATTTACTTCTGGACTAGGGCTAAAGACTATTTTATAACAAAATACGAAAATTCGCAAAATCACCTGGAAAACGTTAGTCAGGATTGCCAGAGGTGAATCTCGCAACTGAGTCTAACGAAAAATGCATTAGCTTCCTTCATCTCTAGATAAATGTTCAACGTAAAAATGAATTAATAATGTTATTTAAAAAAGTTAAAAATTAAAAATTAAATTCGTCTTTAGAGCCTACCTTTGCACTTGGTCACATATCTGAATTTCAGTGGGGTACATTAAATTTAAAGCCGACTAAACCAACCCTGTTGGCACCGACACCATCGACGAGCGAACAATGACCAACTAGAGACCGGTATTAAGTAGGAAACACCGATCTTTGTTCACAACATAAATTCCCCCTGAAAAGCTTACCCCGAGAAGAACTCATGTGCTTCGTTGATCGTGCCATGGTAGGCTAACCGGCCACCAGAGAGCAGCACAAGGTCAGTGAAGCAGCTGAAGACGTCCGATGCTGGCTGGTGGATAGAGCAGACCACCAGCTTGCCTCTCTGGCTCAGCTGCCTCAGCTTCTCCACCACCGTCAGAGCGCTGAAGCTGTCTAACCCAGTGGTCGGCTCGTCACAGAATAAGATCGGCGGATCGGTGAGCAACTGGAAGAGAAATTAGGACTGTAGGCAATTTTAGTGGGAAACATAATGTTAGTAAAGTCTAGGCAAAATGGCCACTAGAAGATTATTTCTATGCCCCTTATAGATCCTTGAACCTGTCCAGGGACATATTTCTCCTTCACTCACAAAGGATCCCAAATTCCCAAGGAAAGTATAAATGCTTACGAAGATCAATTTAATAATTTATAATTACAAAACTCTTTTCCCATGCACTTAAGTCGAGTTTTTTCCTTACGAGACCCCGAAGTCCACACACATTTTTAATTTTTCGTCGATGTTAACCTGTTTTGTATTACCAAACTGGCCAAAAATTCGAAAACAAAACATGTCCGAAAAAGAAAATCACCGTTCAGAGTTCCAAAATGTAGATGTAAATAGTTTCAACAGTACAAATGCACATTTTAACCATATTCGAGGCGTTGTCGTGCTAGTTTCTAACTTCATTCAGTCTGACACAATGCTGTTAGGCATTCATGGTTTTAAAACTATACATCAGAATCTTTGACTATTATTCGATTCACATCACAAGTTGGTCACCTCTACTGCTAGAGACAGCCTTCTTCTTTCACCACCAGACAGCGCAGACAGTTGTGTTTTGTCACATCCAACTAGATTCAGTTCCGAGAGCAGTGTGATAATCCACCTCTCACGAGTTTCACGGTCCAACCGTCTGTCTAACTTCATGCAAGCCTGCAACATAACAAACAAGATTCACTCAGTTGGTATCCCAGCGAACTCATTTCCTCCTCGATACCCGGCACCTCCACCAAATACGATAACTAGGGGGTGAAACGTAACAATGGAGTGAGTTAGTTTCATAAATATTACACCATTATTTAACCATTATTAATATTTGTCTGGTTCTATCTACGCTAATGGTAAGGCAATATGGGATGTGTTTTATTTCATTTCAACTGAATTGATAACACATGAACAAACCCAAACATTGTCAATTGGAATAATGAAAGAAGTAAATCCCTAAATAAAGATCATAAAGTTGATTTTATCGAAATGTAATTCATAAAGTCACAAATAAAACTTCCAATTTTCGATAACGAACAGAGCGAAATTCAATTCATATTAGTCAGATGCTCCTAATAGCTGCACGAAGTATTTGATATATTAGAATTGTACAACAACTAACTCTTCCACGTTAACTTGTGAGCGGTTGTTAAATATTATTAACGTTAGGAGGCTTATAAACCAGGCCCTTAACCCCAATGGTCAAGCATAGGCCTACAGGACCAACAATCTTCGCTAAAAAACATACCATGAATCTGAGGTGTTCCATGGTTGTCAGAGATTCGACTGCTACATCGTGCTGAGGAACAAACCCCGACATATTGGCAACCCTGTCATCAGCAGCAGGCACTCCATTTACCAAGATCTGTCCAGACACATTCCCTGCAACGAATCAGAACAGGGCTCGTACTGACAGAAATACAACATCGGGCAACCGATCAAGTTGAAAACGTTTCATGATTAGATCACACTTTTATTTTTTATGTTCATGCGGGAGCGTGTGCGTGTAAGACAGGTTATGTAACGTACCTCTTATTCGTTGACTGAGCGCTGCAAGTAAAGTTGTTTTTCCACACCCACTGTAACAGTTAAAAGTTCGACCTCAAATAGACTATATTAAAATATACCTCCACATTACCATAGGACAATAATAAGTACTAGGAAAACGCCACAATCGTTGTTAGACGAGTGAGCGAGCCGTGTTGAGTACCTGGGAACATTCCCTTTCCTCCTCCTACCTCAGGCGGGATCTAGACAGCATAGGTCTCTCCTCCTAGCCTAGGGATGCAAATGTTCCCGGGTACTCAACAAATGGTTCGCTCACTCGTCTAACAACGACTTTGGCGTTTTGTTTTTAGAGTAGCAGTATGTGTGTGGGCGCACAGTGCTGGATCAGCAGGATCAGCTTCAATTACTGATGTGTATCACGCCCACGGAATGAACCAGGTTCTATAGGAGAGGCTCGAGCCTAGCCCATGCGGACAATCCAGGACTTATCCTATAAGAAATATGGACAAGCCCGGACCTAGCCCACAGGAGGCACAGGCAATCCCGGACCTAGCCCATGGTAAGCATGGACAAGCCGGACCTAGCCACAGGAGGCATAGACGATCCTGGCCCTAGCCCACGGAGGTACAGGCAACCGGACCTAGCCCATGGTAAGCATGGACAAGCCCGGACCTAGCCCACAGGAGGCATAGACCATCCTGGCCCTAGCCCACGGGAGGTATGGACTACCTCGGACAGCCAACGTGAGGCGCCGATAATCCTACACAAGCCCCTGCTCCGGAGAAATTTCGTAAGTTTATTATTGAAGTGTTTGCTAAACATGTAGCTAGTACGAAATACGTGTAAATATAGCAAGGTTTACTCTCCCAGCGGCATTTTGGTGGAACCTTGATCGTGCAAGATTCGATACACCTTGGTCACTGTAATGCATTCACCGCCTGACATTCTATAAAAAATATTTCTTCGAAAACAAAACCATTGCCGTTAAATTAAAGGTTTCAAATTTTCAGCTTATTTTCAATTTATTTTTTGTTGTACACGTTTAAATCGCAACGAATATTGCTGCTTTTGTTAACAGTTCTATCTAAATATCATATCAACATGCTACAATATAACCACCTTTTAACTGTAATACATAAGAATGATATCGTGTTGTTCAGATTATGGTTTACAAAGTTCACTGTTACGTAATTTGAGCATACAACTCTATTCCGAGTGCACGTTTATTCACGCCCACGGAGTCGTGAAAACTAGCTGAAAACATGGCCAGTGTTAGGAGTAGGGCCTGTAACGTTATCCGTATACAATAGCACCAATAATAGTAATTACGATGGGGTGATGAATCAAGTTTTAAGTTTCTCACTGATGCTGTGGATTTATTTATAATTTCAATGCCGCTAGAGGTAGCACGTCTCGCGGGTTTCTGATTCGGTAGGTCGCCGGTCTCTACCACCCACCAGCAGTCCTGACTGAAAGGTTTTCTCCAAGGTTTTCCTCAGTCGTAGGCGAATACTAGAATTATTGGACATTCATTCATCAGTCCGAACATTGGTAAAAGCTTGTGTACATACATGGAGTATTCACACGAAAAAGTTATTTTTAAACTGTAAAATGATCAAATCTGGTCCTGGGTACACATGCTATTATCTCCTGAGCTTGGAGTGCTGACTGCGGACACCTACGTACGATGCACGATGTTCAACGCAACTTGATTTTTAAAATAAAACATTCTTAGGTAACGGGCCAAGGTCTAGAATACACTAAATAATTTGTTGATTAGGCTCGATAATAGGCTAATGAATATTAGTGATGTTCATCACTGATACCCAACTCTTAGATCATTCTTGGTGTGTAATATTTAATTCTTTAGATGAAAGCATACAAAAAAGAATGAACAACCCATTATATTAAAATAACTAGTATGTTTTCTAAATTCAAGGATTCTTCCTCCCATATCTTGGCAGAGCTAACAAGCACAGATGTTGTTGTTTCGCGGACTCACCTGGGCCCCATGACGGCAATCAGCTGACCACTCTCCGCCTTCCCATTAACTGCAACAACAAGGATTCATAATGTCAGCATTCTATTACATTTATCTGCGGGCATTTCAATATTTTAATTACAGAATTATGTTTTCAGTATAAATTTATGTCAGGAAATTTAAAGACATCCTTGTAGTTTTTATAACTATAACAATTCCAATCCCACGTTGTTTTGAAATAAACAACCACAAAGTTACAAAACACAATATCAAGGACATTTTAATAAAAGTTACATTTCTTTGTGCATTGGAGTTATTTTGTCGGTACATGCACTTGAGATTACATCAAGTGCGTAGACAATTTCGCCCTATCGAATGGCCTTTAGATTGGTGATATAAATAAAAAGAAACCTAATGTAAATGTTATTCCTTAAATTTGAATTTAGACCTCACCTTGCTGAATAATTGAGAGTAATTGCGTTTTCTTCTGGCAGCCGAGGTACCTGGCAATACGCTGCTTCCAGTTTAAAGTTGAGTGATGAGGTTTCTTCTTGACCTTCACACCCACATCTCTCCATGTCAAGGTCAGACGGGTGTAGCGGTCATCATTCAGCAAGGTCAAGGGCGTCTCCTAGAAGACCCACAAGCAAAGTAAGAAGTGGAGTATGTGGGGAGAGTTTTCACATCAAGGGGTTTAGACGTCGCCCTCCGCAGATAATGAAACAAATCAGTTGAGAATTTATAATTTTCGAAGACCTATGCCAAAAGCGAAATTCTCTGCGATTTCATATCATTGAAACAATATATAAACAAATTCAAGCTGCAAGTGTCCCTGTCAAACTTGTACACTGGGTTGAACGTATTGAATTTTGTTACCGACAAGCACTGATACATTATATTGTATGACTATATATTAAAAAATATAAAAAATATATTAAAAATATGTAATGATGATAATAATAATAATAAATATAAAAATTTATTGGCATAATAAATGTTTGCTAGTCCAATAAACACCACATCAATCAACTCATTATGCACCAGCAACATTAAAACACGTTTTAGATACTTACGTTAAACATGGTTGTAGGGTTGAAATTCTTGAACAAATAAAAAAAATCAGCCGATCTTGTTGTTAGTATCACACGAAAATCTCCAAAGTCATCATGTAGTCTCGTCCCACGGCAATGTATGTCACGCTGCACATGGTTCTCAACTGCGCGTCGTTGTATTCCGTAACGAGTGCAAAGCGGAGCACCAAGGAGCTTAGTTTAATCACGTGGTGTGGGTGTTGTTTGGACAGCCGGGAGATAACACTGGATGTTTGCTTCTCCTCAGCGTCTTCTTTGAGAACGCATGCGTCATTATTATCACCAGGAGAAACAGAAACATGATCATTGATCATTGTTATATTGACACGAGTATTAATAATTATGTCTGAACACAAAATCTGGTGATCGATTAAGAAATTTACATTTCTCGTGGGAAGTCTGCCCAAGGTGCAATTCATGCCCCTCTTCAGGTGTCTATAACTAGGTATTGTTGTGGATAGAATAATTGTGAAGGGATGTCCGAGTACTCAATCCCTTGCATAGGAGAACCTCGGATAAACCTCCTGTCAGGATTGCCGGTCTCGACGGGATTTGAACCCGGAACCTCCCGAATCTGAGTCGTGCGCTTAGCGCTCGAGCCAACACATCACATGTACACATGCAAAATTATCCAGCCACGCTTCAATGGAATGCGTTTATGTTGCGCATTGTTTTAGGGCGTCGTTTTTGTCACTGCATCATCAAAGCGATATCGGCAGTAAGTTGTCCACACACTTGTAGACCACCTACTGCTATGCTCACGCGCGATGCAACATTCTTCTTAGAACTCGCGAACCAAGCAGAGCTGTGCAGGGCAAATATAAAATATTTCGCTGTAGAATATTCTGGAAAAAACAAAATAAAGAAGTGAAGATACATTAGATGGATAGTACACAACTGTACCTTCTAAGAGGTACCCTCTATAGGGTACACTTCAGTTTTGGCCGGTGTGACTCTCTTCAGGTTCATGCCATGATTGAGAAGGGAGTGTCCAGAGGCTCCAGTGGACTCGAATCCTCGAACCCAGCATTCACTGGACTGAAGAAAACCTCAGTCAGGAGTGTCGGTGACTGGAATGAAGCCTAATAATCCAGAGTCTCAAAGCAGAAGGGTCACGCAAGAGCTGGCTCTGTTTGTACCTCATAGATAGTAAGTAAGAGAGTAGGCTGCTAAATGAGAGTCCTAGCACTTCTTACAACACTCAACATAATTTTAATAATATGGTTGTAATTTAACAGCCAATTGCTGTTGATGTAGAACCAGATAGACAAATAATGAACTGCATGTTTTTCTAATTAGTATTAATGAAGGATAAGCATAGGCCTAATGGTTATTCTTCCTATGATTTTCTTCAACTGTAGCAATTTTTAACTTAAATCAATATTTAAATTTGTATAAACGAACATTAAAGCATTTGTGAATAACAAATGGAGCACACGATGGTGTTTGTAAACGATCAAGATAATTTTGGTTTAAAACGTCTCCCAACAACAATATCTAAATGAAACTTTTAAGTACTTCCATTAGAGTTCTCGTCAAAAGGAAAATCATCAAGATTGGATAGTTAAAATAATACAAAAAAACTCGATTGTTCCCAAATCAAATCCAGTTTGCGACAAGCACCGATGACTTGTTATGTACCTGTAAACTCCAAGGTACCAATCCATTTACCAATTAATTATTTGTACGAGTGAGATGTAAGTTAATCGTGTCCCTAGGTAAGAGTTGAGCGAATGAAGATCAACTGTAAAGCAGTGGCTCATACTGAGTGCTGATCTTTATTATGTAGAGAAGAATCCAGTGTCGGTACCTTGACAGCTATATCGATCACGTCTGCATCAAGTATGTTTTACATAAAATGGTGCGCTGCAATGAAAATAACTATCATCAAATCAAGTACATTTCAAATTTTAAACATAAAAGCAGGATCAACCAACATTGATGAGAAATTATAATTTTCAGCAGACAACCCTTCTAAAAAACTTTATTTCAAACCACGTGAAAACAAATGTTTGGAACGTACATCAGAACTATTGTGGTTGTGAGGAATTTCCCCCACAACTTAGCCGCAACAAATGTGTGTACTCATGATAAATCTCCGAAAGACTAAAATGGCTTATCCACAACAGGTAATAAATTGCAAACTCTTATGCCAAAATATCTTACAAGATGAACGATAAGTTCATGATGTCTGGAGGCGGCTCACATACACCTCATGAGATACGCAATTCTTGTTGTTAGTTAAAGTTAGTCATCAATCCTGAAAAATAAATTAACATTAGTATACATACGTTGAACGATTTTGTTCAAATCCAATGGCAGAAGCAGCTGAGTAGCCGTGGGCAACTCAGCAAACCATGGCCACCTTGATGTTCAAATAACTAAATTAACTTTGTGGGTGCTACATTGACAACCACGTTCTAAACGAGAATATGACAGAACATTTTCTTGGTCTGCTAACAGTGGCCAATCATCAAAAAGTGAACAAATTTTCAATGTTAGTGTTTTATGTGGGGTTGGCCGACTTGATAGGGTAAGAGCTGTTGTACTGTACGCAAATGGTTAACCAAAACAAACAAGCAAGCACACAAAAACAAAGTCGAAAACTTATGTTATAATCTAATTCAAAATAATAGTAGTCCACCTTTTACTTTAAATAATGCCAAATTTATTTTACACTGTTACAATCACAATAATATTTAAATAGGAAATAACGTTGAATAAACACAATCATAAATCATAAACAAGACTGATGAATTTTAGTCAAAAGAGAGCTTTATGAAAGGAATAATAACCATGTTACTAACTCCAGTAATAGCACTCTTTCAATTTAGTTTACATAATTGAGAAATAGTAAAAAATTAATTTGTTCAAAACGGTTTCCAAAAAATTAATATCTAGCTACCAATACATAACTATTACAAGGAACAATAATTAATAATAGTCCAAAGAAGTGAAAACATAGAAACGTTTAAAAACTATCATGCTACCATGATATATAAGACTTCATCGATACTATAAGCGGTTTACTATAATATGTTCACTTGTTACGAAAAAGTTCAGTCATTGATGCGGTGCACTTTATTATTGACGCTCATCACAAATGTTATATTAATTTATGCTTTCACCCCATAAATTGACTTGCAAAATGTTCTCCATCTGCTCACCATTTCAGGCTCCTAAATGTATCACAAGCAAGCACTATATGCACTAGAACCTATGAATTAAGACTACCAAAATAAGTACAGTAACATAAATTTCTTTATCATCGAAAAGGATAAATGCTGTCTTATCATAATATTACGTTTAAACTTATTTGTGGAACTTTCATTGTTTGCTTTAATTCTACACACTATAAACAAGCATAAAGTTACTAGTATACTCACATTAACATACTCATTCACTAATACTGTAAAGCATTTGTTTTTACAAATTGCAATTGCATAAAGTAAAATAATTAATATTGATAAGCTCCATGGAAATTTAAAAACATACCTAGAACAAAATTTATGAAGGGTTAAGTAACAGTTCAAAAAATCAAACTTAATTTTTATGTTACCAAATGAAGACATAATATATACAATGTTGTTTGCCATCTGAATCTTGAAGGTAACTCATTGAAACCAATTAATCTTTCATAATGCAAAACTTGCAAATTTTTGTTATTTTAACACATAAACTTTAGGTACAAGAAAATATGTTGACTCTGGTTTGATTTCATGTAAGGCTTTATGAAAGATACTAACACTTCCCACAAAACCAACATTCTGTAATTCATACACACTATAGTTTCATGTACAATGCAAACCAATTCAACTGGCAGGGAGTTTTAAACAATAGTGTATCATCTGCAGTAGTTTTAGGGTGTTGTGTATTTTCTAAGTAAAACTTAATTCAATTCCAATTAGAGGTAAAGTAGCTACTTTTTATAATCTAACACAACAGAAACCAAGTTAAGTAATGATTGGGTAAGCAAGTGCATGCACTATTTACATAGTCTTGCACATTATTTCTATACACATTCCTTAATCATAGGCACAAAGTACCTAGTTGGTACCAAATTAAATGTTAAAATTATACATACCTACTCAATTAATTTAATTGGCACTATTTTGTATATTGACTTCCTATATTTTATCATATTTTTATCATTACTTTTAATATATGTATTATAATTTATGATAGTAAATTAAAACTTTTGTAAATCTCCAAGAAATAAAGGTGTTGTAATGCATTATTGACGAAAAACATATTTCAAGGCCACACTAAAAAACACACATTTTCTCATTAATAGCATAATATTGTAAAGGCTAAGGAAATTATCATTTACGGTTCAAAGCTGTAAATAATAACAGTGTCAAATCAAATCAATTCAATCGGATAAACTGTCAGTTACTATTTGCAAGCATGGTACATAAGACAGTAGTTTTTATTCGTTGGCGAGTACTTTTGGGTCCACTATTACAAATTCGCATGAAAGTTAATTTTACTCACCCAATCATAGTAAGAAAATAAAAAAATAGTTTTAATTTTTAAATAATAAATCATTACTCTCAATAATAATTCATTTGGTGTCAAAACATTACGTTTGTACCTGTATGTCGTAACAGATCTACAAGTGTTGTGTATGCAGAATTCTCTTATCAATGGTACATTTCATACAAACATTTTCCTACATCAAATGCCTAATCAGATTTGAGCCATGTACTTATCAATAGATAGTACTTGTGTCCATATATTCTATTAAGACACTATATTAATTGTAATTTTGAAAGAAATACTTTTTAAACTCCACATTTTTTTCTTAATAATTAAGGACCTGCATGTATAATCTGCAAATATAGGTGACATGAAAAACATCTACAACAGCTAGCACGCACAAATGATGATGATTATTTGCAAAAGTTGCATCTGACATAAATAGCAGCTCCAACATGTAAGTAAAGTTATGGCACGGTGGTATGCATTTAACCGCAATCTATGTTTAGATTTGCAAATTCTTGATTCTTGATTTTAATTCACAGCAGTTGTATCATTAAATTAACAACATGAATTCGATGTAATTATTAATATTATTATTATTATAGTGAGCAGTCAAAATGATAAACACATTAATGTTATGTAATAGAGGCACACGATTTCCAGTTGAAATGTTTGTATAGATGGTTCATGTTACATTCGGTAACATTGTCAGCAGGAGGAGCATTTGCCTTTTGGTTTATCATCGTGAAGATTGTTTCCGTCCAAGTTGAATTTCTCACCATCTTTCACAGAATCTGACTGGATTCTGACCTGGTCATTTAGCAATATCTGAAAAACAAATAGTGTAAATTATTACTAAACATAAAATATCATTTTCAAGGCATATAATGGGACAATTAATAGATCTATGGTGTGCAAATGGGTTGACTTTGAGTTCAAAGAAAATCGTTGGTGAAAGTAAAATTCCCTTTATGACAGTGGACAGTGAATAGGAAGAGAAGAAAAATGTTCATTAGTGTGTTTTATAGATCACAGGGAAGAACTATAAAAACTTGAAAAATAAATATACAAATTAAGTTGTTAATTATTATGATATAAATAATAAATAATAAATAATATATATATATATAAATAATATAATAAATAATAAAACTTTCACCAAAACGTTCCAAGACTGCCGTTACAGTGGCTCTGGAAGTATCCAGTCTTTTCTGAGCGAGGTACATAGTAAGAAGTGCAATGAATGTTGTAGGGCATATTATAACCAAGTCATAAATAAAATCAAATCAACAATTGCCGTAACTTGACAAAATGAATTAAACCACTGCTGTCTTAGAAATACTCGATATCTTTATTTGAGGATATTTTTTACTCATTTGCTGTACCTTATATGGAGAAATAATAAAAACCTTCATTATGATTTGGTTAGTCAATGTGACTGAAAATAAAAACATCAATTTATTAAATTCTTGACTCTTTTAGTATTAACCCCTCTTTGGTAATTAGTACTCTATAAAATGTATCGCTAAATAGGGCGGTGTCTCTGTGAGTTATCTCACCTTGGTGACTAGTGACCTCGCAGCCTCCTCGATGTTGATGTTCTCCTTGGCGGATGTCTCGAACCACCCGGAGAACCCTCTCTCCTTGCAATACTCCTCCATCTTAGCAGGCTGGTTCACGATTCCTTCCTTCTGCTGGTCACACTGGAAACAACAACATCCTGCGTTAGTATTGTGTACGGGGCTCAGGGTTTCAGGACTTCTATGATTAATTAAGTAATTTATTTAACGTCTATCCTATTCAGTAAAAAAACTGATTTACATAGGAGGACAACTAAATAAATCTAATTACACAGATGCAGACAAAACAATGAACTACGAGTTAAGTAAATATTTGACGTACTAATATTACAACAAGTAACAACAATGTATTAAAAGTTAAAACCAATAATTTTGGTACCAAACTCAAAAAGGATTTTAAATGCAATTGCAATGAAACATAACACGTCACATCAGCACAATAAGGCACCTACAGTCACGCCTTTGCCAACGTGCTTTCATATATATACTTACTCAACAAATATAAACCATTTCCTCAATACTAACTTAAATACTAAAATAAATGCAAGCTCATTTATATGATACTTTGTCCACACGTTCCTTGATCCAACATTGTCACTTCATCATTCACGATGTACAGATGTTAAATTAAAAATATGTTGATTTGATTGTAACAGATCAACACATGTGAATAAATATTGATCACTGCAATAATAACTCATTTAAATTCTTAAGTTATTAATTCAACAGATATCAGAACGCCATCTTCAACAGAGGTTGAACGTCAAACTTCTTGTCAGACAAGCTTCAAACTATTATAAAGTTCTAGTTAAGTATTAAGTTAAGTATTTGTATTTCTATCAGTAACTAACGGTTTATTTTAAGTTTATTTTTGCCTAGTTTTGTTATGTTATATTGAACACAACGAAGAATGGTCTATAGCCGAATTTGTGTCAAATAAATAAATTATTGGGTTGTGAAGCCTCAACTTGTAGGCCTACAAATACAAATCTGCAAGAAGTGACTAAACCCAAAACAATATAACTAAATCATATTTGGAATGGAAACTTATGTTGATATTACCACTCACAAGTTTGGGCCAGAATATTATTCCAAACAAACAAACAAACAAACAAACAAACAAACAAACAAACAAACAGACAGACAAACAAACAAACAAACACACAGAGTGAGAACATTAACTGTAGTAAAGGTTTGTGTAAGTAGTTATTAACATAATCTGGCCAATCAGCAATATTTTTAGGTAATATATGGGGGTGTAATATACAAGCAATAGTACGGGAGTACGCGATGCTACTGAATCAAGAGATCGTCGGAAGAGAATTATACATTTCTTCCAAGCATTCAAATCATTTTGCTAGTGGAGGTGCCAAGTTAAAAGAGGGATAAAAAAATTAAGTCATTATTCCACAGGTGCCGAGTACAGAAATATACAACTTTCTTGAGAGCGTGTTGTCCCACATAAGCCACAGGGTCACAAAAACTCTCTTCTTGTTGTGAACTATGTCAACAAGTAAAACGAATGTCAACCGGAGGTTATGTTTGGTTTTTATCGTGAGACGTGACACGCGCACGGACGGACGGACGGACACTGATGATGCACATGGGGGAGAATCACTTCTAAATATACTTCCTTGTGTAACAACTACCGGTGTGCTAAGTTTGATAAAAACCATATACTCACTGACGGCAGGAAAATGTACCAGATAATTGGGATTTGATTTGAGATTGTAAGGCTATTCAAGACGATGAGTGGTGATAGATGAGGATGAAGTATGAAATAAGAATAGAAGGACGGAGGTGAAACCTGGTACCGGCACGTAGCCTACTCCTTTCGAAACGGTGTAGTCTTGACAGTCTTATAGGTTCCTCCACTAACCCGGACTGCCGAGCAGACGTCGAGAAGAACGAAGCCGTAACACTAGCTCTCGAACCTTCAATCTGCTCTAACCAGCGGTATACGTGTTTTAGGGCAGAGCGTTCACCCACTCTCCCCCTGACCACAACCAAAGGTTGCCTAACTTCGGTGTTTGACTGGGAACCGGCTAAACGACCTCGGCTAAACCGCTGGCTGTACTAAATAAATTCTAAGAATTTTGTACTAAAGAAATTCTTAAGTCTACTCTACTGCTCCCTCTAAAAATATCCCAGATCCGCAATTATTTAGCTTACCTTGTTTGCTAACAAGACGCAGGGTATGGGTGATCCGTCTGGAAGCTGCACCTTGCTGTCAAGGTCCTGCTTCCATTTGAGGACGGCGTCGAATGTGGCGGCTCGAGTCACATCGAACACAATGAAGGCTCCCACCGCTTCCTTGTAGTAGACGCGGGTCATGTTGCCGAACCGCTCTTGCCCTGCACCACAAACAAGGAAACAAAGTTAGGAAGATTGAGGCCGAACCGCTCTTGCCCTGCACCACAAACAAACAAACAAAGTTAGCAAGACTGATGCCAACGCTCTTGCCCTGCAAAACACAACATAAACAAGAGTTACAAGATTCGAACGCTTTCCACAACAAACAAAAGAAAAAGATGCAGTGGTTCCATACGCTTATTCCTGCACACAAACAAAATAAAGTTAGCAAATAGCATTTTCAAACAACAAACAAAAAGTTGAATTAGAAGTCTAATTTTTAAATACAAATAACAAAGTGCAAGATTAAAAAGTTAAAACAATGTTACAATGATGGGCTTTTTGAAATTATGTACGAAAACGGAAGGAAAAGATACTATTTCGTTGATACATTGACCAAGAGTTTACATTAGAATCGACTACGAACTTTACAAAAAAAAAAAAAAAAAAAAAATCCAAAAGATGAAAAGATCCCATGATGCATTCCATAGTTATTTTCAATTTATTATTTAAATACACACAATTATATTTAAATATTCATTATTAAACAATGCAAAGGGAATTGCAAATTGAATAGAAAGCTAACCGTTCTAAAGTGACGATAAAAAGTGCGAATTATATTAATAACTATGATTACCAATGTAGTTGACGGTCAATTTGTAGCACATTACTAGCCTACTTTAATAAGTCGGAAGAGAATAGTTACTGCTTCGTGCTACAGAGTCGGCCCCAAGGTCCGGATTTATGCAATGAGGCAGCAAGAAGTTTATTGGAGAATTATGATGACATGACAGCGCAGTGCACACATGGCACAAGACCACTGATTGTTACGACTGGTGACTGAACAATACAAATGGTAAATTGCAGGTTTACACTTTGTTTAGAATGCATGTGTTGTTCCATGCTCGCGAGTCGAGTGGCGGAACACGAAGGAATCGTCTTCACTCAGAAGATTACGCTAGAACTGCGGTCATTAAAGTAACACTTAGAAATTAATAACAACATTCGTATAAAAGAAGAAGGCAATGGTAATGTTATGTAGGAGTCACGATAACCGTTTGTAATATATCACGAGTTATATTGCTGGTTCTACTGGTACGCTAATCGTAAGACAACATTACAAAGATGCTTTAAATTTTTTTAATGAAAGCCTACTTTATAAAAAATTAAAAGATATCGAGCTTAAAATCACACGCAAAAGAAAAATGGTTAATGCACACATAAAGAGCAAACTTCAGTAACCATACCTGCAATGTCCCAGAGCTGGAGGCGAATAATCGTGTTGGCATCCCAGTTGAGAACCTTAAGGGCGAAGTCAACCCCTATCGTAGCTCGATAATGTTGAGAGAAGAACTGGTGCACATAGCGCTTGATGATGGACGTTTTCCCGGTTCCCAGCTCTCCAATCACGAGGATCTTGTAGAGGTGTTCTCTTTTATCTCCTACCTGGTTCTGTGTTGCCTGGAATGAAGGGAGGACCAGAGTTACTAGCTACTCTTACATTACACATTGTGCGACATGGGAAGCGTTAAGTATTAAAATCGCTCAAAATTACAGTATTTTATCAATATCTCAAGAACGATACAATATTGAAAACATATTCTTTGAATACCCTTGATTTTGTTGAGACTATTACAAACTGTAGGACGAAAGTTTCCAAACAACAGTTACACACACTCACAGTCGTACAATTATTTAATTACGTGTTTTGAGGAAATAACGATGATATATCTTATGACCTAAGCTAAGACTTGGCAAATGCTCTCAATATTCTACAGGTTTGTGTGAACATGATTGTGAACCTCGTTGCAAGCATGGGAGGCAAGCCACAGTTTAGATTATTAGACATGTTCATGTACTGAAGACGGGTTCAAATAACAACAACAACACAGCCATCATGCTGGCTAATGGCAAGGACACGTATGTATCCTCTCCGATCGCGTTGACTGATAATGCAAACAACTTACAGGCGTTCATCATCATTCGCTCATTAAACGAACGAATATACGATAAATATAACAAGATTTACATAACTGGTTGATGGAAAAAATATTAGTACATTTTAATTTTAGTTTTGTGTTGCTCATAGCTAAGGTTATTGCAAGTCAACAAGTCGAGTTATCTGGTTAGCCATTATTTGCCAGTCGATGGCATTGGCATCGACAGGGCTGGTTCGGAGTCGCTTGATCAAATGTCCTCACTGAAAATCAGTTCTGTAACTCACTCACCATACTTTGAAAACTTAACGTTGGGCAAGTGGTCGACTCGAGATTGCAAACACTTGTCACTGAACTGAAAACACGCATTCACACTGAGTGTTTCTGAATTAGAGGGGAGGTTTGGTGGCCACGGCGCTCGCAAAGAGGGCTGACATTTAAATGATGATGACTTGTGAGAAGGCCCGAGTACGAAAGCAATTACAAGAACAATGGAGACGAACAAATATGATGAAAGATATGCACGAAACCTCTCCAAGTCACCCACGTTGGGGGCGCCCACCTCGACATCAGGTGCAAGAAATGAATATCTAATTATGAAATGAGTCAATGATTCCAGTACGGTATAAGGATATGCTCCAAAGAAAATAAATTGCGAAAAGTACGTTTTCAACTGTTCAATCGCTGTTACCCTACCCATGTGAATAACTTGGTGAATATGCTATTGCGATAGTTGGGGAGGAGTTTCCAGCCCAAGGGTAATTTGATTTACTTAATCCCCGCATTGACCTCAGAGGGAAGCATAGTAATTTCAGTAAGGATTGCCCGTGGGTGGAATCGAACAAGCGATCTTCTGACTTAATATACTCGAGAAAGAGCAAAGACAACCCCACTGGTAATTAGTAATTAGTAATTACTATAGGAAATAAATATATAAATATCCATTTGCATGCATGTCACGTGTGGCATCTCATAGTGCATTCGCTTGGTGAATACCAAACAAATGAGCTAGAAATATATTTTACAGTATCTGTACCTAGGAATTGAAACACTTAGATTGTGAGTATCTCGCCCATGTCTGTGAGTGTGCCCTCTCAAGACAATGTGTAGATTCTAGCCGCAAGAGACACTCGCCTAGCTTCCACGGTAAAACCTGTTGTAAATCTAGCCTGGCCTGCAAGTGTGTTACGTAAGCAGGCTGTCGTGCATGCTCAGCAAGCAAGGGCTCGGGATCGGAGGGGACACTCGACGCCAAGGATGTAACCTGATACCTTCCTTTGTGCCCACATTAAGGAAGCCAAACAAGTGAAATATTTAACTAATTAATCAGTTAAATGGGCTTTAAAAAACTGGGGTAAATATTCTTGTCTGGTTGGCGAACAGTCTTCTTATAGTCGCGTTGATGGACGAGCGAATTTGGAATATCTCCCTGCATGTACGTAATAGCAACGTATAATGGTGCTTTTTTCATAACAAATATTATGTATTATATTATATTATATTGCCAAACTTCACAGCAAAACGGTTGAGTTCAATGGTTTGGGAGGTCCGCTGTTTTTTTTTATCACTATCGGAGTGGCCCGTACGTCCAGTAAAGAGCGATCAGCCAAAAATTATACAAAAAAGAAAAAAAATGTAAAAGTACTAACTTGATCAGAAATATTTCTTCGATTGTTTAAAAAACGTGGCAAACGCTCATCCAATAAGGAAAATGTAAAAAAGTACGGATGACTCTTTCCGTCTACAAAAAAAAACATTTCTCCACTAAAACTTGAGTGCTATCTTGAAGGAGTAATCCATGGATCAACATTCTTGTGTATTGAGCAAATAGCTTCCGACGATCATAGATAGTGTGTTACGTTACATTGGAAGTTGATAGTGCCCTTGAATGGTTGTCTAGTCTAGTCTAACCGAACTGCGTTTAGTCAAAATCCTGTTTGTATGGCCGACTGACACCACAAGTGTCCGAAACTTAGCAAAGTTGTCATGGAAATCTAAACAGTTACAAATTATTTTCATCATATCGAGTTTTATAAAAACAACTATATTTTGAGATTTTGTCGTGACATATATTTACATAATTTATTTTAAATCTTCAACTGCAGGAGAATTCATGTAACATTGATTTACAACCATGCAAAGCTTGCACCAATCAGACGCTTATAAAACAGGGAACTGTTCCATTATATTAAGTACGCTGAAGAAAAACTGAAGATTTGTGTCATAGGGAGAAGTACAAATTAATTCTTCTAAAAATAAAAACGTCTGCAACAACAAACAACAACTCAAACAAATCGTTACAACCATCAGAGTGACAAATTCGCAATGTGTATACCTAGTACAACTTCTGAAGACATGATGATAAATTATTATATGAGCATGAACAAAGCATCATAGGTCATGCAGTGCCTCGTGACGCGCTGTTGTTACGATTTCCTTTTTATGTTTCGATACTAGTGTACGTGACTTGTTCTATAGAACTGAAAGTGAAATTTTTAATCAATATAAATCTCAACACAAAAATTAAAAAAAAATAATACTAAGTAGTTTTACACAAAATATATTCCATGTATCTAAGTATTATTATTTACTACAATTGAGAAATTAAAAAAGTCCACCCCAACCGGGAAAAATTGTTCACGAATTGAAAAAAGTATCTGGGATGGGTCTATGAAAGATTTCCGAGAACGCCGTGAGGGTGACCTTGTCGTGAGTCCATTGAAGCGCAGTCTTGGGTTTACAGCTAGCCTGTCTGGTATGAACCTAGTATGAACCACCTCCACAGTTCGACCTGTGTATACGCTTCCATTTCATCCGACCTTGCACATGCACTGGCGAGTCACCGAGTGGCGTAGAAGCTGGAACTGGCGCCAAATATTTCTTATGTATAGAGGGTGAGTGGTCGGGAGGAATGTCCAAGGCTATTTTTAAGAGAATTAATCAAAGCTTCCAGCTTTTGAGTGCTGGACAACCTTGTAGAGACAAGCTGTCAGGATTGTGGTAGTGGGCATCGAACCAATGATACCCTACTTAGAACGTCTTATGGAACAAATGGGCTATCTTGATCCGAGAAAAAGTGTAGAATTATTTCTGAGCAGATACAGAAAATATTGTCCCGATTGTACATAACAGCTTTACCGAGCACATTAATAATGATAACAATTAATGTACAAAGATTTTGATAAAATGGAGATATTGACGAATCTTTTAGTTAGCCGTACGAATTGATGGAAATTTGGACTCTAGCCGATTGTATATTTTCGTCGCAATGAAAAGTATTCGGATGCTCGTGAAGTCACCTATAGTCACACACACGTATAGCTTAGCTTTTAGTCACATCTGGTCACCAACGAGGAACAATAAAGTAAGAGGGCTAAAGCTCTTACTCTGTGGTGCGCCCAAAGATATGTTTCGGGGGAATTGCTAGAGATGACGAGATAAATAGACTTGTTGATCCAGGGGGGGCACCCAAAACATTCTTGCTCAAATCAATGTACACAACACTTAGGCCTACACCGTACAATACGAGCTGTGTATTCTTATTTCATCCATGCACATATTGTGTAGACTAAGAACAGTGGTAGACAATGAATGATGCAGCAAACTTCAACTAAGTGTCTCAACATTGTGAATGGAGGCAAGTGTGAAGAAGAGTATGCGAAAATAATAAATAAGATAGATTGATCTAAAGATACAAGAGAAAAAATGTACATAAACGGAGAGCGAAAGAGAAAACGATAGAATGAGACAGGTGGAAAGGAAGCGAAAGATATATTTGATTTGATTACCGAAATTAATTTCAGCTGTCAAGATTAAGGCAATGAGGCATTTTCTCACATCTAACCAGACAAGAGAATAAATACAAATGAAAGAATGACAGGTTTAGAATGGGCAACGAGCAAAGCTATAATTTAAAATATGAAATAACAAGACAAATATATTATTCAGCACGAGGTCACCAATGGGAACCAAACAAGTCTTAACTTCGCAAAATAAACCAGACTGTTACGTATAATGCCTTATGACGCGGGGCAGACAGATGTGACAACAGTGAGACCAGATACAAATTAATTAGTGCAGTACACCGCTGGTCGGAGTAAATAGGTGTACACCATCCCGTGCTGACGCACACTCGCGCGCGTGACCACGTGATGAGTTCTAAAGCCACGTGCTGTCATGTTTGCACACGTGATTAAAGTTCGGATCTTCAGTCTTTCTGACAGATAGTGAAAGTATAGCGATACCTAATAAATAATGTATATTAATTTTGCAAATAATTTTAAATTGATTTTTTAATTTGATTAATTTTAAATTTAAAATTATTATTGTATCGATTAAATTAATTAATAACCTATTCAGTTATTTAAATGATTTACAAAATAGAACAAGAAATAGTACTATTCAAATTACAAGAAAATGGGTACTCTTTCGGATGGTGTGCCCCAACTTTTAAACATTATAACGGAAAGGATTTCGGGTGCGCTCTTATCAAAATATCCTAGAACTAGCGTGGCAGGTAACTAGGCGGAAAGGTCGACTAACCTAACGTAAGTAGTTTTGTAACGGAAAGGATTTCGGGTGCGTATGTTAAAAAAAAAAAAAAAACAAGTGTTGAAAAGTTGGGGCACACCATCCGAGAGAGTACCAGAAAAGGAGCTAATGTTAACTAGATTGAACTAAAGATGAAACAATGTGCTGAAGTTATTACATTTACAAATATGGGCTGTGGAATTGTGAAATAAAAACTAAAAAGTTATAGTCGCTTGAACTTATGGTGCAAAACGCAGTACTTGTTACGTAGACAGAGATGGCTCATGGCCAGTGTAGGAAACAGGTTAAGTGAGGATGATACTTTTAGTTTATATGTACAAAACAGCAATCCTATTCGATCTCCAACGTTACTTATGGAGGAGAAGCGAGTTATGTAATACTAACAGCGCGGGGAGGGGAGGGGGATCAGTGTTTATCCGCTTATAATAATTTAAAAATATGATGAAAGGAATACATAATATCCAATTAATTAAATAAATAAAATTCTGCCTTTGGATATTTCTTAGATATTACGCAATATACAACTGCGAACAAGAGAATTAACTAACGTATAAACCAATATTTCTCTCAAACACGCGTTCTATGGAAAAAATAAATTCATTATAGATTGCTCTTGACCTGCATTTACTATTCCTATTGTCACTTTACACATACTATCACACCCGTGGACAGAAATAAATCAAGAATGATATCTGCAAACATATTGTTGCTGATATACATAGGATTGACAAGGTGAGTGCACTGTGATTTACTCCTTTCCGCGGGTGTAGATAGCACGTGAGGCGTATCGTATCGGACGACGGAAACATAAAACGTGCATACAACGATCATGTAAACAAGAGAGCCGTGCGGAAACTGAAAGCGAGCTTCCAAGTTTAATATTTCTCTGTGTGTAGTGGAGGAAACACCTACGATAACTGAGTCACCCACTTCTTACGGGAAATAATCACATTATTAGCGAACCATGACACGCACCCATACAAACTAAGCTTGGTATTATGCGCGTGCGGACTCACGATGTTGCTAACGTTGACGTATTTCCGATAGCATATCACATGTAAAAAATACGATTCAGAGTATTGTCCACGCAAAATGAAAAATACTTGATTTGAGCCCAACGCCAACCCGTGGAATGAGTGGCATTGAGCTCAAGTTTGATATGTTAGGTGTTAATATGTTTTTCGTTGAGAAAACAAGATAGTTATAGGAATTATACGGGTAGTTGGCTTACCATTGAGTTGGCCACCCCCAGATTCTGAGACAGTCGTGCTCTTGCCTCGGCCATCACGTCGTCCCCATTTGCCAAGGGAGAATCAACCGGAGTTGATTTGTAGATGAACTTCGGAGATTCCCCAACAGTGGCATCCGGGCTGAAGAATTGTGCGTCCGGCGTGGAATTGTCCGTGGCGGACGAGGGAGAACCAGTAGGTGTGGCGTAGGGATCGGATTTCGAGCTCCCGGGTAGGCTTTCCACGACGGAGGCGAGGGAATCGACGACGCTGTGGCTTGAAGACGAACCCGGCGACTTTTCTAGGTTTCCCTGGTCTTCATCGGCTTCGGAAATCTGCCGTTTTGTAGCCTCCAACGAAACTTTCTTGCCCTTTTTCTGTGTTGCCTTTTGGTTTTGGGGGGTAACTACCTCCATCTGTTCAGTAGGCGATAGCGCCTCCACATTCAGTGCCTTCGACATCCAGTCTGCTCGAAGTCTCGACGTTGCCTCGGAGTGGCTGATGCTCGAACCACTAGTTTCCTCGGTGAAGGCGGCGCACACTAATGCGGCAACATTTTCCTCGGGCTTCGGCGATACTGCAGCCACTCGGAGCTCGCGGTGGCTCGAACTAGTTAGCTCGTGATCAGCGCTAAGCTCCCCGCTCGGCTCTAATTGGCTCACCTGGCACGAGGACTCGGGAGAGGCCGAAGCTGATTCGCCCTCACCCTCCTCGACGAGCTGCCACGGGCTGTCGATGACGATGACTCTCGCACTCGATGACGTTTCCTCGCAATCTTCCATGTGCCCACTAACGTCATCATCCTCATGGCCTGGAGCAGGGGTGGTTGCCAAGCCCACATCAAGCTCTTCAAGTGACGTGCTTGGAGATGCTTTCGCAGCGACGTTCGCCTGTTCAGTTTTCTCCACGTTTTTATCTTTTTTATTTTTACGAAAGCTCAACTTCCGAACTAAAGTCGCCGCCAATTTTGAGCCTGATTTTTGTTTTTTTATAACTGGTTCCATTGGTGAAGACTCCCGGTCTTCGACCATTGAGGCATATCTTTCTACACTTAGTATTTTAGAGCTTGTTTGTTCTTTCTTCCATTTCTTTACTGGGTTTCCTCCTTTGGATTTAAGCCCGAGAACACGCTTAAACTTGGCGAATGCCTTGGGCTGACCTCGAGCAGCACTCGCCTGTGGCACTGCACTGCCCTGCACGTCAACACTCTCGACAACACTCTCACTTGAATTCCTTAAGTCTTCCCCTTCCATTAAAAAAAAACAAAAAAAACGATGAACTCAGAATTAATATAATATAGCCAAGATAATAATATAAAATTCACTTATAAAACACTTTCTTTAAATAACGCATTAATTTTGAAATATCAAGAACCGGTAAGAAAAAAGTATAAGCTTCTTGCAATTTTGAAGTAAAAAGACGATAATAACAATTAGGATTCTTGTAAAATACGAGTTTAAAACGACATGTTTAAAAAAATCACAGCCCTAAGTATAGAAGTTGGAGATGAGAGGAATCTAGCAACATTTCCAAATTCACAACCAAACGAAGTCTGTAGAAGTGCAGAAAGAACCGCGCGACAATCAAGAGCATTGCGTTGCGACCCTGGAACTATGTACGGTTCACAGCAAGCGACCGAAGAGAACTGTGATCGCTTACCGTAGAGACTTCGAGCATCGCTAGAGGGGTAGGCTACGTGACATCACACGAGTAGGGGAAGGCAAAACAATAACAGACAATACTATTGGCCAACGCGTTGTGTGTGGTCGATTCAAATAATTAGCACGTTATGTGCGGAGTAATACTATTTTAATGTTTAGAATACAATGGCGCTATCAAGACGATGATTGGTGAAAGATGAAATCATGTATTGTACGGAATTCGAACCAACGTCCCTTGATTCCCCCCCCCCAATCCCCAATCGTAGGAGCTGCCGAGAATGGAATTTCGCCATACAAATAATTAACAGCGGTTCGATCCGATATATTTTATCGGTTCAATATTATATTGTTGGACCGTGTAGGATCGATTTCACATACCCACAATCCTGACTTAAGTTTTTCTAAGGATTACTCAGTCAAACGGGATTTGAGTACTACATTCAACCTAAGGATAGCCACCTACTAAGTACAAACAAACCATTCTCTGTAGCAATTAGGCTACGGAAAACTTAATACATCAAATCAACAGTTATTAAAAACAGAAATAAAATGTATTCTGGATAAAATTAATGTTCCCAAAACATTTACCCAGTAAAATCAATACGTTTTAGGCAATTTAGGGAATTGTTTTACGAGTAGTATTTTGAAAGGAAGAGATCATCAAAATTTTCTTCGGTGTCGTTGGTTATCTATGCGACAGTCGCATTCACTACACTACATACCAATTAAATAAATAAAATGAATTGAACGTGAATGATGCTGACGAGCGACCAGCAACCAACATTGGAGGAGGCCTACTCATTATGATAATGCTATATAATATTAAAGTTATCAAACATTTCTCACGAGACATTCATAACCTGTGTCCCAATTTAATGACGTTTTCATTACTTTCATGACCTAATGTTCACAACTTATCCATGACCTAACGATGACTGATGAATGACCTACACACTCTGAATAATAATTCGATATTATTATGTTCGTATATAAAACATGGCAAACATCTCAATATCATTTGGATAATTTGCATAATGACTATTTTTTTGTGCTATTAGTTACAAACTGTAATTGAACCACGTTTGTAACGGATACTGCATCGTGTTACATCGAGAGCCTTCAATGAGCAACGCCGTTCTGAGGCAACATGGAACACGCGTGAAAGTTGATGGAGGACACGTGAAAGATTTCGGATTATAGTGTGAAGTGAACTGCATTCACTCAGTCGGCCGAATCAAATCTTCGTTGCATAGTTTTTAGGGGAGGGATGGGTCTTTTTTGCACGATACTTTGATGTGATTTTGAACTATAGTTAAGTAACTAGATGGCATTTTCGATAATTTTTCCATTCGTGACAGTAGTGGCACAGTTTTTACAAAAATGAAATTTTATCACCAACACAAAATTGTGAAATTTGCCACGCATTTGGGTGTTGGTGCCATGTAGCATCGCAGAATTTCAATCAGACTAGTTTCATCCATAACCATAATTTCTCCACATAACCTCACTCAGTGTGGGTATCGTACCCCAGCAATGAGCCACATCGGACAGTGTACTTGCACGTAGGCAGTGCAGTCAAGACATTGGAGCTGTCATGTGATAATTAATACAAGATGTAGTTTTATGTAAACCGTTTCAGTCCCCGCAAGGAGGTCATCAATCTTAGACTCGTTCTGTTGTTTTTTTGGCTAAGACCTATAATTTATTATTTACGGAGCTAAAAGAGAAGATAACGACCACGAGAAGAAAATTTAAAAAACATGTTTGACAATTTTCCAGCAAGTGCCATTCTTTCGTTGACGAGCAATAATTGAAACATTTTCCAGCAAGTGACATTCTTTCGTTGACGAGCAATAATTGAAACATTTTCCAGCAAGTGACATTCTTTCGTTGACGAGCAATAATTGAAACATTTTCCAGCAAGTGCCATTCTTTCGTTGACGAGCAATAATTGAAACATTTTCCAGCAAGTGACATTCTTTCGTTGACGAGCAATAATTGAAACATTTTCCAGCAAGTACATTCTTTCGTCGACGAGCAATAATTGCACACCAAGTTTTGTGCTCTTTTATTCCATCATACACTGTTATATTTTGTCCTTATTCACGTTTCCTCTTACATTGTTCAAAATGTACAATGTTGTATTGCATCCTTTTGTAAGGGCTAAACTTAGTCAGAAGTTGATTTTGTTTTTCATCTTTTAACTACCCAATTTTGTTTATGCTTAAATTAATGATAATTGAATTTATGCAATAAGACTAAGAAGAGCACTTTGCCCTACAATGGACTTCTCGCCAACTCGCCGAGAAAAAAGTAATAAAATAAAATAAATAAAATGTAATACCCCGTTCTTCCACCATTCACAGTCCAGAAAACAATGTCGTTTTCTTGTAGAGACAAGTTGATAACTCATTTGTATGAAACAAACCCTTGAAAGATAATTAAATTGGTTGGGCGTACTGGAGTTTTACCGTAAATGCTAATTTTAACTTGGCCTCTTCTCTTTAAGCTAATTAACTAGATACTGTGAGGTTAGTTGGGGGGGGGGGGGCAATTCGAATTTCGTTCGTGGCAAACCATGGACACGTGTTCGATCTGGATTGCAAGCGCCCTCCTGAAATAGGACTCACTGAGCTGTCTGACAAAAACAACGGTTCACGTTGTACTGTGCCGCCTCTACGATTGAGTATTGAGATCTAGTATTGATTGATTGATAGTAAGCTGAAGGTTCAATGATCGTAGCCTGTCCTGCTAAACATACATATGGCATAGGTCAAACCGGACGATACTGAGTCTAGTCACAGGCACTACGCAGAACCATTCAACTAAAGCACACTAATTGATTCCAAGATGACTAATGAGTTCACAATCTTGTTATTAACAACAATTCACGTTTTAAAACAAATACAAAAACCACTGTAGATAAGGGATACATTTTACAATCCAACGTTAAAAATAAAAGTAATCGTCAAAGCCCTAATCAAGTTTGGTTTTTGTTGGTGAAGTGGGTATTGTGTCGTTTGTACAAATATTTTGCAAATTACGATAGGAACGATTAATTAAGCATACTTTATAAATCCGGAACGGCCAAGAAAGTTGTTGTTTTACTGACAATTTGGTATGTAATTGCCAATATTTGAAAGAGAAGTGGTGGTGGTAGTTGTAGTGGAAATTACTCATAGATGGTTTGCGGATGTAATGTCAATACTCATTAATTTCAACGGGGCACTCATTATATGCCTGGTTATGATAACCTCATGATTGTACAAACAAACTATAAATAACTCTATAGTAAAATAACAATTTTTTTCCGGGCATAGCCATCGTAGACACTAAAGGTCATGCAGAATCCACCACAACCAAATCCCATCGTATCAGAGACTTTTTATCCCCGTTCGTACAAATTTACGATACGTCTTGGCAAGAAAGCAAAGCTTCGCTCACGCCGTATTCACATGCTATGCGAAAGTTCACACTCACATATTAACCAATCACAGGGCAGAGATAGTCAATCTGTGAGTTCCGGTTCTGTGATCAAAGCAATAATTAACATGATTCATAATTATTATTAATTACAAACGCTGTATAGAGATGTGAAAATACATTATTACTGTACGAGGGGGATTAACCAGACTTTGTAGAATAAATAGTCCACTCAACATTTATTCGAAAAACTATGTTGTGTATGACATCCCAAAGAAGACGTTGAACGATACATTGTCCACGGATCGTTTCTCTCGGACGCGACGTGCACTGCTTATATCTTGTTAATTGTCTTAAAATATTTATTTTATTAATAACGTTATATTTAGTAGGTGTTGCAGTTTCAATGCAAAGATTACGCTCTATCACTCTGAATTCTTTCAAAAATATATTTTGGCGTTATTAATGAAGTCGCTTTAACAGTCAATGCCTATATGGAGCATAAAGGATGAATTATAAGTACCTATATCCTTAGAATTAGATTTGTCCGAAGTGTCAGAGATTGTGATGTGTATGAAATCTTATTTGATACACATTACAACACATAAAAACAAATAAAAAAGAATACACTAACATATTTTAAATATAGATAATACGTGTGAGAATAAGTTACAATGCCCGCAAGGTAAAATTATGAATGAATTCAAGTGGTTATATTGGCTTCAAGATGATAAGAAAATCTCCATTCAGTTCTGTCAACCGTGCAACACATTTATTAATTCAATGTCGTTATGTTAATACATGCAATCTTCATCATGACAAAATATGGTTGGTGTCGACGTGTAGACTGTGACGTACGTAGCATAGTAATTCTATATTCACCGACGATCAATAAAAATGCAACATTATCTGGTTTCCATTAGTCTGGCTTTGTGGTCTCGGAAGACATCTCGACACGATGATGTCGTGGGTGGTACCACAGAGAGGGTATAGATTTCAGATCACCATTCAACGCAGCCGGGCGCGCATGGCAGACCTGTGAGGAAGCAACAGGCGAAATCTTGAATACCGTAATTGTAATCATAAACATCACCTCCTGTGTACCCAGTATAACCAATATGTGACATATCATACGATGCACTCTATAACGTCAATTACAAATTTCATTTCGAAGTAATCTTTAAAAAAAAAATTTAACTTATAAATCATAATACTCTGGAAAGGAGTTCCTTCGTGATAAGGGCCTCGGTACAATAAAATGATAAATTGCTACCTCCCTTATACCACTGTACTTCTAATCGTGTACATTGATATGTAAACCTTGTTGTATTGTATCCACTTTCAATATTGTATAATCAGACAAGACAGTCTCCATTCATGTGTGTCAATGTAAGAATTTTAAGTAAACTGTTTTCTCAATAATTTGAAATTAAAATCGAAATTGAAAAAATATAGTTTTTGTTTTTCAATCCAATAATGCAACTTAAATGAAATAATTATGGTATACTATGTACGGACTACAAAGGCAACCTGCGACATTATATCATGTGAATAATAGAATGAATGAATCCGTATCACCATTCACAATCCGTTATCAGTTATCAGACTGAATGCGCAAGGTTATTAATTGCAGGTCGAATGCTGCAAACGTACAGTATAGCGTGACTGTATTTTATGCATGTCGTCATCTATCCTACGCAATTAATCCAAACAGCTAAGCTGATATTATGCATTCTTAGAAGCGTGCACGGGCTGCAGTCTCTTTCACATACTGAGCGTAATCTTTCGGCATAGACATATCAGATTGTCACAAGAGAAAACTAGAGTTTGCAAGAAAATATCTACCAGTATTTTGAAATTGTTCACGTGACTCAAAATATGAAATACAGCTGTTGGACCAGACAACTTTTTATCAGTGGCATAAACCATTGTTTATACTTGAGTCCTTGCTGACGGTATACGTACATATCAGTTGGCGTTTGACCATCGTCAGAATACTCATTACGTAATTTACTTTGGATTGTTGGGAGGAAAGGAATGCCCAAGGGCTGTTAGTATGTCTCAATCCCAGATGAGAGCATACAAATGGCTACTCACATTTTTTAAATTACCAAAGATCAACTAAAAATAAAACTTGAATTCTCAAACTTAATTAAATTTACTAATTTGGTAAAGTATATTTCACAAAGAAATAGTAATAAAGACCCGAGGTAAAACGATAAGCAAATGGATGGAATTTATTTCGCCAAATGGAATATTTCAAAGTTATATAACTGCTAGTTGTTTTTGAGTGGAGCAACTTTTTACTTGAATCACGTATAGTTCTATACAAAAAGTGCAGTACGATCTTGATACCTAGACGATAGCTGCTTGTTTACTAAAATGTAACAATGTATCGTAATACTGATAAGATGCCATATTTATTCAGGCCTCTGTATGTAAATATTTAGCATGGCTTCCTAAAATGAGACGGCTATCAATGTATGCCTACTAGCACAGAGGCAAGTCTGCTACCTCGACGTTGTCAAGAATCTGCTGGGGAAACAGTGGTAGAAAACTCGTCTCTCGTATTAGCTATGATTGGAAGGGAGCTTCCAATATAGTATACAGGACTGAAACCCAACATTTCTCATATCTCCCATGTACTGTGGAAACAATGATGAGCACAAGTCCTATTTCCTTGCTTTCGATATATTTCATCGGTTGCACTAAATATGATTTCGAGAATTCTCTGAAACAGTCGGGGTAGCCATTTATACGGTCGACAGATAATGAAAAGAAACTAAACAGAAAGTTCATCTGACGCTGGAAACGCTGCAGGTGCGTCTGATAAGACTGACAAGTGACAACACATCACTCGAACGTTCGGTGGCTGAATCAAGCAGGTGCAGCGCGTATAGTAAAGTACGTCATAACTTGTTGATGAGGTTAGCTGAAGGAATGTAATGGCCACACACAATCATTCGTGTCATCTACACTGACGTCAGTAAGCGACTATACGGACAAATACGCCTACATGTGTGTCTTTCAATTGTAAGTCGATACATATCTTGGGTGGCTCAATCTTCGAAATCGCATGACCTTTGTAAATCATACACATTCACAACAATTACACCAACAAATTATTATTAAACACATATTGAACAGTAACGATGACATACACAATCATAACTTGCCATATTAATCATAAAATATAATAAGCTGGAATACTATTACTGAGTAATGTGTGTAAGTTATTGTAGCACACGACAACTATTACAAAATACTGTTGGAAACGAATTTGGTGTAATGTCAACACATTCTTGTAAAGCTTGAACTAGAATGTGCATCAGTTAAGTAAGTAGACTTTTGGTGTGGTTTTCCAAACAATGTTTTTGATTTATGATACGGTGATGCTATAGAATGCATTGTCATTGTTTTACCAACAAATAATTTTGTTTTTTGGACTTTGGTTCGGATTATGAAACAAGCTTGACGCTTGAAATCGTGTGCAAAACATGTCATAACAGTAACACACTTACACGGCACGCTTGAAAACCAACAGCGTATAAGCCTGGATAATTTATATCGAATTGTATTTTCTAATAAGACGGGCAGATTAATTATTTTATTGCGATATGCCTGCTTGTAACTGCCTGTAAGTGTATGTATGTAAGTGTAAGTGTATGCATCAGGGTATTTTGATCTTTGTTAAGAAATGTTCTCGTCTCCTTTTGACCTTTTGAGTTTTGTTAAGCCTATACGTATTATCTCTTTTATGTCTCTGTCTATCTGCATCTGCGTGTGTGACGTCTCACGATAAAAACCGAACACGACCTCCGATTGGCATGCGTCTTTCTTGGTCTCTTTCAACACAGAAGATACAGAATACATTTGGTAACATGAATGGTCAGAGGGTTGGGGCAAGCGCCAACCATATTTTTAAAATATATTCCCGGCACCTCCACCAAAACCGACTTTTAAATTAATCAACACAACGATGTTTAGTTTGATATCCCTCTTAAACCCGGCACCTCCACCAACACCGACTTTTAAATGCACCAACAGAACGATTTTTAGTTTGATATCCCTCTTAAACCCGGCACCTCCACCAAAACCGACTTTTAAATGCACCAACAGAACGATTTTTAGTTTGATATCCCTCTTAAACCCGGCACCTCCACCAACACCGACTTTTAAATGCACAACAGAACGATTTTAAGTTTGATATCCCTCTTAAACCGCGCACCTCCCCACACCGACTTTAAATGCACCAACAGAACGATTTTAGTTTGATATCCTCTTAAACCGGCACCTCCACAACACCGACTTTTAATGCACCACAGAACGATTTTTAGTTTGATATCCCTCTTAAACCCGGCACCTCCACCAACACCGACTTTTAAATGCACCAACAGAACGATTTTTAGTTTGATATCCCTCTTAAACCCGGCACCTCCACCAACACCGACTTTTAAATGCACCAACAGAACGATTTTTTAGTTTGATATCCCTCTTAAACCCGGCACCTCCACCAACACCGACTTTTAAATGCACCAACAGAACGATTTTTTAGTTTTGATATCCCTCTTAAACCCGGCACCTCCACAAAACCGACTTTTAAATGCACCAACAGAACGATTTTTCGTTTGATATCCCTCTTAAACCCGGCACCTCCACCAACACCGACTTTTAAATGCACCAACAGAACGATTTTTAGTTTGATATCCCTCTTAAACCGGCACCTCCACCAAACCGACTTTTAAATGCTCTAACAGCACGATTTTTAGTTTGATATCCCTCTTAAAACCCGGCACCTCCACCAAAACCGACTTTTAAATGCACCAACAGAACGATTTTTAGTTTGATATCCCTCTTAAAACCCGGCACCTCCACCAAAACCGACTTTTAAATGCACCAACAGAACGATTTTTAGTTTGATATCCCTCTTAAACCCGGCACCTCCACCAACACCGACTTTTAAATGCACCAACAGAACGATTTTTAGTTTGATATCCCTCTTAAACCCGGCATCTCCACCAAAACCGACTTTTAAATGCACCAACAGAACGATGTTTAGTTTGATATCCCTCTTAAACCCGGCACCTCCACCAACACCGACTTTTAAATGCACCAACAGAACGATTTTTAGTTTGATATCCCTCTTAAACCCGGCACCTCCACCAACACCGACTTTTAAATGCACCAACAGAACGATTTTTAGTTTGATATCCCTCTTAAACCCGGCACCTCCACCAACACCGACTTTTAAATGCACCAACAGAACGATTTTTAGTTTGATATCCCTCTTAAACCCGGCACCTCCACCAAAACCGACTTTTAATGCACCAACAGAACGATTTTTAGTTTGATATCCTCTTAAACCCGGCACCTCCACCAAAACCGACTTTTAAATGCACCAACAGAACGATTTTTAGTTTGATATCCCTCTTAAACCCGGCACCTCCACCAACACCGACTTTTAAATGCACCAACAGAACGATTTTTAGTTTGATATCCCTCTTAAACCCGGCACCTCCACCAAAACCGACTTTTAAATGCACCAACAGAACGATTTTTAGTTTGATATCCCTCTTAAACCCGGCACCTCCACCAAAACCGACTTTTAAATGCACCAACAGAACGATGTTTAGTTTGATATCCCTCTTAAACCCGGCACCTCCACCAACACCGACTTTTAAATGCACCAACAGAACGATTTTTAGTTTGATATCCCTCTTAAACCCGGCACCTCCACCAACACCGACTTTTAAATGCACCAACAGAACGATTTTTAGTTTGATATCCCTCTTAAACCCGGCACCTCCACCAAAACCGACTTTTAAATGCACCAACAGAACGATGTTTAGTTTGATATCCCTCTTAAACCCGGCACCTCCACCAACACCGACTTTTAAATGCACCAACAGAACGATTTTTAGTTTGATATCCCTCTTAAACCCGGCACCTCACCAAAACCGACTTTTAAATGCACCAACAGAACGATGTTTAGTTTGATATCCCTCTTAAACCCGGCACCTCACCAACACCGACTTTTAAATGCACCAACAGAAACGATTTTTAGTTTGATATCCCTCTTAAACCCGGCACCTCCACCAAAACCGACTTTTAAATGCACCAACAGACGATTTTTAGTTTTGATATCCCTCTTAAACCGGCACCTCCACCAACACCGACTTTTAAATGCACCAACAGAACGATGTTTAGTTTGATATCCCTCTTAAACCCGGCACCTCCACCAAAACCGACTTTTAAATGCACCAACAGAACGATTTTTAGTTTGATATCCCTCTTAAACCGGCACCTCCACCAACACGACTTTTAAATGCACCAACAGAACGATTTTTAGTTTGATATCCCTCTTAAACCCGGCACCTCCACCAACACCGACTTTTAAATGCACCAACAGAACGATTTTAGTTTGATATCCCTCTTAAACCCGGCACCTCCACCAACACCGACTTTTAAATGCACCAACAGAACGATTTTTAGTTTGATATCCCTCTTAAACCCGGCACCTCCACCAACACCGACTTTTAAATGCACCAACAGAACGATTTTTAGTTTGATATCCCTCTTAAACCCGGCACCTCCACCAACACCGACTTTTAAATGCACCAACAGAACGATTTTTAGTTTGATATCCCTCTTAAACCCGGCACCTCCACCAACACCGACTTTTAAATGCACCAACAGAACGATTTTTAGTTTGATATCCCTCTTAAACCCGGCACCTCCACCAATTTTAAACCAAACGCCCTACGAGCTGTTGTATAAGTAGCTTCGCTCCCTGTTGTGGGTACTCGCGTACCCGTGCCTGTTCAAGGTTAAGATACTGCACTCCACAAGAGAGCGAGACAGGACACCCTGACCTATATAACATACAATGAAGGGTGTAGCCGTGATTTCAGGAAGTTGGAGGCTGTTTCCGGTTGTGTGCACACGGTAACTCGCTTACTAACGAATAGTCATTAGGTTTAAACAAAGGATGCATCGATACAATACTACGCCAATTAAACATAATTTAACGATTTGCAACAGCACAAATTGGATTGCATTATACAGGTTTCCCTTGAGTTGCTGATGGAAGGAATTAGGTGGAGCCAATACATACACGCACACACAAACTCACACTCACTTTAGGGGCGTATTAACGACAAATAACAACCAAAACATTAATGAAGCATTCATTAGTTTCTATTTAAAAATAAGCTGTTCAATTTGTTTTGTTTTTGTTTTTCATAACTTATTGAATTCAAAGTAATTCCATAAAATTGACTACGAAGAAGGAAAACACATTTTTCATTGATGAAGAGCGAGATTTAAAAGCAAGTTTGATGTATCATTATAGTGAAATATTAAAAAGAAAATAATTTGAATCTCAGTAAGAAAACATCCTTAGAAACCTTGTGTTGTTGTCGTCGTTGTCGTTGTGTAAGTACATTTACAAAATAGTTAAAGCTTACCCATTTTCAGAAACGTTAAAGATGTATGAACAGTACGTGTGAGGTTGAATGCTTTTTATGGATACTCAACATAGCTTGACTGGCACTCAGCTCGTTTACGTATCAATTCACACCTTTCCACATCATTGCTCAGTTCAGAGACATAGTTCCGTGATGCAACACTTAAAGTAATTCCTTACATGCTTCCTCCATTCACCGTTTCCACGAGCATCTCAGCTTACGTTTACATTCGTTCCTCTCTTGTAGTCTAAGGTTTGCTTTTTGGTTTTGATTGTAAAATCGTTGCTTATGATTATTAAATACGTTTTATTGATAATGACTTTGCGCATTGAATCAGCTTTTGTTTGATTTAAATAAACTTTTTAGAGTTTAAATGTAATTAGCTGATAATACTTTCATAAGCGTTTTAAATCAATTATTTTTAAAAAATATGATAGAGTCATAAAACTGTCGTTGTTATAATACTTCAAATTTAGTAATATCAATTAATTTTTAAAAACAAGTTGCAAAGGACTAGTTTGAAGGTGTGTATTTAACAAAGTTAAGCAAGTGTGACGTTGTGGTACACACTGGTACGGTGGAAACTGAGGAGCAGGTGGTACGTCTCAGCGCCAATTAGGTAGATGGAGGTGACGTGTGGTACGCCACTGCTGGTACGGTGGAACCAGGAGCACAGCGGCGCAATGGAAGCGTAAAGATAACGGAGCCAGGGACCAATCACTTACGACAAGGATCACCAAACTATGGCTACATCAATCATTCCATCGGGCTACCGAAGCGAAATCGACGTACGAAATAGGTAATAAGAATTAGATTGGCTAATGTTAATAAATAGCCTAATTGATTATGTAGATAAACAAAGAAAATAATTTCTTAATTTAAGGGTCAACTTTAAAATTCTAAGGGTTAAGGTATCAAGTAACGCTCATCAAAATCATACTTTGTTAGCCAGGAAAAATACCAAAATATGCGTTTTTTGACTTTATAGTTAAATTCAAAATCATAATTGAGTGTGTTCTTTTCATTTTCACTCTGTTATAATAGAATAATGTATGTATGTTTCCTTGAGATCTGTGCAAAGTTGTGGACGTCTGTGAGCAGTCAGCGTGCGAGCGAGCCAGCTTTGAATTGCGCCTCCATTACGTTCAGTCAATAGCTCGCCTAACTCAATTAACCTCTCCTCGACCCATCTAGTGTTCTAAAAACCCAAGTTTGGTGACCCCTCACTTAAGGTCTAGTCAGTTTGTTGACGTCGATATTTTCAGCTCGCTAAAGATATGAAAGTTTTGAATGCACGCTAAAAGGTGCACTTTCTTGCGCGAAGAACTTTTCACTCTGCCACGTCCACAAACACAACCTGACCAGAAAACTTTCAAACTAAACCGACAAAGACCTCGAAAGTTTCAAAGAAATTGTCATCCAGATCTCACTTAGTGGGCACTTTTACTTATTTTGGAGGAATGTTTGGATATTCCAGTCAAGCACTGATCAGCAAGAATTTTCTTCGAGATAAATTAGTGTGGTTCCCTTGATAGCACATGTTGTAAACATTTCACCCGACTGGTGATCGAGCCCAGAACCTATGCTTCTACGTAGACACTGCGTTCTTGCTAATTAGACCATTGCAACATGAGACTGCCATGTTACTACCAATAACATAACGATAACATGGTTTTAGCCGATCAGCAGTTTGAAATCATACTACTTATAAATGAATATATACATTTATAAAATGATTGAGTACAATTGATCAGGCCTAGATATCAACTAACATAAATCTCATACATACCTTGTCAATTACTTCTAATATATATTCCCATCACTAATGGGATGCGAACGAATGAGTGCAGCGTAGTAAAGGAGTATCAATAACGTTTTTGCAAATAATAGGAAATACGATAAATTTAACTAAAAAATTAATTTTATTGAAAAATTAAATAAATAAATAAAGGTTGATAAATAGAAGAAATAGTTATCACCTTTCATGATTTCACAATTTATATATAAATTCGTCGAAACCAGAAAAAAAACGTAGGATTTAATTACATGATGGAGCGTGAAATGGCGTTGTTGTATCGAAGGCCGATCCCGTTCGTATGAGTGTAGAGTCATCAAACCTCTGTTTGTAAAAAAACGCGCGATATAGGTCAAGGATAAGTTAAAATATATAACTTTATTACTTTGAAGCTGATATCGTTGATAAACCTAGTTAACGAAATTAATATCCTTTGCAAACCTTTTACCCACGGACTGAGAAGTTTGCTAAGCGAAATAAAAGAACGTGTAATTTCCATTATTGTGTTTAAAAACTAAAAAGTCATTTTGGCAAAATAAGGAAAACACATTAAACAAGCACGGGTAAGAAGGTACTCATAAGAGGGAGCGAAGCTACTTAACAACAGATCGAAGGAGAAGAATACAAACATAAAATGTTCGTTCTCCCCAGGTTTAAAATCTCGTGTTTGATGGAGGTGCCGAGTACATATAAATGTATAAACGTTCCGGGGAGCTAGCACATACCGCTCCCTAACACTCTAACATGGAGGACGTCGACAAGAAACCCGTGTGCTAATCAGACATTATGTTCGGCTTTTGTTGTGAGCCCTGACAGACATACAGACAGACGGACAGAAAAGACCATGATTAATAATAGGAAGTTCTGTAATGAATTGTAATCGTATTTTCTTTACCTGATTGTCAATAAGAGAGTTAGCGTAACAAAGGCCCTAAGCACTAGAATAAATACACATTTTGGGTTTAATTCAGGCCATTTTATATAACGGTTTTCGTCAAAGGGAAAATAACGTTATTTTCTTTATTCAGCTTAACCTAGTTTGATGCCTAGCTTCAATGATCATAATAATCCCTTACCGTATGGCACAACCATATCAAATGAATTATTTCGGCTGAATATAAAGAACTGTGGGAATTTGTAAAATAACCCGCCTCCAAGACATGGCATTCGTGCAATAACAAGACCACCTTCCTTAGAGGTCGCTTGTACCCAGAATAGATGCAACTCGGATTTCAATATTGCCACATCCACATGACTTGAGTAATCTTAAGTGACAACGCCGATATCATTTACTCATGGTGTTCGTGCGGAAGGCAAGGTGAATCGAGTTACATCAAGCAAGAGTAGACCTAGATGGAATTTGTTGTGTTGCAAGAGCCTAATCCTCTGGCAAGGAAATAATTAGCAACTGTTGTTACTCGTTGGAGATTATTACAAGTATCTTGGAAGAAGAACGAGCTTCCTAGAAAAAACGTGTTAGAACTTATCAAAACGCAAATTAATTGAGCGAGCGTAGCGAGCGTCTCCACTTGACTCTTATGGCTCGAATGTCTGTTTTTTTTTTCTTTTCTGTTACTGCTTCGGTACAGGTCGCACCGTTTCTCTGATCGACCTGAAATTTTGCACACATGTACATACCACCTAGGCGGGTTGCTGTATAGTTTTTGAACAAAATCCGATCGTTGGTTATATATAAAAAAAAAAATGTACCGATCGTTATGAAATTTTGCAGGGTCAATAAGTACAACATTCTCTCCTATTTTACAAATTTTCAGCTAAATCGGTCAAGACCTTAAGTAGTGTAGATAGAAATAACAAAAGTAACGTTACCATGGCAACGAAAAGTCGCACGCTATGCACTGCCACCTAGAAGTAATCAAAATACTATCGAGGAAGCAGTGTTTTATTTGTTATTAAAGAGTTAAAATAGTTTTCCCAAAGAAATGATGTCAAGGTCCTCTAGATGGCGGTGGATTTTATCCATTCTCTCCTATTTTACAAATATTCAGCTAAATCGGTCGAGACCTTAAAGACTTATTGGTATGTAACATTATGGGAATGTCGTACTCGGATCGTGTTGCACGTACCGGTGCTCGCTCAACAACGCGACGGGACTTTAGCGTTTTCCTAGTATATAGAATATACACTTAGCGAAGATGACCGTCATTGTAGAATATTGCACAACATGACTCTCTAAAACGTTTTTCATTTTACAAATGTGAGATCAAAAAAATAGTCTTTGAACATTCTCTTAAAATTAAAAAAAAATGTATTGTTGTTATTAAAAAAAATGATTGAATTCTATTCATTTTAACAACGAAGAAACACTTATGTTGGAAATTTATCTTTAAATGTTATCTGCATGGTACAACTTTCTCTTATCAGTGCAATCGTAGCCACGATGTTTCTTTATCCACAGGGTAACATGGCAACAAGTACATGGCTAAGTAATGCCTTGTTGCAGGTTGAGCACCTAGTTGTCTACTTGTCATCAAGTTGGTTGGGTTCGGTAGAGCTTCACAGCTCCGTGGCTTTCTGTTATTGATTGCGCTGTGATATTCTTGTCATCCCACAGTCCTCCCGCTGACTGGCTGGAAAGTTTTGTTGTTTGGAAATGGATTTATAGCAACGAGAAGGAGATGGCTTGGACGGTGCACGGTGACAGCTGGCAAGTGTCAGTCATAGGCCAGGCTTGCGTCACTACTACACACGGTTCAGAATACGATTACTGTAGAAACCAAATTAACCAATTACTAGATTTAGCGAGTCCTGCTATCAAACTCAATCAAATACAAATTCACCACAACGCAAACAATTTTCTCCTGTGTAATGCTGATTTCATAATGCAGTTTATTTTTAAGTTGTGTAAAAAATACGCCACAAAATGTGATAGATGTCATTCAAAATAAAGATCTTAACTATGCAAAACATTAAAGTAATTTTGTTGCTAGTTAAATTCAAAACAAACTCATAGGAAACTAACTATTTATCTTGTTAAAACACAGTTCCATGGATAAAAATGAAATAAACAATTCATTAAAAATATAGGTAAGCATAATTGAGGATTAAGTCATACCTGAAGAGTGAAAGTGAGAAACCCAAGGTTAATGGGGTATTCGTGGATGTGTCTTCGGGGTGAAGTCTGTCTGGATCAGTCAATTATTAGTTTTTACCGATAGGGGTAGCTCGCACACGCGTAACTTTAATTCGAGAGGTCAAAGGTTTAAAAGCGGACACCGACATTTCCAACTGATGGTCAGTCAACACTTTGTTATTGCATTCAGGTACAACTTTAGAAATCAACACGTAACAAAGTATCCTCTCAAGAAAAGAGTTTTAACACAATATTAATTAATCAAAATGTTGTGAAGACCAAAAATGAAGAGCAAAAATTCGGGTATATTTAACCAAGTCGAACGGCATTCCTGTTCCACAGTTGGCTGTGTCCTCTTATGTCTAATCTGGTGGACTGGTACCCTCCACCGCGGGTGGCTATCATTAGTGCAAAGCTTATTAATTTAATTTATAAATGGTGGCAAATCAGTGTTTATGGAGGTAATTAAAACCGTATACCCCAGTAACGACGTAAATTACTTCAGCCGGTTTTAAGGGAGCGAAGTTCCCATATATGCATCACTTTTCTGTACGTCCATCCGTTCGTCTGTTCCTGTGACACATTTATTTGTCAAAATTGCCTTTCAACCAGGATGATAGAATGTTTTAGGTGACCCTTGGGCTCAAGGGGTGGGACTAGCATCATTCAAAGGGCGCAAAACTATCAACCCGGCAACAACACCAAAGATTTTTCAATGCTCTTTTTAAATAAAAATTTGAAAATCTTTCTTCGACAATCGGTTGATAACGTATGTTTTCGCTCCCTTTTCTGCGTATCCTCTCAACGACACGAACAGACCTGAATGCCAGTGCCATCTAACCGATGCATGACTTCGTTCGTTTTATGCGTGAAGAAACCACAATAAGATTTTACGATCGCAGTAAGCAAGGCCGTATCAGTCGATTATCATGCATTCCACATCTACCGACAGTGATAATATGATCATCTTCTTGCGGGTTGCAGACGCCACTAGCAACTAACAGTGGAAAATAACAACATCAAACACAATAATAAATAATTCAGCCACACGGTGACATTTCAAGACACTTGATTCGAAAGAGTGGTCAACGAGTAAAAGTAGCAAAGTTATTATATTGTGATAAATGTGACAAATGTATTTTATGGAAATCAATCCAGAAATTAAAAATCCCTCCCAGCGGGGTATCGAACCCCGGTCTCCCGATTGCCGGTCGAGTGCTTTACCCCTAAGCTACTGGGACGGTTAACTGCATAACATCTGGATTGTTGGTGCATTGTAGGTCTGAATAGATTTGAACAGTACTGCAACAATTCTGCTGCATTTGAACTGACTATCTAAACACGATTTATAATGCCATTGCCTAACGCAGGTATGAGCGAGGGTTTATTTCTCAATATCATTAGTCGGGAAACACTTAAAAAATCCATCTCCGCGGGGTATCGAACCCCGGTCTCTTCCGGTAAAGCACTCGACTGGCAATCGGGAGACCGGGGCTCGATACCCCGCTGGGATGGATTTAAATTTCTGGATTGATTTCTATAAAATCAATTACACCTACGGGAGTGTTTCCCGATTTATGAAATTGAGAAATAAAAATATGTTTGTTGTGTTTTGTAGGATCGTTGGTAAATAACGATATTTAAAAACAACCGAATATCCGATATACCAACCCTAAAATATGTTAGACCCTATGCCAATGTTTAAGATTATGGGTTCACCACAATACAAAGCTTGGTGTCTAAAATTCTAACACCTCAGAATTCGGGTAGCCTGTGGGATTCTTCAGCCACAGGAAATTATGGCCGAGTATTCTTTGTGAGGTTTCTACAGTAATAATGGTGATGTTGTGATTGAATAATAACTAGGCCTTGAACAAACTTGCGTCTATCAACATACCCTAGTTGCATAGTCGTGCACCTGTAGAGGGGCACATGAAATAAACCTTTAACTTGTACTCCCTTCACGTAGGTTGCAACAGTAGCAATTATCTTCTATCGACACTTTGTCTAAACTATAGAGCGACGTAATTTAAATGCATATTGCATCGGTTAAGGCGCATTCAGCATCCTACACCGGACTACCGTGCATTCTTGACCGGCTAATTAATGGCACTGCTCTTAGCAAGTGTTTTCTTAAGGGCGTGCGCAACACTCAACTGAAAAATTAAACAGGTATTTTACGTTAAGTAACGGAATAAAACAACTTAGTTTATCAAAATGCAAATCTAGGAGGGTAGATAAATGGAATCGTTTTCAGAAATGGTTAAGATTGAGATAATTTATTAGACAAGTAAAAAATTATTTTTAAACAAGCTTCGCAGTATAGTTTGATCTTAGAACCGGATTTGCAGCCATTGTGGCTGGTGGGTTGGCTACGTCTAGCCTTGCAAAGAGGCGAGAGAGAGATTGTGTGCGATAATTGCCTGGAGTGAATCTACCCCCAGAGAGAGAGAGAGAGAGAGAGAGAGAGAGAGAGAGAGAGAGAGAGAGAGAGAGAGAGAGAGAGAGAGAGAGAGAGAGAGGGAGAGAGGGAGAGGAGAGAGGGGAGAGAGAGAGAGAGAGAGAGAGAGAGAGAGAGAGTTTGGCGAATTTCTTCAATGGGCTTTAACATGCATATAAACTAACTAGAGCATCAACTAAAATTCCCCGTTCGAAAAATTGGACTGTGCACAAATATAAACTCGCAAAAATATGCACCTGAAAATTACAACCATTGTTGGTAATCAGCACATTATTGTGATTGAGCCAAGTATCAATATCAGAAAATTTTAGTTCTTAGTTGTGGTTGTTCATAAAAACTGATCAAGCACAAGAGGAAAAATAACAATGCTATTGCTTTTGAGGGATTTGCCTTTGGGACCTACATTGAAAATAACCATATTTGTTTATTTTTACCTTGCGTATGACGAATCTGTTTTTTCGGTAAACTTTAATTTAATTAACCTTTATGTTTTTGGTTTAGAGGGTACAATCCCCTTTAAATATATAATAAACAAATTAGAATCTTCCCCTTACTTGCAATATACCTCTGTATATTGGCTTAACGTGATAAGAGCCATCGCGCAGTATGTTGCTGGTTTTTCTCGTCCAACAACGGGAGAACCACCGTTCACAGGAACCTTTTATGATACTGGCAAGTTTCACGCTATATTCATATGAACGCGCCTTTTGAACAAAAATCACACTGAATTAACTTGTGTTTGCACCGCATTTAATAGCTGGAGTGAATTAGCCTGACAGACCACCCAGCTGCTGTGGTCATCCGTAGCACATGCGCCGATAGTATCACCATACTGAACGACAGTATGTTTCGTCAAATCCCTCAGAAGTGTAGCCAATATCAGTACTGCAACTTGCTTGGGTGAATAGGCGTTGGGGTAAAAAACATTTCAACTTAGACACAAAATTATTGTTTCGTCCGAAGGTGCTTCAAGACACTAAAAAGAGTAAAAAGTAATGTATGTCAGAACCAAATTGAAAACAGTAAAAATAAACTATATGTTATTTGTTATACAAAGATGTTCAAAATTTCGTACGTTTTAAAACCAATTGGGGTAAATGCACACCAACATTGAAGCTCCATATACACTTGGGATGTATGAACGTCCCAAAACAATAATCCTTACTGAGACAATTCAGTGTGTTAAGGAGTTCAGTGTACAGGCCCATGTTAATAAGTTTTATTATGAAAACCTACATCCTTACGATGAAAACTTGCGGGAAATAAACTCAGAGTGTTTGCTTATAGGGTGTAACGTATCGCCATCGGGACTAATAAGGTCGTGTGCAAAATATTGACAAAGAATATTATAGTTTAAATTATGTTGAAATAAAATCATGTGCAAATTATTAATTGCGCGAGAACCCTTTTTGCGGTACTGCTCACTATTAGACACTATCATGATTTAAAAACTCAACTTGCAGGGATATATAAATTAAAATGTGTTGTCATTTAGCTTTTATAAACTTCTTTGCATAACAACTTGCAGGAATGTATACCTGTTCTGGCATTGGTGCGCAGTATACTTATGTAACAGAAAACAAACACACGTTTTGCCCTTCAGACCTAGATACTCGTTTGCTGTTTAATCTTAAACCCTGACAAATACAAAACATAGATAGGACGTTTTCCAATGCGACTTTATTTTTAAAGTTTTTGAGAAACATTTCGAGAAACGTTTGAAGATTTTGAAGCTTAACCGTGTTGAAGGTTTTGAGAATGTTTAGTGGTTGTGACATGGACCACTTACCATTATTATCGTGGGCGGTGTGGTGGGGTGGGGTGGGGGACGAAATACAAAGATGCAATCGATCATACAGTTTTTAAATTTGCACCATGTTTCGTCAATATATTCGCACGAAACATGTTGCGATTAGTAGGCAAAGTAAGTAATATTTTCCATGTTTAATTGCAGATGTTTAATTTTAATATGCGTTTTCAAGGCATGAACGAAACCCCTTAATATTTTAAAATTGGAGTAGACATTTGTAGTTAAATTTTCTATTAACTATAATTTTATACATTTATTAGCATCTTTTAATAGGCTAACGTCGTAGATAAGGCAAAGCTAGAGTGCCCGGCACAAAGAAATAATTTTTGGAGCTTAATAATTAAATCTTGATAAATGTACTGAAATGTCACTGTAAATAAAATTTTAATTATTTATAAAGTAAACTTATATTGGTGTCGTAATGACGTAACTAGCATTTAAACTGACAGCATGCAATCAGCAACAATAATGATGCAACTATAATATAAAATAGAGTCGCCGGATACATTTGGGATGGTGTTTGAGGCTTTGTTTTATCAACAGGAGGGGCATGTAGTAACTGGCTTACGCAACTCGAGAAATACTAACACTTGTTTGTTGGTTATTTATTACATCAGTCAGCAGGGCACGCGCCGCGTGGAACAAAAACTATGCGAGAAACATAGATAAAAGCATCGCTTCGAAGAATAAGATTCTCATGGAGCACGCACAAATGTTATCACCATCACATCATCATCACAACATAATTAAGTTTGCCAATCATGGATTGGTTTAAACGGCTCATAATTTTTTGTTAACTTCAATTATATTTTATGATATTGTGTGCAATTATATTGTGAACAATATTTCAATACTGTTTTAAGTGTACCGTACTTGTGTGCATTGCCATCCTAAAGAAAATATCAATAATACAATCATATAAACATAATTACATAAACAAATAATTCCTTTCCATATTTCTATTTGCCACCAAAAGTTCTTTCATCCATCTCCAAAACACCCCAAATTTTTAAATAAGTAATGTTGTACTTTTTTCTAAAGTAGGTCTAGTTATATTCAAAGAATTCTGAGATTTAAAAAAAATGCTTGGTAATGCCAAGTAAAGAAAAAGTAAACATAAAGAAGCTTGCTTTAATCCCACCTAGATAAAGACGAATATCTAACAATCTATCTCAGTAAGATCATTTTACTTTCCTTCCCGCCACATGAAATGCAATGTCCAGAAGGTCGCCGAACCCAAGTCCAACCACAGCAATCCTGACTGAAAGTTTATTTCAAGATATCCCGAGTCTAAATAAGAATGTAAGGATTGAGTCCTATATTGCTCTACACAACACAAAGCTATATGCTTTGTGAGAATAAAAAGCGACAGCAACACGTCTTGGATCAATTACTCAACGCCACGAATGCTTCAAATCAAAGCGATGGTTACGCATAAAGCCGATACAAATATCACGATCATACGAAACATTATCTTCGTAGGCACCCAACTCTAAAGAATAATTGTATATTTAATTGGTTCAGTATCTAAGTAATAAGAAGGTTATCTGTTGCTTGACAGATTGAATTTATTATCAATACATATTGAATCGGTCCTGCAGTAGCCTAAAGTTAAAAACAATCCTAATTTCTTGGATTCGTGCAATTGAATGGAGAAGAAATGAATACGAAAAAACGTTTTTCTGAAAATTAGTTGTGAAATAACAAACCAATCAACTTCCAAATGAGGAAGTGGAACGATACTGAAAAATTCAAGCAGCTTTGGAGAGTATATGGTGGGCCACAGCATGCACGCGCTCTGAATCAAATATAATGCCCATGTGGCACGCACGCATGTATTGATATCTGGGGTTTCAGTTGTATAAGTAGCCTCACCATTCTGAAGTTGGAACAAGGCGAAACTATAGTGGGTTAGCTGTCGCATAGTTTTTGAAGGGGACAAAGTAAAAACGTTCAATCAGAACTTCAAATTGTAGTTATAAAATGATTTTTAGTTGCAATTTAATTATTTAAAACGTAATTACGTTCATTCAATTTCATTTCAACTGTGCTATGCTGATGTAACCGTGGCTAGGCTGCAACACGCCAATAGCTACAAGTTGGTGAGTAAAAGTATACCGTGTAGGAAAATCTGTAAAATGGAATCGATAAAATGGCTAAACGTTCCGAGCTATAAAACCGTTCCACGATGAATCAACGATTCCTGGATTTTTTGCGTCGCCCACCGCGAATTCAACAGACCACGACAATCTCCAACAATTTATGTGGGTCAACTTCTTCGTCGTTGAATCGTTGCTGCACGCGTGATGTTTGCACGCGCTCGGTCGAGCTCGGGGGCGAAGTGGGGGGGGGGGGGGGGGTAGCCTACTGATCGAAACCACAGTTTTCAGCACTCACGTTTCAATAGTATTCACCTTCATTACAGGGGTTTTAATACTCTGTTCCGGCAGTTTAGTATTGACTTTTTACAATATAAGTGATCGAGAATCCTTCACATAATTTTATCACTTTTCGAATAAATCTATGACTTTTCTTCCAAGTCAAATTAAATTGTTTCTTATATAATATGTTGGTATTAATTTTAGGTTGTAACGTATTATAATTACTGCATTGCAAATCAATTCATGGAAATGTCCATGACTGAAAAACTCATTTTTCAGAAGAAATCTGCAACAATTATCTATTGTTGAATAAAGAATTAAATAGCTGTCAAGAGTGTTGTAGACTCACATTTTCTTGAAGCTATATATAGGAGGAGGCAGTGATAATTCATCCATACACAATATAATTGTTGTCAGATCATGTGAAAGTGAGGGAAAGAGGTTGTGTTAATTATTGGAGCTTTGAGAGAATTTATCGAATTTTGAAACTTTGTAATTTCCATCCTCAGAGGTTATTTATTATAAATAAATGATAGTAAAATATATATTAAGATTACTTGTATTTGTATTTATTCATCCACTTCGCCGATGCTATTGTATGGAGTTGCAATAATGTAACCCTCGACTCCTGGCTATGTAATAATGATCCACCATGCACTGTGGTTGTTCACTCGATCGCTCGTAGTATTCAAGCAATACAACTTGCCCCAGCCCTAGAACGATTAGCGGGTTGCGTGTCAGCCTCCACTATCTCTCTCAGTCACACCCCCTAGTCAACTCATAGACTAATTGAATGGTCAGCACAAGGAGCTGCCCCCCCGGCTGACAGAAAAACTATCTGTTGCTGTGGAATGGAAATGAGCCTTTCCTACACAGACTCCCGTGACGTTGTTCCTAGTATTGCATGGAGTTCCAGACTTCGCCTCTGGTGACTAGAATAAAGCAATACTGAGGCTTGCGGAATGTTTTGACAGAATAAATTGTTAAAGAAAAAAAATGTGTGTGTGTGTGTCTGAAATAATGAAAAACACAAACTACAGAGTATATTATATTCTAGCACTGCTAAAAATGTATACTATTTCAAGTAACTCTTATAAGCGACAATCTGGGGATGATAGATTGATGGAGGTATATGAAAGAGCTATCGACTCTAATCAATCATCAATCAATCTCATGATTCACCTTTAAGTCAGTGCTGCATGCAGTGGGCATCGAACCGACGACTTTGTGAATGTGCATGTGAAGAATGAGTTACTCCTATCGGACCCAGTAAGACATGTGTTTTTGATTAGAATGTCGATGTTAATTGCATCCAACGTTTAAAACATAACACTCTTTTCAACAACTTGAGGGAAAAACATGAGTGATTGCATAACAAAATTATTCAAACTGAAAGAAAAAAAAAAAAAAATGTGGTAATTTAATATACAGTACTCATATTTCGCCCTGCAGCATATTCTCTTGCATACTAGTAGCATTAATCTTTGTTGTAAGTGTAAAATAAAAAAAATGATGTAACACAAAACACCTTGTCGTCATAGTTTTTTCTTTAATCTATCATCGTTTTTCGTTTTTACATATACATACTTTAAAACCGAATATGAAAATACATTATTTATTAGATTGCCTACGAGGAAAGTGGAAACTGTCAGTCAATAAAGAAATAATACAATTTCGTTATCGTTTATAGTGAATTACTATATGCGTAAATTTTCGCTATCGTATTTTACGATGGCAAGAAAGTCGAATAACAACACGATTACTTTTATGATACTTGTTTAATGTCTTTTCCAATTTAGTTACGTAACTAATTCGCAAAAAAATAAAATCAATATATCACACGATTTCAATAGCAGAGTATCATTATCGTGAGTTCAGTCGATTATATAGTGTACAATCCAGGAATTAAAGAAAATATATTACAATAAATATCTAAACATGTGTTATAATTCCAATCACCAACAATCCAGAAGTTGGTAAGTTACTGGTTCCGGGCGGGTTTGCGAATATATTTCTGTATTGTACACAATATAATACTACACTACGCAAATATAATATACACGCACATGACACGCACATTATTTTGAGGCTGCATCAGTCCCTTAACTTTTCAGTAGTAATGAAAACACTAATAAGATGCCCAATCAAAGTTATCCAATAATGATTAAACATCGTTATGAACTTACAAGTCAATAACTACTACCCTCTGTTTATTGAATACATTTTTCACATTGTTAACTAATTGTATTAATATATTTTTTTTAAATGTAAACTGAATAGATTGAGCGTTTAATAAATAAATATATAGGTTTTGACAGTTTTAGTTTTGGTGATGCCAAAACAATAAAATTTTGGGATAATATCTTCGCTGATCTCAAATAATTGTTGGTTACCAACGAGTCGGGGCCTTTCATGTTAATACAAAGATAAAAGTTAAAAACTGCTCTGTGGTTGATGAAATATAATATAGGTATCGTACAATCAAGCAAAGAGATAAAATATTTCACAAACGTGAAGTTTCCAGGCAGAAATTTGCGATTTTTTGTACTTTGTAAAATTCCACTTAAAGTTGAATGAATTAACTTACCGGCGATAGCGGCATGTAGATTAGGTTCTTCTTGTTAGTGAAGAGCAGGTTCTGGGCATCAAACGCAGCCTGCTTGTCTTTCGAGTGGTTCAAGTGTCGAATGCGTCGCTTGGTCCTCTCACCTCGAGTGCGCGGGTTGATGGGTTTTGTAACGACCTCTAGCATAGTCACCAAAACGCAAGTGGAAGAAATTCGCGGTAGAAATAAATACGAGAACTGATAACTATCGCAAACGAAAAAACTTTAAGGACTACAAACAATTAGTTGTTTATTATACGATACAAATAGAGTGAATAGTAAGATAAAGGTTTTTTTGTACCAATTTATCTATTATAAGGAAATTAATTCGGATTACGAAGTTCATAAAAGTTCAAGAACTACTTTATAATCTTTTTGCTCGAATAAAAAAGTATTATTTGAATGTTCCAGATCTACAAATCACATTCCTTACACCCGTGCTCAAAATGATAAAACTTGGGCTGCGTAAAGACGTAAACCTATACACGAAGGTTATTTTAATCGCACACAAATTTTTGTAGAAAAGTCAAAAAACGTTTTCATATAATCACCACTGCAACATTTTATGTCTCTTTCTTACGCATTTCGATTGAAATATTCCCAAATGTGAATCATTAAAGAAAGCTCGAACTTGCTAACGTAAATATCTGTCTGCTTCGCTGCCGGTTGGACTATGACTGAAGACTTGCTCCCGGACTGTCTTATAGAGACGATGTTCCCTATGTCAATAACACAAGTAAGCAATCCGTGATTCAGCTTCTTCTAATTCACTTCCCCAAGTCCTAAAATCACGCCCATCACTGATACGAGCAAGTCGCCTCGAAGTCGCCAGCTTGCGTCAAACGGCGGCGTTACATAAACAAGGTCTTCATCGAAATCCTATACCACTGTAATCCAGATGAAACAAGTGTGGGGAGTACGCGAGACGGCTGGAGGAGGGTTTCGTGTGCAACGAGGTTCATCGAGACTTATTTATACAACTGCAGCACGGTTATTTGGGCCTTGGTACGTTTCGTATCTTCATGTTTAGTTTTAATGAAATCATGTGTATTTTGAGTAATAACAATATAGCAGCAAAAACTCAATTGACCATCCTATGAACTACCCTAATTAGTATAAATCATTTAAAAAAAATTCAATATCGCCAACAATTGAAATATTCAAGTGATGACAATTTTCAGAAAAATTAATTATTTTATTCATATTAATTTCTTTGCAGTTATCACGTGCATTTCTCGTACATTGATTAGGGGTAGCGACAATTTTGTTTATTTGTTTGTTTGTTTATTTATTTATTTATTTATTTATTTATTTATTTATTTATTTTATATTTATTTATTTATTTATTTATTTATTTATGTATGTATGTATGTATGTATGTATGTATGTATTATTTATTTATTTAACTTCTTTCCTATTCAGTTATGAAAACTGATAACAAAGCAAGACAAAGATTTTATTCGTCGTCACATTCATCTCGTAATCATTCGTTGGGGGTAGTCAAATACATTTAATAATCTTTAACCTTTAAGGGATGTCAGATTTATTTCTTAGGATTTAATGTACTTAATTCTTAGTCATTCGTTAAGGGTAGTCATATTTATGTATTAGTGGTTAACACATACATGATATATTTATTATATTTATTCGTATGGGAGTAGTCACATAGATTTCGTCGTAAATCGTTGGAGGTCGTCGTATTTCTTATCACATTTATAACATAATAATGAGTTGGGGGGTAGTGACATAGATTTCGCCCAAAGTCATTGGGGTAGTCAAACGTAGTTATAAGTTTATCACATTTATTTTTAATATATTCTTTAGAGGTAGTCATATTAATTAGGCAATATAATTCGTAAGAGGAAGACAGTCAAGTCTATACGTCTCCTAGAATATCTTGACAAACACTGCTCGCATTTTATCTACACGTCAGCTAGTTCGTACACTCAAATGTTGCTAAAATATTCTTTCACTGCTCTTTAAGTTTCCCGAAATAGAAAAATCAATTGGGCCAAGATCAGGGCACATTCGAGTTCAATATGATAAGGGCATCGCATTTGAGGTCTTCAAGGTAAACTGTAAGTGATGATGGGTAGGGTGGCCACGAATAAGCTTATCTTTATCTCGCTATGAGGCAATACATTAAGAGCTTTCTTGCATGGCCGAAGAATATGGCATTATTGCGCATTCTGCAAATCTATAATCAGAGTCGTAAAGTTATTGATGCAAGTTAAGTTAACAGCTTTCAATTCTTTTTTCTTGTGTAGTGGTTTGAAATGATTATGTTGTTTTTATTAACAGCACGAGAAGTGTGGCTAAGTTGCTACAAATGCGGCTTTGATTCAGGATATCGCGGGTTAGATTACTCGCACAGATAATCGTGACAATTGTATTTGTTTCATAATACTTTTTACTCCTTAGATCAATGCTGGCACCGGGTTTTCAGATGAGATACAAACTAAACTAAGTTCAGTAATGTAAGCCACGAAGAAATACAAATACACACCGTTTACAATGATCGGTCCAGTAAACGCAGTGTACAGATTTTATAAATACCATATTATTTATTATAAATTGTTCATATCGTTTTGTCACATATTAAATAATTTAACACAAAGTTTTGTCCCGAGGCATTATGTATTTTTACCGTTTTCTCACATGTGTATTGTTGCCATCTCACTTCACATTTCTTCTGTACTAAGATTGGCTATCACTTTACATATACATCACTCAACTATAAGGCTACACGAAATTCACTTGAAAATCATTAGGGAGAGGAACCATTTTGAAAATCACTTTTCTCTCCGACTGTCTGTAAGTTTGTTACTTCTCAACACACGATGTCTAAATTGAAATGTGATTTTGTCGGCATTATGTTATTTGTACAACACAGATGTTAAGTGGCTGGCCTCCAAAACAGTTTGAATTTCAGGACCCGGCGCCTCCACCAAATACCAATATTTTTTAATAGTAAGCCAACTCGGCATTGCCACTACAACGATCAACGCAAGCGAATTATTTTATTTTTCTATTCTTGTTCGACAATCCCGTACCCAAGCTTGTCCAGTATGTACATTCCACACAATGACCCAGACATATGGGTTGCTGACCCCCCAGCTATAATGCTATCATCAATATCATCTGTTTCAACAATATGTCAATGAGTTCTACGAAATATAAATAACAGTTTCGTTGATCTAGTTTAGGCCCTATATTATTATATTATATTATATTATTATATATTATATTTTTGACTGATTTTAACAACATTTTACCGCAAAATGTTTACCATAATTTTCATTTTGATGATTATTGTTAGGCATTAACAAAAATATCTGTACCGTATGGAATATAAAATAAATGGTATCTTAATTAATTACGTAATATCGACGGTAATATTCTCAAATTCCGAAATTGAGTTGTTTACATTTTAAAAATTACTATCAAGGTTAAAGCTAGTATTCACATTACAGATACGCAATAGTTAAGAATTGCCCAATTAAAATGCAGATAACACGAGCCCCCGCAGTGTGTCGAACACAGACGTGAGTTCCGAGAGTCAAGATGAACGTGGCACGGAGCACACCAATACAAGTTCAAGAACAGTCGCCGCGTCGAATAAAATCCGCATCGCTTCGGATAGTTCGAAGGTTTTGTTTGTCAGTGTTTAACTGCAGTCTAAAGATTATACGAGTTTAATTTGACGTATTTGATTCGATGTCTAAACTACATAAGTCAAGGTCTTATTACATTACTTTTAATCACAGTCTAATGAAGTCGGTACTAAAATGGTTATTTTGAATATATGAACGCACACTTTTTTGTGATGTTTGGCCCATCATCATAATCAGTTGCCTCGTCTAATCTCACGTTGTGCCAGCGTGGACGTCCTTCCTCTGTCCTGCCTCCACTCTTCCTTTCCCACCTCGTTCGAATGTCCACTTGCTGATCTCCACCTGTTTTCACTCTGTCCTCTGTCTATCCTGGTATCATTGTCTTGCCATCCTACTTCTTACTTCAAACTCCATCCGTTTCCCTTGTCCTAACCCCTTCATATTTATCTCACCACTCCGTTCAATTCTACGCCTTACTCCGACCGTCGCAGATTTTCGCGTGCCCAATTTACATTATCGTTCTTGGCGTTCGAAGAATCTAAGATTCATTTTCTTTTATCGTTGTTCTTCTATATCATTATTCGGTTTCTTTTTGTATTTTGCACAAAACGGTCCCATTTCTGCAGTACGCATTTTACCCAAGGTTTTCATATTAATATTTATAAATATAAATTAATGTAAAAATGTTGGTAAATACCTAATTTGCCCAAATACAAGTATGTACTTCACCTTATCATGCAAGCTTTCACCAATCAACAATGAGACTGGCAAGTCTCAAAATTGCAAACTTCAACAGTGAAAAGCAACAAGGTACGAATCGATGAGAGGATTGTTTAAGATCTATTTTATTTTAGTGATTTTTTTTTTCAAATTTCATCTGACATGAGTTATGATCTCTTTGTAAAATACGAATCGATAGCACCATCCCAAACAACAATGTTGCCGTGTTATTGACCAAGCTTTTCAAGCAACCATGAAACCGGAAGTCTTGGGCTTAATAATGTCTCGCCTTGACCGGAAGGGGAACCTCGCCGGCTCGCCGAGTTATGGTTAGACCCTGACCCGCAGGTTTTGGATGGACGGAACATTGCGTCAACAACTCGGCACTTTTCAAAACTTAAACAGCTCTAATGTTTTCCAGACTCTCCTATCCCAATGACTTTAAGATTATGTATTATTCAAGTTAGTGTGCGCCCTTAACCCTTTATAGGTTAATAATATATATTATGGCACTTTTGGACCGATTTTTTTTTTAAATAGCACTATTATTATACGCCAAAATTATTCGAAAGCTTTACAAATGTCTGTTAAATTTTTATGTTTATATCCAGGATAAAAAAAGGTGACTTGTGCACTGAAAAAGTACAATTGAGAAGAGAAGTTCTCCGATATGCAACACTTTTCTGCCCATCTGTGCGTGTGTGACACCCCGACAAACGATAGAAATAAAAAATGACCTCCGATTGACATGAGTTTTTTGTTGGCATTGCCCTTCAACAAGGATGATACAGAATGTTTTTGATGACCCTGGGGTCAGGGGGTGGGCTAGCCCCACAGGCAGAGGGAATACACGGCACCTCCGCCAAATATAATTGAACGCTGAACATGTGTTGTAAGCTTCGCTCCCTACTGTGGGTTCTCTCGTTCCCGTGCGTGTTTTCCAAAAAAATATAATGATTTGGAGGATTTCTAATATGAAAACACAAAAATACACAACATTCTTGGATGTCCCGGAAAATACCTATGCTTATTGTAGATTCATGTTGAACGCTTAAAAATATCAAAAACGAAAACATGTCCAAAAATTCAATTACAGGAACAAACTTCAAATTTGGTATTTTATATAATTATACATCACAATATGACATTACGGAAAAAATAAGGAGTGTGAAATTTGTGGTGTTAAGCAAAGTAAAATTTTGGTTTCCACTCTTAGGCCATTTAATGGGCGTCTCTCAATAACGAAAACTAAATAGCTCTATTATTCAATAATTTAACGAATGTTTCTTTAAACACAATTATCTCACGTCAATGCTTACTCGGGCAAAATCTCTTCTAGAGTCATTTTAACATATAAAAAATAATGTTGTCCCTCGTAGTTTGCATAATTTGCAAAAATCTTAAAATGCACTATTTTATTCAACAATGTTATATACATAACGTAGTTATTTCCAATTGATCAATCACATTGCATTTACAGAATACATTTTGTGGAAAGTTGGTTGGGTGTGTGCGAGCGTGTTGTATGTTTAGAATGATAATAGTATGGATTTGATATTTTGTTTTCCAGAAATAGTTAAAACCAACCCTAACCAGAGTAGAACCGCAGGCCTTATCGTAAGAGCGACAGTCTTCACTTTTCCCGTAGAAAACCTGCCCAGGGTAACTTGCCCCTCTTTAGGGGACTCACTACATAAAGGTGTGAGAATACAGGAGGGGGGGATTGTCCAAGGACTACTCTATAGGTGGAGGTATCAATCTCAGCATTTGCTTTTGATTGGAAACCCCTTGGAAATACGTTCAGCCAGGATTGCCAGTGGGCGGGATCATCCGGCGAGCTCGCGCGGTAAGCCCTGAGCATCTCGGCCGGTAACACGCCGTACAGGAGTGTCTGATTACAAGGCCATTCAAAAACAACGATAATGTGCTACTACGTGTGTTCTGATAGCGTAGCTGATTTTATTCCCAAACATTCTATGGAAGCAATTAACATTGTTACCAATACCACTTTAATAGTGATCATGACTTTGGAAATACTTTTTTAATTACTGACGTCATGCGCCAAAGAGTATTGTAGTAAGAGTGATGAATGAATCGCAGTCGCTATTCCTGCTCAAGAGTGAGTATTGATTGTATCGTCAATTGTTTAGTCCCTACTTACTATTAGGGGTCACTAACTTTATGAGGGCAAGGGTCATACAAAATCGATTACACTAGATGATAGCGTGAAGTAGACGCTAGGAAGTGTTAGAAGTACGCATGTAATTTCAAAAGAAAGGAGTTTAAAAGGTCTAACATTTTTTTTCCTTTAGTTTAGACTTCGGTCAGCGAGCTTTATTTTTAGAGCGTACCCCCACCCCGTTCTCTCCACCATGCAGGCAAGACATAGGACGGGCCTCCACGCCATGTGATGTCAACATGATAGATAGATGTTCCAAGGATGTCCAACTGTGGCTGATAGTTTGCAGTGTGCAAGGTCACATCAAATAAGCATCACCTATGTGTCCGTCCGTCCGTCTGTGCGTGTGTCACGTCTCACGATAAAAACCGAACATGACGTCCGATTGACATGCGGGTCTTTGTCCCTCTAGATACAGAATGTTTTTTTGGTGGCCCAGAAGGTAAGGGGGAAGTGGCTAGCCCCCCAGACACAGAATGTTTTTTGGTGGCCCTGAAGGTAAGGGGGGAGTGGCTAGCCCCCCAGACACAGAATGTTTTTTGGTGGCCCAGAAGGTAAGGGGGAAGTGGCTAGCCCCCCAGACACAGAATGTTTTTTGGTGGCCCAGAAGGTAAGGGGGAAGTGGCTAGCCCCCCAGACACAGAATGTTTTTTGGTGGCCCTGAAGGTAAGGGGGGGGGGAAGTGGCTATAGCCCCCAGAAAGTTTGAAAATGCATGACCCGGTACCTCCACCCAAATCATCAATGCTTGGCGAATTATTTTATTTTGGTGTTCTTCTTTGGCGATCTGTTATTTGATAAGTAGCTTCGCTCCCTCTCTTGGGTACCCCGTCCCCGTGCTTGCTGAATAGTCTACTCACTTGCGCAGAAAGCTACAGGTTTCACCCAGTTTAGTTTTAGGTGCAACTGTTTGCATTGTTCTCTTTTATTGAAGTGCTTGCTTGGCTCGGCTTTCACACATCATTTAAATACCAACAAAATATTACAAACAATCGCTTAATTCACTCCAATTAGGTATACATTAAAAATGTTGTTTCAAATTGAGTATTTTTGACAGTGTTCAATTGTTTTCGGCTTGGACCTTAGAAACAGATATAATCACGTACTAGTACTAAAAAATAAATACAGAAAGTACAAAAAAAAATCATTCTGTATCATAACAAAATATATTTAAACAAATTTAAAAAATAACTTGAGACAAAAGAAAGAAAGAAAATGCAGTAGGCGTATACAAACTTTCTCTAGGGTATGTCTTACTTTCTAGATTCTAAAATTGTATCTTGAAAGCATTAAGCAAAGAAAGACCCAAGGAAAACCATTGAAGATTGTGAGATATAGATACTACAAATGCTGGTAGGAGAGAGATAATTATAAGTAAACTTGATCCAAAAATTGGTCACTTTTTGTTAGTAACTGACCGTAAATATCACACCAAACAGGTAATTTGTGGTAATTTCGCAAGCTTGCGTAGGGGGAATTTGAAATGTTAAAATGTGATCTGATAGCAACATGCGCTCATCCCTTGTTAACATCGTCCCAAAAATTCAAATCTTTTGGGTGCAAATTGGAGGTCGTAAAGTGGTCCAGTCTGAATGTGAAATTAGCTGGATTTGCCGATCAAGCATTTAAAATCGAGCTCATCTAACCGTCTTGATTTGTATTGTGTAGGCGTGTAGTCATCATTGGTAAAATAAACCGGTACGACCTAGCAATATTTGTACCTCACATCTCAATACGAAAGATTATTAACCTTCAATCAAACCGAAACTGTATAACTTGCTTTCACACTATTTTTTCCTCTTTTCAAGCAAATTTAACCTTGACAATTTCTGCTATCACTGAACACCCGTCAACTCTGATTGGATTCTGAAAATGTGATAGTATTTGATTGCAAACTAAATTACATCGTAAAGTATGAAATGTGTCCGGTTCAAGGACTAGGGCACTACAGTATTCGCCTTGTAACACGTGGCTAAATGCATCTGACATTTCGTGACGACATATTATCCATAACACATTTTATAGGTTTAACATGGTCAACATGAAAATTATAGGTTAAAGGCCTGCTGCGTGTGGGACATTCGCGAACTAACATGGACATCCCTGGCCAATCATTCTATCATTTTATTAGATCATTTCAAATTCTTGGAAAAATAGAACCCATCAAAACACACGAGGTCATCAGTCGTGAAACGGAGGCGCCGGCGATGTCTGCTGTCCATGCAGCGCTCGACCCCTCGTGTCAGCTAATACTGATCTCGTGTCCAGAGTTTGCCTATGTCTCACTTTCACAGGAGTGCTCCAGGGAGCTTTACTGTCCCCACTGATGGTCAAATTATTCGTGTCCAGAGTTGGCCAATGTCTCGCTTTCACAGGAGTGCTACAGGGAGCTTTACTGTCCCCACTAATGGTCAAATTATTCGTATCCAGAGTTTGCCAATGTCTCACTTTCACAGGAGTGCTACAGGGAGCTTTACTGTCCCCACTGATGGTCAAATTATTCGTGTCCAGAGTTTGCCTATGTCTCACTTTCACAGGAGTGCTACAGGGAGCTTTACTGTCCCCACTGATGGTCAAATTATAACTATACATGACTTGGAGGGATTTTACTGAATTGTCAGGTGATTCGTCGTGTTTACCATGTGCCCTAATAGTATTCCTAAATGGTTGTTTTATATTACCATCTTTATAATCTATTTATACCAGCTATATTATAACATAACATGAAAAGCGTGAGACTCTGATTGACAAGCCACAGACCGTCCTGATTGTTAGGTTTATCCTAGTTTTGTGCCAATAGTAAAGCGAACGCAATGAGATTTAGAGATTAGGTCCTCTTTATCATCCCTTGGGCATCCTCTTCACAATACCCTTATTCCAAGAAGTACCTAGTTAAGACACTTGAAAATGAAAATAGAACTGTCATTGGACACGAAAAATTGATAAAAAAATGTAAGTACATAATTTAATGATGTTTGAAAAAAATTAACATCATCCGGTATTTTTATAATAAAAACTATCCTGAAAGTTTATTTGATGCAAAGTAGGAGTAGACTAAAGAGGGCATGAGCATAAATGGAAAGGGCAAATAATTTAAAAAAGAGTAACGAAAGACGGTGAAAATCGGTGCGCACGCAACAGAGTGCAGACGGTATTGTTTACTTGGAGAGATTGTGAAGAAAGACTCGGAAAACATTATTATCCCTACGTCACTCTCCGACTTGCGTGATAAACACGTTTCCTCGCGGCATTCTTACGTATCCGTCTCCGACGCCATTTTCTCGTCTTCATCTTACGAATATTGAGATCTTTAATAATAGATTACAGTTACACTCTAGCAAGTATCTTTACGAACCATCTATTTTCGTTTTGTTGCTAAATAATTCAGATCCACGGACAAATGCCTAAAAGGCAAGGCTCTTTGGCCACACACGAGGTCGAAGCTTCGTTTGATGCAACTTGGTCAAGGAATGTTCCGTGAACTCTCACAACATGTGTTGGTGAGTTTGGCCGCTGATATTATATGTAGACAGGTATGGAAAGAGTAACATATAAGTTGCAGTTAGGGTTCGACATTTACGCTGGCCTGAAGCTAGCTAAGATTTACCCTGTCTAGCACAAATCTTATTTTAATAGTCGTGTGGGTGAGCACCTTAATTGCCCACGTAGCCTACATATTTTTTGAACATTCAAATACATGGGTTGTCGATAATCCATAATGAAATAAATATTGCTTGTAATGGAATTGCATCCACGCTCAAAAATATGAATACATTTTATGCATGCCTCGCTATCTTCCTAATTCCGAGGATGTATTACGATTCAGAATATGGGAAGTTGCATGACCCTTTGAGACGCTTTTGCTAAAAATAGCCCGGCGTCTAGAGCACAAGACTATTGGATCCTTATCTGTTTAATGAAGGACTGCAAGACAAACTATAGTTGGAGTTCGACTAGTGGACCTGGGACTTCGTACGCTGCGTGTTGTGGGCAGAGATCTGGTTGACATGTGTCGGGGGGGGGGGGGGGTAGGGGGGGGGGCACCGTTTGACAGCGACATCATTTGCAGTCGCGGATACGCAATTGTGGTCTACAAATCAATATTGTTATTTGTTGCAGTAATGCTGTTCGAGATGATGAGGGCGAGGCGATTATAAAAGTGGCACGTACAAATTGGGAGGTCGCCAAGTCGATTCGAGACACCAGCAATATACTGGGATAGATTCAATCAGGGTATGTATGTTCTTGCAACAGGTGCGAGAGAACGTAAATATTATCAAGAAATACACACATACTTCGGATGTGAAACTGTTGCGTGCGTCAACAGAAATACATACAAAACACAAAGTTTGGATTCAACCGATTGATTGACCAAAGTATGTGACTTTATACGTACTGTATTTGTTTTGTTATTATTTTATTTTGATACAAATTATTGAATCTATATTTCTCTACGCAAAAATATTACCCAACATTTTCAGATTTTTATATATTCAAAACAAACCATACAGGATACATTATCGATAGTGGTAGAAGCGAATATTTCAAAACGTCGTCTGGTTCGATTCCCGTCATCGGCAGGCAGCAATCCTAACGGTTGAAATTTTTAAAGTTTTTCTCAGTCAAAACGCGAATTCTGAGAAAGAGGCCTATTAAATTGCCCCCCACCCCCACCAAACTATCGCCACATCCAAAGCCAACACCTCCCTATACCTAGATAAGCAAGATCACCCTTCTCAAGTTTCTTACAAAATATGTATTTATTTTCAAGCATCATCTTCAACTAACCATATTTTTATCCAATTAATTTTATTCTCATTGCAATTACGTTCATATTACGTATGAGTAGCTATCGCATCAGTTTGACATTGAATCATATGTAATATGCATATTGTTATTATAACCTAGTTTCAACGACTTTGACACAATTAGTAAAGCAATTTGTAGTATAATTTGTGTTGCATCTCCAGAGCTGTAATGATTGACGAGTAGCGACCGGGCGAACATGGGAAACTCTATTGCGTAACACACGGCTTCGTGTTTACAGAAGGGGCATGGGTGAATGGATGTGGGACAGATCGGCTGTGTGCTAGAGACTTAGAGATTATATTCATAGAAGTGACTATTAAATTCCAGCTTTTATGTGTACACATTCTATAAATAATAATAATAATTTGAGAGAAATCCGGACTCAGAAGAAATCTTAATGTATCACATTACTAAGAAGACATCACTAGTAGATCAATTCCAAAATGATGATGATTTATGTTGCTTAACGTCTCATAGTAATGCACTGGGCTATTCGAGACGATGAGTGGTGACAGAAGAAGGTGAAGATTCGAACCCACGTCCTCGTAGAGCCATAAGCTTAGGACCAGCGCCCTAATTGTATGTGCCACCGCGGACGGCATCTAACCCACGTCCTTGTAGAACCTACGCTTCGGACCAGCGACCTAATTGTATGTGCCACCGCGGACGACTCGAACCCACGTCCTCGTGAGCACACGCTTCGACCAGCGCCTAAATGTTAGTGCCACCGCGGAGACTCGAACCGCTCCTCGTAGTGCCTTACGTTCGACCAGCCCTATTGTGTGCAACCGCGGACGACATCGAACCCGCGTCTCGTAGCTTACGCTTAGGACCAGCGCCCTAATTGTGATTGCCACGTGCGTCATCACGTCGTCCACCGAAAAGACGGGCTTCAGGACAAGAACCCAATATGTATAATATCACCCGCTTCATCTAACCTACCTTCGACAGCCCCATTAGATGTGCACACTGAGAATCGCCGCGTCTCGTAGACTTACGCTTCGACCAGCGCCTAATGTATGTGCCACCTGCGTGACTACATCGAACCAGCGTCCTCGTAGAGCTTACGCTTCGGACCATCGCCTAATTGTTTGACCTGCCGCCAGGCTGATACGCCGTGACGTTGACCATCACCCTCCTCTCTATGTCACGCGTGACCATACACCACTTACGCTTCGGACCAGCGCCCTAATTGTATGTGCCACCGCGGACGACATCGAACCCACGTCCTCGTAGACCCTTACGCTTCGGACCAGCGCCCTAATTGTATGTGCCACCGTGGACGGCATCGAACCCACGTCCTCGTAGAGCCTTACGCTTCGGACCAGCGCCCTAATCGTATGTGCCACCGCGGACGGCATCGAACCCACGTCCTCGTAGAGCCATAAGCTTCGGACCAGCGCCCTAATTGTATGTGCCACCGCGGACGGCATCGAACCCACGTCCTCGTAGAACCATACGCTTCGGACCAGCGCCCTAATTGTATGTGCCACCGCGGACGACTAGATCATTTCCAAATCGTTACAAACTGATAGAGGCAGCTAGAATGTTATACGCGAAGCTCTAATTAGATATGTCGCCGTTTCAATGCCCATCATCGGCAATCCTGAACGAATGCTGCGAACTAGTATTATAAAAAAGAGTTTCCCCGAATTTGACTTCTCAATTCTTGTTATAGTCAGTCACCAAAAGAGGGAATAAAGAACAAAGAACCCAAACAATGTTAAATTTACCACAGCAATTTTTTCAACGTAATTGTTTATTCAACAATTAGTTGAACTTATGTCGCCTGATAATATCTACACAGAAATTTCGCCACTTGCTGTAATTAAAGCGTTTTTAATAAACAAATAACATGCAGCATGGTTGGTAATACTATATCGCTAGTTGACTGCGCCAGGTATAATACTGGACACGAATGCGAGTTAACAATGTGCACCTCTCCACCTTGTCTCCTGCGTTGGTTACCATTACCATACAGACGTTCTCAACTTATCTACAACTTGAACACTTCAATCAAATTATTCTTATTTCTCTCGCAGATGGTCTCACAAGTTTACGACAGTTGTCTATGTTTGATCTCACGAAAGGCTCGAAATTAAAGACGAACGTGGAAGTTAACAGATGGCCGACGTGCATTTTATCGACTCAAATGTATTGTCTATGTTTAGATTACGAAAGTCCCGATTAAGACGTATACTTGAATTAAAGATGGCCACTGCATATTATCGACGTTACGACAGTTTGGTCTATTTTAGATTCACGAAAGTCCCGATTAAAGACGATACGTGGAATTAAAGATGGCCGACGTGCATATTTATCGACGTAGCACAACGTAAGGCAAAAATAACTAATCTGCTTACTACAACATACACCGCAGGCCCTATAGTGGTTGTGATACAACGTTCAATAATTGCTTAATAAACGGTGATATTAAATGCATTTTTAACGTTTAAACTACATTTGACACACTATTAATGTACGGCTTCTAAGTAGGTAATTTAAATTGCCAACAAAAGCTAGTGTTTCACGCATGTTTAAACAACGGTTTAATTTAACGAAACGAGGAAAAAAATCGATTTACAAAAATTAGAAACATAGTCTCGTTCTCCATAAGAAAATAGCGACGGACGTTTAAACTTTTAATTCTTTTCCCCCTGTGACACATAGGGGTAAAGAGGTGGCTGTCAAGCCCTTCATTTACATGTCGGCGACTCTATCACACTCAACCGTAATCAGAAATTCAAATATTCTCACTATCCAGATATCGTATGCGCCGTAGCACGTTATTCCATGACACGACAGGCCAGCGCTAGCTAGACGGCACGTCCTAAATTACCATATAAGATCACCCTTATAAGACGCGTCCTAGTTACAATCATAATATCCTCATAACGTTGCATCGCAACCATCCGAACAATCAGCACTAGCTTACAGACATGAGTGATGACGACGACCCCGCCCCATCTTTTACCATAGGGAGGAAATTGAAGGAAATGAATGGGACGTCGCATGAATAATATTCAATACACGTGCTCTGAGGTAATTGTCTAGGTGTTGAGTATTTACTCTCACGAATACTAAGCAAGTCGTGGTGGTTTAGAGTCTCTAAGGTAGGTTAGGGTCGATTAGATTATAATTAAATTGCATGCACTGTTGAAGATGATATCTCACTCAACGGAGAAATGAATGAGGCTGTGACAGCAAAATCATGCGCATTGCCTACGTGCTGACAAAGACAAACTGCATGAGATCAGGAGATAAATATGAGATCAATTCATAATTAGTCAACATTAGATGATTCCTCATATTGGAAACTCATTTTCTTTCAACAGGTTGGGAAATGTTGTCAGATTAAGTTAATTGGTAATTAACACTGCTTAGAGTTCAAAAGAAAATGCATTACAAATATCATTTGGTTAATAATAATAATCAGGGCAATATTTCAAGTAATGATTTATGCATATATCCAGAGGCAGGTGTTTGGGGTGAAAATAAATATCATTTTTCATTTTTATTATACCCAAAATCGGTGAATTAATTGGCGGTGAAAATAATTTTAGATTTAGTTGAAAGCTCTATATCTCTTTCCCCCCTGATATCTTTGAAAATTTTGGGTGTGGGACCTTGTAAAAATAGTGCATATAACAATAAAATGAAGTTATGAGAATTCAAAGACAGGTATTTGTGGTGGAACTTATTTGCATATTTGGGTTTGTTCTGCGCAAAAGCGGTGAATTGGTGATTAAAATGATTTATTACGGTTTTAAGCGGTAAAAATTTCGTTTTTACCATAAATACCTGCCTCTGCTTGTAACCAAAAATATTATACATGTTTAGCTTAAGTGGTAAAAGTGTTGGTAGTTAAAAACAACATCATTTTGACAATCAATCAGGTTTTAGGTTATCTGAAATTGGCACAATTTAAACTCTATCCCGAAATCAAATCAAATTACTTTATTAGTTTACAATCATAATTTTATCTAATTCATTGGCATTGATCGTTTAAATTACCCAATAATTGGTATATTGCATTGCATGCATTACTACATATCTAATTAATTGCCTACACAACTGCGCATTGGAGGTGTAATGTAGAAAATAAAACAGTTCTAATTTTCCAGAATTAATATAATTCTGGTGGCAGAATTCCTGGAAATATTTCCGTGCGTATATTTCCAGCTTCCTAATGTGTGTGTGGTGTAAGGGTTGCGAGAGATTCCCCCGGGAGCCTACTAAGAAGGAGATATCACTAGCAGCCTAAGGGGGGATAAACTGTAGGGTATTGAAGCAAGGCGCGGGATATGGAGAGGTCGTAGGTTCGAGGTGTGGTCAGCTAGGGGTAGGAGTAGTCTTGAAAGGTTGGGTCCGCTGCAGAAGGCGTACATAAGGATAACCGCTGAATGGTATAGCTAAGCGAAGTAACTTATGGTCATGCATCTCGGGATCCATATTTTCTCTATTCAAAGCATTACATATCCATCATTGAGCATGATGACAAATGTTTCGGAAAAAACATATTTTAAATGTAGAATACTGATAGTGGTACTGTTATAGCTCACGGGAACTATGCAACCTATTTAGCATGCCAATGGTTCGATACCTTACCAGCAACCTTCAATCCTGAAAGAAGGCTTTCCTCAGCTAAAAAGCGAATTCTGGGGTTTAGTCCTATAAAAAGCTCTTGGTCATGACCGTCCTATTTTGAAATATCAAGTGCATGGAGCAAGGTGTCCTTTGGGCGGGTAATATAATTACTTTATAACATAAATACCAGTGTTTTTCGAAAATATCTATGAATGAAATTCTTAGTTAATCTGTAGTTAGAAATATTAGATGATTGAAAAAAAAGAAAAAAAGAAAGAATCAGGTGCAAGATGTATCGAATGTCAACATTCCTGTTAGTAGGTATGTCGTGAGAAAATAGCATGCTCAATCTTGACGACATTGACAAATGGATTTTCCCTGAAGCGAATGGCGGGATTGAGATCTGTTCTTGGACATTCATTCTCAACTATCCAAATACCCTAATAATCTATAGTTGGTACACAAAATAGGGTCACACTCTGACTACATTACAGGACATAACTCCGAAAAATTAATTTTACAGTAAACACTAAAGGATTATAAACTCTAGAAGTACACATACATATTTCGAAACACCTAGTATGATTTCGCACAAGTCTTCGGTGAAATCACCTGTGTGCCGGTCGCAAAGGTGATTAATAATTAAAACACCGAGATTATATTCGCGTTATATGCCAAGGTCACGTGGTGCATGGTCGAGCCTCAAAGTGCAGCGTGAATGCATAACGGAACTGGTTGATGGGCGCCAAGGTTAACGACGGCTGCATCCAAAGAAACTGGTATTTTACAGCGCGCGATCTAACTAAATAGGCCTACATTCATTCTTGGTTGGGTGCAAGTCTTTATGAGCATTTGCATTGGTTGGTTGAAAGAAAAGTTATTAACTATGTGGAGAGAACTCGATTTTTACAATTAATAACAGAATGCTGACAGACGCTGTCGCTGTTGACGAAAGCATACTGGGTAGAGAAAATAGTAGCAAATACCTGGATGAAAACCAGCAGATTTTAATTAGCTGACGTGTCACTTTCAGCATTGATAAATACCAAACAAATTTCAATTTAGGGGGAATTACTTCTAAAGAAAATACGTAACGTTTTGTAAATTAAAAATAAAAATAATTATTAAATTAATACATACATAAATAATAGGCCTATAACTTATTTTCAAAAAGAAAATCTTCGAAAAACAGAAAAACGAACGAAAAACAATGGAATTTCTCAAAACAAATGTATGTGTGCGAGAGATAGACTAAAGTGCGGTATAGTGTTTGTGGAAGAGGCAGTTATCAATCAACCGTCATATGGTTGTCAGTCTGATACCAGAGGCCTGTATTTTAGTGCTTGTTTATTTTTTTGTTTCTCTATTAAATTATTTTTCCGTTTTTGCTTCTCTTATTTTCTTTCATTGTACCAACCTTTCTGGTTTAAGTATTGATTCATCATTAATGCAATATAAATATTTTTATTTTGTGACCAAATTGTTGTGTCTTATAAATGCATCGTTTTGTAATCTATTATTAGCCATGCCTTGACAGCTGAGATGTTCTCTTGTAGGCGCCGCATACGAAGATGTACTTCAACTCCGTTTCTGGCCAGTAACTATATCTTCTACTTTACTTTGACTAAGCTTTGGCTAGGTGCTTTACAGTATTTTCAGATACGATTTACATTGCAATAATAAAACTTTAGTATCTACATATCAGTTCACGTAGTGTTGTCATTATACATCGTTTCGTCTTTATTCAGCCGTCAATTTCATTGTTGTAGTAGAATCAACTTTAATTCGCCAGAATATAAGCGAGCGAAGCGAGCGTTCCATTGACTGCGGAAAAAAAGTCCGTTCTTTCTTGTTTGTTTGTATGTCTCGCTAACGTCGACGGAGGTCGATCGAGTTGAAATTTGAACCATCCGCAAGCTTCGATCTGGATTGAATGCCATTAGTTTTGTGGCAAAATCGTTCAAAAAGTTACAAAGTTACATTAAAGTTAATCGAAAGTTTTTTTTTCAAACTAAACGGCGACAAAATCTGAGGTTGCCAAATCATTTTAGAATGTCCGTCCGGTCACGAATATGTTAATTTTATCTTGATCCGATAAGTAGCGTAGATGGAAATTACATTTTAACAAAAGTAACTTTACCATGGCAACGAAAAGTCGCACGAGGTTTCTGGCCACTATGCACTGCCACCTAGAAGTAATCAAAATACTATCGAGGAAGCAGTGTTTTATTTTTGTTACCAAATATAAAATAGTTTTCCTAAAGAAATGATATCAAGGTCCTCTAGATGGCGGTGGATTTTATCCACAATGTAAAGGTTTACCCACGGGTTTACCCAAATACCTTGTCAATAATAAATAATATTGGAAACATGGCCCCGTGAACAGCGAACGTTACAAATTTTAAAATTAAAAAAAATTGCAATGTGGGTCTAGCTATAGCACGTGCTCGCTTATCAACGCGTCCAACTAAGCGTTTCCTAGTAATAAATAACCATTCCCACATAAACAAATACCGAATACCCTGAGTACAGCAATAAATTGGACCATACTTTTGTAATTCACATTTTTAGACTTAGGCCTACAATTTTAAAATGTGTTAAAATAAAAAATAAACCTTCCCTGGATATCACTTAAAAGTAGGCAAAGCGATCCCATAGGCCATAAAAGTAGTACTGGCTTGGCAGAAGGTTCTATACTTAAAAACATATTTAATATTTTCATTTACGCGTTCGTTTAAACGATATTTGCAACTACCGTTAATGACGTTGCTATTATCGCTAATCAAAAGGTTCTAAAAATTACGTAAACTATCTTGCATTCTGATTTACAAGCGTCCTCTTATATCAAGGTCCTTGCAGATACTTGGCTTGTTTCTTAAGGTCTATACAAATACAAGGTTGCTATTTAATTGGAGTAGTTGTAGATAAAAATAAACAAGAACAAATACGTAACTTAATGCCTTATGTGGGATTCGATCCCACATACCATTGAATTATAAATCTCCCATATAACCCAACCGTATCTATGTAATATAACGGAATAAACGGCAATGTCTTAGCTTGAAATAGGCCCTACTTCAAGCCTAGAAAATATTTTTTTTCCTTTTTAACGAGAATCGTTGAATATAACCATATCACAATTAAAGTTAATGTTGTTATATAACGGTCTCGGAGAACAGTTATTTAGACGCAGTCGTGTGTCGAAGAAGTCATGATTTCAAAATCATATTCACTATTCATGCGTACATCGGACGAAGAATCGAATATATTAGGTTTAGATTTTGAATATTTCGATGCCCTGTATAATTAGTAACATTTCCAAAAGCCCAGGAGCTATGTGCATCAGTTCTATATGGACATGTGTACATTCATTAGTGGGATACACAGTTACATGTCGGTAGCTAGCTTGGGGGAATACCAGTGCAATGCACACAATACAGCTTCCACTGCTTTCAGTTTACAATTTATTCGAACTATTTCAAAAATAGTTTTTGTACAAAGCATGTTCTTTTTAGTTTCGCATTGGAAAAATATAATTTCAGTAATGACTACATATATAGTACAAACATACCAAGAGCTGTTCTGCCAGGCTGCAGTTAAGCCGGCTTATGCAATCGTGAGGAGGGGGCACATTAGCATTGCTTCAGGTTGCAAGGTAAAACTTATTTGTGTGGATCATATAATACACTGCTGCACTGCATAGGAAGTAAACCGAGAGTCGAGTCAATCGCACACTATACTTCTTAATTCTAATTTCTAATCATCTTATCTGAACTAACAGGAGATTATTTACGAAAGTACTTTGAAGGAAATCCAATAATATTCAAATATTGATCACCTGCATACACGGGTACATCGCATGTGTTATTTCGTCTTACTATATTAATTCTAGGTTTGTAATGTATGAAAAAATATATGTATGCATTGTATTTAGATTAACTCGACATACAGAAATGGTACGATTTAAACCAAACGTAAAACATTTTGCAACAGTTGTTAGAATGGTGAGATCCCAGGCTGATATTTGTAACCTGAGTAGTACCAGGTATACGGGCAATCTGCTGAGTGGAATAACAACACTGTGTGGTTCATGATGTCATACGTGTTTTTATTAAATTAAAGCGTTTCATTTCATTATCGTCATACGTTTAGATTATTTGGATGGTAGGCAAATAGTCACGATGTCAGAACTTAACATCTCTTCGTAGTTAGGGCAATTTTATTGTTTCAATAATAAAGTGATTCTAGTGAAGTAAACCTATTGTAACTACCTTTGGTATAAAAGAATAAGAAGTTTTTTCGCGTATCAAGCTAGGACATACTGTTCCGTGTTATCAAATCTTATACATTACTGTCATATAAGTTTGGTTTGTGCTGCGCCGTTCACATTGAAAAGCCTGTTTCAGCATTTATGAATAAATAACACGTGCACCGATTTCGCGTGTATGGCTTGTTGATCACGATCTATTTCTCTTTCACATACAAACACTCACTTCTGTTTATCAACACGTTAAGTTAGTACGGTGGTGGTGGTATGAGCAGCGGCAATCAAACTGGTATAATATTATTTAGCCCCACTTCCGCTCTCACCATCCCGATTGTCAGCCAAAACATAACCGATTAATTAGTTATTGATTATATTACTTTCCTTATCCGTCACAAACAACTTCTTGAATGAGTGTTTTTTACTTTTCCACATAAATAATCGGGAACATTTTTTTGTGCCGTGAACGAATCAAAAGAAAATAGTCAAATTACATTATCCCCCACTAATAATTATAATTATTGTTTAGCGTGCTATTTGGGTAATCACTTGATACTGTAGGAATATTCTCATACATTCAGATCTAGTTATGTCATTGGCTGCACCGCCGGTCCCACACTTATCAGCAGCAGTGTACTGATACTGATAGTACTGATAACACCTCGGGTGTCTGACTAACAATGATTCGATTCTCGGAATCAAATATACCAGGATATGGGAAGTAGCTCCCAAGTGAATGGATAAATAAATTGACGTGTCGAGTCGCGTGACAAATACATAGTGGGAGAGTGGTTTATACGGGTGATAAATATAAAAAAAACACTCACCATAATTTATAGGCTAGAGAAGGTTCAACTTGTTGCTTGATAACTCGTACACGAACTAGATTCCACTTTTTCTGAGTTTAATATCGTAGTACCGGTAAGTTATTGGTTTAACGTGTAGGAGAAATCTACTTTGAACACACGTAGTCTGGTGTAGGCTTAGGATTACTGATTAGATAAGAGAAACGATATTCAGATTGACTTCATGGCTGAAAAATGTTCCGAGCTGTTGGAGAAGTTTCGCTGATTAGACGTGTGTGATGTTAGACTCGTGCGAATGATATGCATTGAACGTGTGTTGTGCTATTAGGCCTAGGTCATTCATGTCGATATTAATAAACAATGCCACGGGCAGTGTGCATTACAAACACACGCCGTTCTGTGCTTCTCTTACCCATGCACAGAACGACAAGGACAACTTGTTTTCAGGTAGATTCGTGAAAGATGATCTAGGCTAGGGTGCAAGGCATCATGTGCACAACACATTTAAATTAACACAGTTTCGCGGTTATTGCATTAAAGGTATGAGTCTCGCTTCGATATATCGTTCAATAATAATTCATAAACCCCTCGTGATAGTTATGTCAAATAGTATTTGTCTATAAACTCACCATTTGCAGGTTATGTCTTCTTCTCTCTCTTAACCAAGTGTCACCGGTAAAAAGAAATATTAATAATAGTCTTTGAACACTTGTTTAGTTACGTTTTCCGTCGGTTACACGAAAATACAGCTGTTTCCATGTGACCATATTGGTAGTGACGTTCGACCTTCATCTTTATTGATTAGTTCTATTACACACCGCTCCGAGCACGGGGGCAGCACGCACTGGTAAGGCGCGAAATTTATTATGTAAACTGCCCCCTCCTGCTTGTCACCCTCGCCGTACTAACATTATCGATTTTTGGCTACACTTGTCGGCTCTTGACGCCCCAAGCCTATTTTTATTTCAAATAAACAAACATTATTCCCAAACGTGTATACGGTGTAATGCACTGTTTAAACCAATGTTTCACCTAGAAATAAACTACCCCGGCCTGTCTGTACCTACCACAGTGACTAGGGGTACTGTGGTGTTAGGTTACCAGCTTACTGCGTGTGCACTTGATACTGGTAGGAACGAGCTCGACAGATGGTCACTCATACTTTATAACAGGGTTAGGGGTATAATGCTCAAAATATACATGTAGGCCTAAGTATGCACTAAAACCGATCACTTATGCCAGAAAAATGTGCATGCCCTCCCCCTTTCCTTATAAAGGATAAATATAGGGTGGTGCTTACAAATTAGTCGTTATAGTCAATAAATGTGAATCTGTAATTTTCAAAAATAAATAAGTTGACAATTGGTACATTAATTAAATTAATTTTCGATAAGGTAAGACTCGTAACGAAGTTATTTTCTCGCCCATTCCAATTTATATTACCAATGATATTACTATTTTAAAATTAAAAGTCTATCGAAATATGATTCATGATCATGGCAGGGTTTTTCGTAGAAAATTTATGAAAATCTAAAAATGCCCTTAAACTAGACCACATATAACGAAATTAGTACAAATGTACAATTCTTGTATCGGGGTTCTCTAATAGTAAATTTGTGGCTAGGAGATGTAGGAAGTGACAACACAGATTTAAAGAGCGGGTTATAGACCAGGGAATTGCAAGGAATGTCTGCCATGACTGGGGACTGTTGTCTAGACTAGGGAAGCAGCAGGATAGTTTGAAAGTAGTTCTCACTCGCAAGTGAACTAATCCGTGGGTCTTTTAATTGCAAATCAATGGTAATAGAGCTTGCCCCCCCCCCCCCCCCACCCCTCCAGAGCTGAACATCCTGGGATGTCGGTTGAAGGGCTTCCAGGACATATCACAATACGTTGTCGTTGTATTTCCGCTTGCAGCCATGTGTTCGCGGTGCATCCAAAGCGGATGCCGTCTGTTAGGCAGACATTCAGTTCGCCAGGGCCTGGGCGTTGGTCAGGTTATTTAGTACGGACCCGAAATGGGCTTCTTTAACTTAGCCTCGTGCTGACCTTTAATCGTGGGGTGGCTTCGGCCCTCCCCCCCCCCCCCCCGCCTATAATGAACAGTTTTTGTTTTTGTCCTTTATCCTCATCTATCACGACGCACCGTTTGGCATAGGCGGCTAAAATTAACTACGAATTGCCTAGCCAATTCTGTTCGTCATAGCCAATAACAATATTTGTATTGAAGTGGATTTCATTAATTTATTATTGTTTAGTAGGCCAACGTAATCAACTCGATAACAATACAATACAACTAAATCGACCGCCATATTTACTAGATTGCGAACAAATGTTTTTGACACCGATAGAGGTAGGGCTCACATTGCATTTGCCCGCGTTCGCCTGTACTGCACTTTCTGCACGAACACCGTTCGCCTGTAGTCGTGCACGAAGATGGTCGCCGTTCGTCTGATAAGTGCAGACTGAACTCGTATGAGTGCAATAAGTTCATGAACTTCTGCACGCGCTCTGAAGTCGTTGCAATAGAACAGTGCAGGAATTTAGCGCCAAGAATTAAGGGATAGATCTATTAATTGAGGGTACGTTCAATAGATTTACGTTTTGAAGAAAACAAATTGACAGAGACAGCTTTTATTGTTCGCCAGTAACGACTGCACTGAACTGAACTTGCCGTGTAAAGTGCAACACACACAGGCGAACGAACCTATTATTTGAGAGGTCGCCGAATCGACACCCGCCACAACCAAACATGGGTGAAAGTTTTTGTCGCTGTCGAAGGCAAATAATCTAGATAGCTCTCGGTTATTTCTTCCCAACTATCCTCTTGCCCCTAGGCAGGTTTTAAGTACACCCCAACTGTGCGTGGGTGTGTCAGCTAGGACACAACATAAACACGACGCCCGAATGACACGCGGTTTTGTTGGCATTGCCCTTCAAAAGGAATGTTTTTGATGACCTTGGAGGTTACAAGAGCAGGGCTAGCCCCAGAAGAGTTTGAATATTTGTGTGCCCGGCACCTCCACCATCAACGAAGGTTATAAGAAATAACAAGCGAGGAACAATAACGGTTCGCTTTGCTCCCTGTTTTAGGTAGGCCTACTCCTACCCGAGCTTGTGGGTTAACTCATGGGTGGCACTGTGACCCACCGATGTGTCTTTGGACGTTCTGGTACTGGTACATTGGTTTCAATGAGAGCTTTTACACTGGGTTATTATAACAATGCAAGTTACTATGTTTATTAAATGCAGAAGTCAACAGCATTATTGTGACTTGGAAGTACAATATATTACTATACCTACTTCAATGCAAAAGCATTCCTACTTAGCTGGTTCACTGTCACAGGCAATCCTTAAGGATTTTCCTCAGTCAAAAGGCTAATATGGTTAATAACTAATTTTAAAATATCATCCATGCAAATATTTTCAAAACAACTTCACACATACGCAGTGATGTATTCGTAATTTTATTTTTGGTTATACACTCTTTCCAAGCAAATGTACATGCTTCGTACAATGGGGGGGTCTGGAGCGCACAGCCCCAGATTTGTTGTGTTTTATACACTGCAATAATTGGTGGCTTTTAAGCGTTTTGAGGGTGCTATTATCATAGCCAATATAACTTATATAAAATCAAATCATGTGACAGCAAATTTAAACTTAGCAGGTGTTACATTCGTGAAGTTCAGAGCTGTGTGCCAACAGGTTTATGACGAATTACTTCCATTTGGATCAGATAACCAATGCAAACTATGTTAGTGTATATTATAATAAAAAAATTAATAATATATACCTATTAGGCCTAATATCCAACCAAATTTTTTTTTAGTTTTTTTTCCATGAGATATAGATTAGGAAACAAAAAGGAGACATGTAATGATGTTTATTTACTGTATTTTAAGGTTTACTATGATAATAAGGCACTTGTGTGATTAAAACCTACGGGATTGAGAATTTTTACTGAACTGTTAGTGTAAAACACTACAAAATCATCCACAGAGACTCTTTTTGTGTGTCCTTAGTAGGGACTAAACTCTTTTTATTGTTCACCATTAATTAGCCCTTCGGTGGTTTAACATGGGATTCCAATCGGCAATGAGGCAATGGGCCCCATTCATGTTGATGAAAATCAAATTTGATATATTGGATGGTGATGATATGATTGCATAATTATTTTATTATTTTGCTCTTTGGAGGACTTAACTTATGATTTCCTAGTTTATACCAAGAGGTATACGCCGTATACCCTGCATATTTTTTTTAGGTGTACAGGGGGGGCCAATATTTGTTTTGTTTTTGGGTATACACCATATACTCGCGTATACCCCCCAATAAACTACTGCACATACGTATGTCCCTGGACAGTTTTCCTACGAGAAATGTACGAAAATGCACAAAACTTGTTTGTTAAAAACAAGTTCAGGGCAAAACATCATCACATGCTAATAATAGCCTCTTAACCCATACAAGAATATTGTGACAAAGAAAGGGCATTATTTCCACATCGTGTAATGATGGATCTAGGTAAATATTGTGGCTATAAAAGCAATCAGGTTAGTGTCGAAACTCTTCTGTGAGTTATCTAATATCTAGGCAGTCTACGCGTCACGGCTTCCTAGTAGCGTAGTGAACAGTGTATACACATGCACATAACGTTAGTAATTAAGCCTAAATGTAAGATACCTATACCTTCTTTCAATTAATACATATACCAAACCCAAAATATAAACATGGTATCATCAATTTAACTCGGTAAAATCACCTATCACCAAATAAAGTAAATAATTGTCCTCCTTTGTAAATCAGTTGTAATAACTGAACAGACATTAAATAAATACATTTATTGAGCATGCAATTAAGGCCAAACATAGGCTACAGGGAGCTGAAATGGAGCGGATATTGTAGGGTTTCTCTTCTGCTTGTATTTTTAAAAACAATATGGATTCAGGTTCTGAAACAAAGAGGTTAGCACGCATTATTAAGTAGTCAGAGAGAGAGGAACAAAATATTTAGTGTACAGTGCACTGGATATAATAAGAAAATTTAATAAGGTTTTAGGTAGTATTAGAATATCAGGATTTCTTCCAAACACAATATATGTTGCATACAGTTTCAAATACTATAATACCTATATATTATGCAAGGCTATATTTTATAGCCAAGTCATGCAAAATTTCTTCCCAACATAACATTGATAAAATGATATATCAATATAAATATTGCATCACAATTTACTAGATATTTAATTTGTTATGTGATAAATAAAAATAACACATTTAATAATATGGAGTTTATTGAATAGGGAGGATCTTTTCACACAAAGCATAGCAATACATGTGATGGTACCGTACCCATGCACAAACACACACATTTATTGAGCATGCAAGTCATGCTTTAGGGCCAAACATAGGCTACAGGGAGCTGAAATGGAGTGGATATTGTAGGGTTCCTCTTCCGCTTGTAGTTTTAAAACGATATGGATTCAGGTTCTGAAACAAAGAGGTTAGCAGGCATTATTAAGTAGTCAGAGAGAGAGGAACAACATGTATTTAGTGTACAGTGCACTGGATATAATAGGAAAATTTAATAAGGTATTAGGTAGTATTAGATTATCAGGATTTCTTCCTAACACAATATATGTTGCATACATGTTCAAATACTACCTATATATTATGCAAGGCTATATTTTATAGTCAAGTCGTGCAAAGTTCCTCTTCTGCTTGTATTTTTAAAACGATATGGATTCAGGTTCTGAAACAAAGAGGTTAGCAGGCATTATTAAGTACGGTATAGTCAGAGAGAGGAACAACATGTATTTAGTGTACAGTACACTGGATATAATAGGAAAATTTAGTAAGGTATTAGGTAGTATTAGATTATTTATCAGGATTTCTTCCTAACACAATATATGTTGCATACATGTTCAAATACTACCTATATATTATGCAAGGCTATATTTTATAGTCAAGTCATGCAAAGTTCCTCTTCTGCTTGTATTTTTAAAACGATATGGATTCAGGTTCTGAAACAAAGAGGTTAGCAGGCATTATTAAGTAGTCAGAGAGAGAGGAACAACATGTATTTAGTGTACAGTGCACTGGATATAATAGGAAAATTTAATAAGGTATTAGGTAGGTAGTATTAGATTATCAGGATTTCTTCCAAACACAATATATGTTGCATATATTTTCAAATACTATCTATATATTATGCAGGGATATATTTTATAGTCAAGTCATGCAAAGTTCCTCTTCTGCTTGTATTTTTAAAACAATATTGATTCAGGTTCTGAAACAAAGAGGTTAGCAGGCATTATTAAGTAGTCAGAGAGAGAGGAACAACATGTATTTAGTGTACAGTGCACTGTATATAATAGGAAAATTTAATAAGGTATTAGGTAGGTAGTATTAGATTATCAGGATTTCTTCCAAACACAATATATGTTGCATACATGTTCAAATACTACCTATATATTATGCGAAGCTATATTTTATAGTCAAGTCATGAAAGTTCCTCTTAAGCTTGTATTTTTAAAACGATATGGATTCAGGTTCTGAAACAAAGAGGTTAGCAGGCATTATTAAGTACCTAGTCAGAGAGAGGAACAACATGTATTTAGTGTACAGTGCACTGTATATAGTAGGAAAATTTAATAAGGTATTAGGTAGGTAGTATTAGTTTATCAGGATTTCTTCCAAACACAGTATATGTTGCATACATGTTCAAATACTACCTATATATTATGCAGGCTATATTTTATAGTCAAATCATGCAAAGTTCTTCTTCTGCTTGTATTTTTAAAACGATGTGGATTCAGGTTCTGAAACAAAGAGGTTAGCAGGCATTATTCAGTACGGTATAGTCAGAGAGAGGAACAACATGTATTTAGTGTACAGTGCACTGTATATAGTAGGAAAATTTAATAAGGTATTAGGTAGGTAGTATTAGTTTATCAGGATTTCTTCCAAACACAGTATATGTTGCATACATTTTCAAAAACTACCTATATATTATGCAGGGCTATATTTTATAGTCAAATCATGCAAAGTTCTTCTTCTGCTTGTATTTTTAAAACGATGTGGATTCAGGTTCTGAAACAAAGAGGTTAGCAGGCATTATTAAGTAGTCAGAGAGAGAGGAACAACATGTATTTAGTGTACAGTACACTGGATATAATAGGAAAATTTAATAAGGTATTAGGTAGTATTAGATTATCAGGATTTCTTCCAAACACAGTATATGTTGCATACATTTTCAAAAACTACCTATATATTATGCAGGGCTATATTTTATAGTCAAATCATGCAAAGTTCTTCTTCTGCTTGTATTTTTAAAACGATGTGGATTCAGGTTCTGAAACAAAGAGGTTAGCAGGCATTATTAAGTAGTCAGAGAGAGAGGAACAACATGTATTTAGTGTACAGTACACTGGATATAATAGGAAAATTTAAGGTATTAGGTAGTATTAGAATATCGGGATTTCTTCCAAACACAATATATTTTGCATACATTTTCAAATACTACCTAGGCCTATATATTATGCAGGGTTATATTTTATAGTCAAGTCATGCAAAATTTCTTCCCAACATAAAATTGATAAAATATGATATATCAACATAAATATTGCATCACAATTTACTAGATAGTCCCTATTTAATTTGTTATGTGATAAATAAAAATAACAAATTAAAAAAATATGGAGTTAATTGAATAGGGAGGATCTTTTCACAGAAAGCATAGGGGTAATGTGGGTAATTGGAAACACTTTGTGTTTTTAAACTTTGACCTTATTTGTAGGCTAGGGTATTGATAGGAGAGAAAAAATGGAGCAAAATTGTACATTGGGATGTAAACTAAATCATGACACCAACAAGAATTTCATGGATGAATATTGTATGGTATTTTTATTGCTTTTTTTAAAAACTCGAATTTGTTTCCAATTACCCCGGATATTGGGGTAAATGGGAACAGCCATGGTACAACTAATAGACCCATAAGGAAACTAAAGTAGGGTAATTGGAAACAAAGCATTTTAAGCTGTGATTCTAACACAAAAAGAATTAATACATTATGAATTATGATACAAACCGTAGATTCTGTGTACATTTATAGAAAACCTTCCGTCGCAACGCAGAATTGTACAGAAAATCTCAAAAGCATCACAAGCATGAAAATAAGGCTGTTGTATAAAAAAATTGTATTTTGTATTTAAATATTAATACAATCATCACTTAAAATTAAATTTACAAAAACTACATCAACAGATTGGTAAATTACCTACAAAAACAAAACATGCATCGATTGGGCAAATGGAAAGGTTAACTACGGTTTTTTAGATTTCCTGTGATTTTGGAAAAAAAAATTTAAAAATGCACATCTTTTCAATGACATCTTGGTGTGGGTCCAAGACAAAGTCCACAGTGCCACTTATCTTTATTGGACCAGCAAATATATTATTTATTAATACCGAATCGTGGTCATCTCTTCGAGGGTATCTTTCCTTCCAAAACATGATAATCTGAAGCCTAAGTAAGAAGGCTGTGTAGTCAGACACTGTTGCCAACTTACCATACTTTAAATCCAAACATTTAAATGTGTTTCCATTTACCCCTGAAATTTGTCCATAGCTTAACATGGATCTTTTGGCTTTGTTTCCAATTTCCCTGTATGTTTCCAATTACTCCTAATTCATGTTTCCAATGATCCCCAAGTATGAGGTAATAGGGGAATTGGAAACATTGCTAATCAGGAGAAACTATGGTAATTATCAAAATTTCACCTGTACCATATTGTTGACTAATGTGTCTTTATTAATTTCCATCCAAGAACAAATTTCTTAAAAACAAAATAAGGACCATAACAGGGGAAATTTTGAGAAGTGTTTCAAATTGAAACAAGTTTTTTGTGTAGAGGTTGGTTGCAATGTGTATGACATGCACATCATCTAACAGAAGAAGCTGTAACTACTTGCACATATTCCATAAAGGTCTGGACCATGCTATCTAACAATTTTTTTAAAATTTGAACTTCACATACGGAAGTTATAAAGGGCGTTTCCAATTACCCACATTACCCCTAGCAATACATGTGATGGTACCCATGCACAAACAGTAGGCCAATCAAATTAAGCAACAGAAAGCTTCCAAGTCATTCATATTACAGCCTATTATAGATTGGAGAAGGGGTTGGGAAAGCATAGAGAACATAAAGCCCAGCCTGAAGGGCTGGGGGCGACAAAACTTTTTACCTGCTAATGACAACTGCAGCTAATTTAAAGTTGTTTGTTAGAAATTATAGGTGGAACCAGATAAGCTGTCGCACGTCAAGGTCAAGCGAGAGCACGGACGCCAACTTTGACAATTTACACACAACTGACATTAGGTAGGGCCTACCGTATTTGGCCATCTTATCGTGATATGTTATCACATAAATCAACATTCTATAAGTTGTGAATAAAGCAGTTCGTCCCACAGAGTCAGTATTTTAGCGAAATAATGATTTTAAGTTATCACGATTACGAAAGTGTTTTTTTGCCTTGTTGGTAATGGTGTGTTCAAAGTTCCAGCTGTTTATAATGCAAAACCTCGCCAGATGTGATGTCAATGTTAAGGAGCATCAAAATGTCTTGATTTTATTCGTACACGTCATAAATACTTTATTTTTAGGATATATTGGGCAAGGCTTGGCTTTAAAATAGTCGTGTTTTTCTCTGAAAGCAGTTTTAGAGACCGTTATTTTATTTACTTTTTGCCGATCCTGTGGCCATAGTGCGTATACGACAGTGCTGCGATCCCTCGGCGACCGCCACCTTATCTGGTTCCACCTGTATACACACCTCTTTGTTTTGGAGATACACATGCCAAATGCAATCAATATATTTCAATGTGCTTATATCAATGTTTATTGATAAGACAAAAGGAATAACGTAAAACAACAGCAGTGATAAATTTAACTTCCTAACAACATTCTACACTTTAGTAACATCGTTGATCAATGTGATCATTTAAAGTACCCTATATTCTCATTCCAATGAATTATTCAATAGACATTTAGCCTAAACTGCATTTAGGTACAGAGAAGAGGCCATATTATATTGTAGGAACATAACTTTTAACATATTAAACCTAATTAACATTACATAAAACTATGAATGAATCTACATAATATGCATTGGCTATGTATAATAAATCAAGCCTTGGTCTAAATACTACTTACTGACTAACTTTCATTCGTGACTAGCGTGGTGTGAGTAAAGGTATATCTGTACGAATCTTCCTTTAGTTGGACTTCATAGTACGTAAGCGAGTAGGCGATGTAAGCCCTTCTAAATTCTTTTTGATAATACTTTCATATGTGTAAGCAATGCTATAGAGTATAGATACTCTACATAATTGATTATTCTAACTAAGGAGAAAGTACAGTTCATTGAAATTTAAAATTAAAAACTTAGGTTCTGGTTAACACTGAATTTGCTTGATAGTAGAATTCTTCTGGTTCCAGTTTTTGAGGTTATTTTGATTATTTATTGGAGTTGTTGGCATCCCTTCGAAAGCCAAATAAAAAGTGTGAACATTTCTCGTAAACCAGAAATGTTATCATTGTAGCTGGGACAACGCGAGTCAAATTCACACTCAGTCCTTTGTAAAAACCATTGATGCCCTCAAACCTGGAACGCATAAAAATACTGGTATCAAGACTCGATCACAAGAGTAGTGTCCAAGTGAAGGTTTAAGTATGAGGTGGCAGTTGGTTTCAAAGTATAAGGTATGAAGAACATCTCTGATATAGACAATAAGAAGTTTCAAACAAACTTAGAGGTGGCTGCTTTACTTAACACAAAGAAAAGATACAATAAGGTACTGTACGTGAGCTTTGCTTTCTTTGGTTATACTGGCCTGCATAGCTGTTGACTAAGGAGGTAGGGTAGGGGTTGACAAAATAACTAAGCAGGGGGAAGGCGGTGAAAGGTTGTAAAATAAAGTCAAGTATTTGAGAGTGCGTGTATGTATGTATGTATACCGTCAGTGTTGGCTCGGGCGCTAAGCGCTCGACTCTGATTCGAGAGGTCCCGGGTTCGAATCCCATCGAGACCGGCAATCTTGACTGAAGGTTTTTTCCGAGGTTTTCCTCAGTCGTTGAGGCGAATGCAAGGGATTGAGTCCTCTTAAACAGCCCTCGGACAACCCTTCACAATTACCTATCCGCACATACCTAGTTCACCTGAAGAGGGGCTAATTGCACCCTATAACAGGTTTCCCACGATAAAAAGTTAATTTGTGTGTATGTATGTATGTATGTATGTATGTATGTATGTATGTATGTGTGTATATATGTATGTACGTACGTACATACATACACAGCAACAGAGCGACCAACACTACTCTAAGCAAAGATAACCGACACATCAGTGGAGTTAGTTAACTGTGTTTTCAGCATGTTGCACATGTAACATAAACATAAGCGCTAGATTTACATTTAAAACTTTTTACTCATCGTATACATCTAGTCAATGCTCTGTAGGCAAGTAATATCAAAGAAGGTATAGCCAAACTGTATCACCACGGCTCACTATAGTGACTTTCTACATTTCTACATTTTCTCTCCCATCTATATCCATATGCATACATAATAAATATTTGGCATCGATTTAATAGTAGGCGAGATGAATTTGATACTGTAATGATGGTATTAGATATGGTATGGTAGTTTATGAAGAATTTACAAAACTAGCTACACTGGGAATTGGTATTACACAATTACAGGCAGACAATTGCCGCACCCCTATTTTGACCACTCAATTTTTAAGAAGTATGCTATCAATACTATTGACAAATGGCTGCGCATAATGGCAGCATCACATTTTTATAACTTTATACAATTTTTATGTGTTAATTCTCAAGTTTCAGCGGACGTATTACATGTACCCGTTGGTCTTTCGTGATATTCGGCCGTTCTCAAGTTCAGTGATGCAGACCGAGTCCGCAGACATTTGCCAGAATACTATTTGGAATGGTCACAAGCAATGTACTTTTACAAGCCTTGCTCTGCATCAGTGTACTCAAAAAGGGGAAAATGTCACAGAAAATAATTACACACTCATATATTTTTATGACTCAAAAGGCCTACATTTCAATATGTGGTAACTACGTACTACATAGGCCTATTCAAAACAAAAGGATAACACTGCTTGGTTGTTGAATGAGATGAAGAAGTTATTTTATACTGCCCTTGAAGTTTTCATTATGTTAATGTATTTTGGAAATGATGAATACAAATATGCTCGAGGTAATAAGAGTCTATGTGGATCGTAGTTTCTATATTGGCAGCATTGATCTGCTCTTTTGTTCGGCACCTCTTGGCACTACCTACTGAACAAAATACATTATCCACGATGTAGCCGACAACAAGATAATTTGGTGAACAATCTTCACTCGAGGTCAACTTGTCGTCAACCTGGCAGGAGATTACAACATTACCAGCCTATAGCTCGTCAATTTATAAAACTAACACTTGAGGAAGAAAACTTTCAGTCTGGTGTACAGACAATGCTTAGATTTCACACATCAAAACTATGAAATAATAATTTGTGTTGAGATAGCTCTTATCTTTATATTTTACAGTATTAAGTTCATTACTTTAATTCAGATACTGACAAAACAGTGTTTATTTTCTTTACTACCCTCCATTTTATAAAACTAGTAACATGTATCTTATTTTAATGACATAATCTTCTATTATACCCTTTACCCAAATAAATTATGTTGGATTACAGACTAGTGATATCAATATATTAGTAAACTAGAATAGCACACAAAAGATTCTCGCAGATTCTTGCCCTTAAACATGCACAGCAAGACCCACGTAGAGCACTTTGTTCCACCAACCGCACACAAAAACCATGCAGCCTATGCTCCCATTTTCATTCTACACCTATTACAAAAAAATAGAGCATGAAATTGATCTTCATACTACTAAACTAGAAATCAACATAACTGCGATTGTGTGTTCTAATCCACCCATTATAACCTTCTCATTCATTTACTAGTATTGTTAATTTTCCAGAAATATGCAGGGCTGCCACTTACTTTGATTATGCAGACATGCAGCACTGCATAAGTGTCCTAGATCATGGGACATGTAGCCAAATGAAGGGTCGGCATTAAGAAAGGAATGTATGCCTAGGCATAAGGCAGCAATTCACCAGATGGGATGATTGTAGTGTAGCAAATAATGTGAAAGACAATTTTCATAGAATGTTTCATGTGCTCATTATGTCACAGCCACATAGGCCTAGGTCTTAAATATTAAAATCAATAAATACAAAAATCTTGTTACACATAGGCATAGGTTAAAATTGTATGGCAACAAGCCTATTTTTTATAAGTAACAGTCTCTGTACATTGGCTCCTTGAATGATGTGGTGAATGTGATCTTGCCAAGCAATGTGGTACTTTCATGTTGTATAGGGCCTACTGCTAGTGATCATCATGATGGCATGTTGGGAAAAACATTGCCCGTAAGTACTATCACTGTGAGATACCATCTTGAATTAAAGTTAAAATTCAATAGCACGGTTGTGGTGTCAAGTTCCTGAAATAAATTGTCCTTATTTGCCAATAGTTGGGTAGTTAGTTATATTTTCTTACCAAGTCACACACAGTGAAGGAAGCCGTTCTAGTGAATATATTAATAGTAGCAAGTTTTTCACAATGCATCATACTACTAACTTTGGCAAATCTCCAAATGCTTGGCAGGGTGACAGAGTGAGCCGTTCAGCCGAACTATGCCACCTTTGAAAATCAGTTCTTGTAAATGAATAGGACAGATGTTAAATAAATACTAAATAGACAAAAATGAAAGCAATACACAGTTGTCTCTTTGCTTGTATAAAAAAAGCGGAGTATCACTGAGACGTTAAACTTCTCAGGTTTAAACCAAGGTTACATCTGTAAACTGAACTACCCATATTATTAATGAAGCAATGTGGGCAATATCATTGCTGAGGTGCCATATTATTAGACTAATTAAAAATAAAAATAATAATCAGATATTATTAAAATTTTGTAGTAGATGACACGATAATTGTAGAAATTAAAATTGCACATTTAAAGAAAATTCATAAACTAAATTTTTACCATCATCACGTGATGAAAAATAATATATTATACAGTCTACATAGAAACAAACGAAGAGACAATATTACTACAAATTATTACAAAAACTAGAGACAATTTTTGTCCCTGATAATGGCAAAATTCAAACTTCCTGAAACAATGTGCCATTTTATTATCTACAATAATTTTATGTACTAATAACAGTTTTAATAATTATTAATTAAGTGTAACTCTACAGCTTAAATAATAAAATAATAATTAGTATAGGCAGGCACTGAACAACACTGACATGACATTTTTTCAAATTTTCTACATTGTACAATTGGTCATCAAAAACAAACAAAAATGAGACAGCTAAATAATACAAATGGCAAAGAACTAATACATACATCCTCAACATTTCTTCTGGGAACTACAATACCCCCCACTATAAGCCTTGTCCCTTGAAATTTGAACATCTTTGGTTGGAAGCTACGATAATCAAGGAATTGTGGTCTTGGCTACGTGTTTGGAAATTAATAAAAGCAATTTACAATACAAGCAATCAATTAGCCACGGCTTGTGGTTGCTTACTACAATTAAAGAAGACGATACATCCAAGAATTGTTACTAACATGTCTTTATTCTTCACTAGCAAGATTTACAATTTGAAATTATTGGATATTGTCATTAATGACTAACTAATAACTCAACCATCTACAATATATTTATTATACAACCTTCATTGGAAATAATTCACACAATCGGTACCTCAATCAATGGATGGTAAATTCAACAAATTATAATTTTGTCTCTAACCCTCTTACACAATAATAAGTCCGTGAGCCCATCAGGTAGAATGTAGTACCAGCATGTAATTATTAATTCAATTGAGTTGTTATTGAACTTATCTTAATTTGAACACACAAAAAGCACTGGACTACACAAAAGCAGTTTCTAATTGAGAATTATATAGGGAGGTAAATACTAGAAAATTAAATTAAATTAGGTAAACAAAAATAATATATAATTAGGAATGCATAATAGGCACATGATATCATTAAAGAAACATGGTTAAAGACTAAAGACATTATCAGTAATTTAAAGGTAATTAAAAGATAAATCGACACAACCTTTGATTTTCAGAGAAATGTGCCATGGGCCCATGAGAACTACAGCCAACATTACTTTGTGCCTTGCAAACTTTTCACTATAAATTCTACTTTGTGGTGTGTTGGGAATAGGAGTGGGGAGGGAGGGAAAGGCATTTACTTCACTACTGGTGCCAGATACTCCTTTGTGCATTTCAAGTTATTCTAAACATACTCAGTATATCGCAAGTTAGCTTAAATCTAGTTTGGTATGAGTGCAACTATTGTCACTTATTGCTGGTACATGATTATTTATAGCGAGTGTTAAATATAACAATCAGTTCTTACAGGGCAAAAACAAAAATTATCTTCTCAAAAGTTGACTTTGCACCAAAATGTTGGCAAGAAAACACAGCCACATATGCATGTAGGTACTACCAATAATTAAGTAGATACTAAATCATTCGGTAAAATTAAATCTAAAACCTATCTGTTGAAGTCACATAATTTTACTCTAAAATATTTCTACCAAGCTACAGTTCCTGTGTTCATAACAGGTCTAACACAGATTCATATTAGTACATATGTCAGTAAATAGTACAATTATAGAGAAACCCCTAACATTGCTTCTGGTACTGGTGAAGAAAACTTAACTACGTACTCATTAGTCAAGCCTGCCCAAAGGGGTAATTTAACACCATGTTGCACCTCATGGAGACCTAGTAGATGCAGGAAATCAGTAGATATGGGAACAGTTCCTAAGGGTTTCAATATATACATACACCCTTAATTCATAACAGATTAAATCCAGCCTATTGTCATCTTACAGTAAGACATTAACACTGAAAATTCATAAAAAGCTACCAGCACTTTAAGAATGTTCAACGATTATTCAATATATACATACAATTGGCATGCAATGTCATTACTGGTTGGAATTCACAGTTCTAGCCTTGGCTAATAAATGCATATGCCTAATGCTCAATTGCAAGTCTAAAGACAAACCATTAACACCCAAACAAGTTGAGCATCAGTTCATTATGCTTTGTTCAAATCTCTATTAAAAAATAACCATGTCATCAAAGAAAACTCGTTTTTCAGTTCCAAATTCTACTTAGAGCACAAAATGATAATTTTGACTTATACATTATAGTCTGGTTATATGGAGCTTCTTTTACATAGAGTTGTTCCCTTGTGTCACCAGGCACACAAGTAATTCAAATTATAACCTACTTTTTTAAATTTGTTTTCTATTTAAGTGAATGACATAAAGAGATAGGGTGCCAACAGCTTACCTTAAATGGAGTAGGCATGCCGCGAAAGATAACATAAACAAATAAACTACATAATCAAAACGTTTTCGGTCCACGTGACCTTCCTCAGTGAGTGGAGAGAGAGAGGCCGAGTTGAAAACTAAAAACTAGGCTATTTGTTGGCTAGGGGTGAGTGAATGAGTGTGGATTGGGGGACAGGGAGGGGGGAAGAGGGAGGAGAATCACCATAGGTTTAAATTAGGCTTTTGGTAGAATTTGCAGATCCACTGGTAGGCCAATTCCTACCTTCTCAGTTCACCAGCTTGTATGGTGGGTGGGACAGACCTTATGACACAGGCTGTAAAAATGGTCATGAAGGGTTGGCCATGGGCTCCTCCCTCTTATCCCCCCCCCTCTCTGTCCCCCAATCCACACTCACTCACTCACCCCTAGACAACAGCTAGCCTAGTTTTTAGTTTTCAGCTCAGCCTCTCTCTCCACTCACTGAGGAAGGTCACATGGATCGAAAGCGTTATGATTATGTAGATTATTTGTTTATATGTTATCTTTTCGCAGTGTGCCTACTCCATTAAGGTAAGCTGTTGCCCCACTATCTCTTTATGTCATTCACATGACCCAGCCTTTTGGCATTCCTTTCAAACACATGTTTTCCATTTAAATTATTATTTCTACTGTATTTATTTACATATACTGAACCTATAAGTTATAGGTCGTACTGGTACAAGCTAAATGCTCCGACTAGAACGATGTGGGAGCTCACGAAAGCTGTAGAATAGGATATTTTCTATTGCACAGCATTGGCGGTGCACACACAAGCTTAAGCCAGGGCATTTATGGAGATATATGACCTTGGCCCGCAAGACATAGGATAAGTGGTTAATATTTTCTACTGATGGGCAGACAAAAAATCTTATTTAGAGTCTACCCACTCAGTCACAGGAAGGACTTTTAAGTTACAGAGGACTGTGCCCACCTCATCGGCTCATACAACATCAACAGGCAAACAATAGCCAACCAGAGATCGGCATTTGAAATTGAATATAACGAACAAATGGTTGGACACGAACCCCGCACAGTTGAACAACTTCAGAATTTCTATGTACTTCATTGCTATGCAGCAGAATCCGAACCTGGGACTTTCATATTGGAAGCATGGACTCTTAAATCAATCAGTCTATGTAAAATGTATCTATGCAGACACTAACATTGTCCTGTATTGATTGTATTCAAAATTTAAAGTTGATTTTTCCTTAAAAAAGAAAAAAACTATTTGACATCTATTTTAAAGGCAGTTTTAAATTCTCTTTCTAGACAAACATAAGTGTCAAATAGTTAATTTAGCATAAATCGGGTAATGCGCGTTTTTAGACGGTTTATGCTCGCGACCCCTCAATTATGTTGTAAAATAGGTTATCAGGACATATAAGTGAAATCCCTTCATCGTTCCCTTCATAGGTGTTTTCCTGCCCAGCACGTCTGAATTTGACACTGTTTTTAATTTGTATATGTTAACCAGTAGGGCCAAACCTCCTGTCTAAAATGATCCTATCCAATATGTTTTCCCCGCCTATTACGTACAAAAATTGATTCAAAAGTGTACTTCCTTCCCTCGAGATACATTTTGCTATACGTTTTTACCAGCCGCGCTCGCGTGTCAGCCCTACGTCCATCCCCGTACTAGTGCGAGAGAGCAATATCATGCGTGAACAAGGTGCGCATTCGATCCAACTCAGCTGATTGTGGAATAAGAATTTGCAATGTATACGTATTATGTTTCAACAGATTACGAAATCAGTAATCACGACGCACGAGACATTACTGGATATATCTTTTTTCCCAGGCTTATCTTGCGACAAGAGCTAAGCGCGGTCGATAGTGAGAGATTTTCCCCAAAAAATTTACTTGCCCGACCACTTTTTTTACATGCCCTGGGCATCTTGGGCATGGTAGTTTTTGAGCCCAGAATTATACATAACGAAAATGCAGTATAACAAAATAATCTTTATACATAAAGTAATATTTTGGTCCCTTGAAGTTTGTTTCAATGATTATTAAAATGTAGGTCATCCGAAAAGATCAATTATTGTCCGCGCTAAATACAAATTGTCAAATTACCGTGGTCTTAACTCACAGGGCGAGTGAGGGAAGTGTGAAGACTCGAGAGGCAACAAGGGCCCTCGCACTGAGCTAGGTAAGCACAGTAACAGACGTACACTTTACGAGCCATCACAACAATATTGCCACATACTTGAGAAAAAAAAGGTCTCCAAATTTAATTATAATGTGATCTATGCAAGTTACCGGGTATATGTCACACACAAACACACACAATGGCAGCAGAATTAAAGCACTATGGAGTTATTTTAAACAAATAACTTAATGTATTCCTGGTTTTTACTTTTTACATATAACAATTTGCTGTTAGTTTGGCATTGATATTTTCTGCAGATACCATTGAGCATAGCATGTCATTTGCAAACGTGTACAGCAGACTAGCTTTGATATGCTCCCAGTCCACGAGCATCTTTCTATTAGCCTATATTAAATGTGTTCACTTATCTCTTCTCTATGAGGCGAACAACGGGTTGTATCATCCGACACAATATTTTACAAGCCACCACTGATATGATATGCCCCAGTATGAATTAAATCTTGAATGCATAAAACTAAGAACAATCATTAAAGATTAATCTTAATTTGAAGTTGTGGAACTTTTCACAATAAGATATAAGTAATATAAGTTTTGAAATGTGCATCCAATGATTTTAATTGACTAGTCTATACGATAACTTTCAGTAACCCTACATAAGATAGGTAGGCCCTAGCCAATTGATGATCCTAAGAAAAGAGAGTGGCATGGAAACAGACAAACAGATACGGAAAGTGCCATACAAGAAACGGGTGCAGATAACAACACACACTTTCAATCAATGCAGTTTAGATTTGTTAACAATAATCTGACAATTTTCTTCCTTTTGCTCAGATTATTAAGGCTCCTATTCCAGACCCATCAGCCATTAGGTTTCATCAGAGTTTGTTGGTGAATTTCTTGGGGTCCTATGTTATGGGTAGGCCTACTGCAGAAGCCAAGTATATAAAGCTCACTCACCTACTTACTAGGCAGCAAGAGAAAAACAAATTTACTTGCAATCAGACATTGATTCACGGAGGACAGATAAGAAAAACAACCATGTTTTAATGAAGACTAGGATTATTCATTGGACATTTGAGTCGTATAGATGCAAAACTCGCCTTATCCACTTTTTGCTCAAAATGAACCCTATACACCATTTTCTTCGTCTTTTCGAGACGCATGTATCTCAAATAAAATATTTCAACAAAAGTGTCTATATCCAGTAGTAAAAGCCTGTCAAAAGTCGTTTGTTTTTTCAAAACTTGCCTTATCCATGCACCATTCACTTTCAAAACTCGTCATATCCACAACAGCCAACCACCTTATTCACAAACAGCCAATCAGCTACGACCTTTATTTGATTTAGTTTTAGCGGTCAAGGTCTGTGCACCTAATAAGATTAGATTTATGGGTGCTACATTAAATTATTTCTGATTTTAATCTTGATATTATTAAAATTATTCAATTTTACCACCTGCAAGGTGAAACAAAACACAGTTTTATTCACTTCCTCAACAATTTCAGAACGTGGATAAGGCGACTTTTGCATCTATACGACTCATTTGTGCACTATCACACTCGTGATTTGTCAAGCCACTCGCAACTTGCGACCTAATGAGTGGAATTCCAGAGGGCTGGTCATCAAAATCTAGCTCGCAACCAAACATATATTAATTTGATGTCCCGATATTGCGAGACGATATCGTCAAAATGGTTGACAAAAATATTATAGTTAACATAATTAACGGAAGACAAGTTAAATGGGGATACGAATGCACATTCCAGAACTTCATCTTTGTGTAAGCCTATCCCCCTTACTTAATCTGTATCATTCACAAGTGAAGCTGGATCAAAGATTGTACACATCTAGAAAATAAAAACTAGTGGTTACATGCTTGCCAAATCACATGAAGCACCCAACTGTGTGACACATCATTTTCAAGTTCTGAATATTCTAGCATTTATTTTTCCAAAACTTTTTGCAGAGCAGCCTGGAAAAGATATGTAATTTGTTTGCAAAGAGAGGTAGCCAAGGCGTCATCTCGAAACAATATTGTATCGTTTGGTCACGGTCATACTCATATTGTTTGCTATTAGGGATGACATCGGGTAACCGAAACCAAACCTTACACGAATCCACGCTAAGGATTCGAACCTTCTTCGGGTACAACATTAAACAACATCAACACATTAAAACACTGCAAATTTATACAAATGAAGAAGTCGTGATAATAAACACTATCTAACAGAATGTGTGACTCACTCATTGCACATTGGTCAATTTCCATGGCCACAACTTTTTATTCTTTAAAATTGCAGTGTATTAGTTTGTTGATGGGCTTTAGACAACCATGTAGTTTAGTTTGCCCTTCAGTAGGCCTATAAGACAATTTGTTTAATTGTTGAAGAAGAGTGATGGTATAGTAACTCTTGTATGAAAACATTTGCTTACAGTTATTTTCTTGAATCTTTTGTATTTGTGATTCTTTGGTCTTTATATAAATAGCTCGAATCCATAATGTGAATATTATTAGTAGAGATGCAAACAATAATTGATATTATTATCGTTTTATAACTGATTATCGGATTGCATGTTTTCTGAAAACTAAATTGTCCAAAAGACCAAAACACCAAATACATATTATATTATAAATTTTAAGAGCTTAGCGGACCACCATTCAATTCGTGTCTAGTGTGAATGATAATTTGATATTTTTTAGATCTCTGGGGCTAAAGATGTCACACTATTGGACAAAACAAAACTTTATGAAGCCTGTCTTTACTGTCATGTCATTATCGATAATTTGTATTTTATTGTTGTGCATCCGTAGTGAATAGTACGAGTATCTTGTTTAATTTGTGGCAATAATGTTGGAAGTCTCCTGCCCTGAACAATGAATATATTATGATGTCAAAATCATCTATATGACTTGGGGTGACCCCACTCTAAGATTACTAAAATCTACAACCAATATACATAAGACAATCAACGAATAATTATACAAATCAAATGAACTTAAGTTCCAAAAGAAATATATAGGAACATAAGTGCTGACGAGGATAACAACTTAATATCATTGACTGCTAGGACTAAATAACTAAATGGGTTTACGGCAGTCGATTCCTGCAGACTTGAGTCATACGAGAATATTTTAGCTATTGGTGAATTTTTCATATATAAGGAATACCACACATATATTAGGTGTGACATGTAGCAAATATGGCGTAAGACCCTTATAGAATCCCCGGAACCCCTCGTACCTCATGGTTCTTGTGACACAGTCCCACGTGCCAGTATATCTGTGGTGCTGGTCTTGCAATCGGGCGCGGATCACCTGGTATGGGTATGTCACGGCAGCTGCTATCAGTTTAGAGCCGGCAGCAAATGCTAGGTACTCGGAAGTTGCCTACAAACATTATACACATATATTATTATTATTTATTTTAGAAATAGTACAGATAATCGAATCGACAACCTCATAGAAAGTTAGAAAAGGGCCATGAGGCCCCAGTCATAGTTACTAAATGTAAGAAAGGACTGATATCCTTATGGGGTAGGCAAAGTGTTGGCCACTTGCAAAATTAAATCGTTAAAATTATTTCTTGTTTTACAATGTACAGCCGCAATCAGATGTAAATCAAGGGGTCTAGAAGATATCGACCTCGCTCGTGGATATTTGGTTCGTTTTGGCGTTGTTATATTCACAGAGCCACGACGACACCCAACAGGCTGTGGGAAAACATGGCTGCCCTATTTTACTCTAGCATTTGGCCTATTGGGACTTTTAAACACTGGGCCCTGGGCGTAGGTAATATTAACACAAGGTTTCACCACACTGCATAACCTTAGTGCAGGCTTATTTCTGGAGTAGATATCAATTAGGGCCAGTTTTTCTAGTGACATAAATAGTGCAAGCTATTCACTCTGCCCATCCACTGGGTGCTAGCTCAGTGTGACTTTAAAAATTAAAGGTGTATTTTAGAACAAATGCGAGATTCGCCGAGCAAGTGTCGGTGGTACGTATTGGTAAAAGATTACCCTTGATTTATTTCTGACGCCTAGTGTACAAATGAAATATATATCAATTGTTGAATTGAATTTGTATGTCAGTGGGGCCTTGAAACTGGCAAATAACGCACGGAAATTATTATTCATTAGTACGGTAAGTAAATATCAGATAATGTACAAAAATGTCACCTCACAAAATAACAATTTACGAATTTCATTGAATTCCAAAATGCCTCGGGCTATCAAATTACGCGACTATCGGTACTTTGGACTATGCTCCACATTTATGGCAAACCACGAGCAGATGCATACTATAACAAACAAGTAATTTAGCTCACAAGTCAGTTAATCCCATAATCAGGAAAAAACATGTTTGAATAATAGGCCTACACTAGATATTTCATAATCATTAGAAATGTAATTAGGTCTACTAATTATTTTGTATTACTGACTTTTAAGGCATGTAGTCCTGATAAGTTCTAATGAAATAATAGGCCTATGCCTAATAACAAAACCTCATTATGATTATTCTCTCCCGTTTTATTATGTTTAAGAGATACTTGTGGCGGCAGTAATAGCTGTAGTAATCAATGTTTGTGTTGAGTTGCTATGCAGACATGTTCCCGTGAGTCACCCCAGATGTTGTAAGAGAACAGTACAAGCAGTGAGTTCTATTGAGAGGAGAGAGATGATTCAAGTGTTTTGGACATGTCCTACCTCAAAAGCATGATTAGAGCAAAAAGAATGATGCCAGGAATTAACACATTGGCTGCCAGGCAAGATTTTAGGGGAAACCACCCCTGTGCCAAGCATTTCACTGATTTCACCAGTTTTTGTTCCCTTATGCTAAAACTGACATAAATTCTCAGCTATTATTTTATTTATTTTTTATTAAAAACCTTACATTGTCATCATTGCACATACAGGATGACTATACAATCGATAATGAGATGATTTTTTCAACATAGGGTAGGCCTACACTTTTAGAATAGTAGCAGAAGGCCTAGGCCCTAGCCCTAGGTGCAAATGCATTGACAGTTTGGAGGTTATCACCACCACCGCCCACATACTTCTATTCGCCACTAAAAGTAATAAGAGATCGCGCCACCGTCGCGCGGATTCTTGCAATATGGCTGAAGGTTTGGGGGTTCGCTTCTGTTTACTACGCGCTGGCGTATGGAAATCAACAGTCTTTTAAAGCGACAACGACACATGTTTATGTCTGACTCTGACAACAATTATAATAATAATATATGCTACTGATATTAAGCTTAAGAAGAAATGGTTAAATTGGCGATTCTCGTTATATAATGGGTTTGGTGTGTCATGCAGATGATATAGTTTTTCGTTGATTTTTGTGCCTGCATTTTGCACTCGTAACATAGCATTCTATGTTTTTCCAACTGACAACATATAAAGCTACACGTGAGTGGTAAACGGCAAAACAAATGTGGTAGTATAATAATTATACCCTGCCCCCTCACACACACAGAAAGACATTAATTGCCAATAATCACATCAAAATCTTGTATCATTGTTTCATTTGGTGGCTTACTGAACGATTTGTAATTTATAATTGATTATATACATTAAATTCAATATATTATATTCTAGCACTGACCTGCAGTGAGTGTATATCTTACCCACAAATTGGGGTCTTTTACATACAGTGTTATATTGATGAAGACTAGAAATAAGAGAAAGTAGGAACTAAACTAAGTATAGTAAATTGAAACATAGTGTGGTAAAATAATTAGTAATAGGCCTAATGTCATGCAATGTCATGTGTAATACAATAATGAATAATAATATGTAACTGACAGTAACATAATTATGTATTATGTATGAAAATTTGAAAATGTTAAGCCAACACATTGCGTGGAAATAAGAAGATAATGAAATCATACAATGGTTTAGGTAGACACATGTCTTAATAGTGTTTTGAATAATATTTTTAAAATTACGGTATGGCTACACTTAATTTCTACGGCATTGATCCATCAACCATACTTGGATCAATTGTTTATATTTACTTATGGAGTTTGATTGCTTAATTTCTAACGAAAATGTTACATAGTTGATATCCTTTGAATCCCAACATTTTCTATATTAAAAACATGTGGAGAGTGGTAGGGCTTTGTTGCCTAAGTACCCTACATACATGCATGGTCGTAAATTGTATTCAGTTTCAAATATTATCATGGTGTCACAATGGCGATATTATTACGCAAAGGTCACCAAATAAGGACTTGAATTCTTCATGGATCCCCGGGGCCTTTGTATATGTTGTACTTTTATACCAGGAGACTGTAAAAGGTTTGACGTAAAATATCATGAACAATATCGCCATTGTAAATCATTTTTAAATGAACAGGATAAACGTTAAATAAATAAAATAAATACATAAATACATATTATTATGAGTATGACATGTCGTCAATTTCGTCAATAAAATCAAATGATGAAAGCCCAATCCTCAACATTTTGTCACTTCATTGACTTGCAAAATTAAACGTTTTCAAGATCAATAGATATATTGAGACGTCATTTTTTACTCTATTACAGTATTCTTGATTATAGCAAACATCAATATTGTGGACTGTTGCATGTATTTATATCGCCAACAGTCCCAAAACTAATGCAATCGTAGTACAAATCTGTGTGAAAAAGCATACACGCGGTAAAAGTTACCCCCAAACCTCCAGTTGAGCGCTTCTCCGCCAGAGCGCATATCTGCAACTTTTAGAGGCGAATTTCCCTGTCACTGTCATCACTTTCACGGTTACTCTCATATTTACTTTCCCCAGTTAGGCCTACTTCATTGTCACTTTGGTCTGAATCATAACTGAAATTAAATTCACTTGCCGCGTCGTCATCGGCGAATATTTGCTCCAATAATTCGATATAAGCAAGATTTTTAGATTTTAGCTTCCTCAAGTCCGCCATCTTTATCATCAACAACAAACAAACGGCTGTAATTATTGTCGTTTTTAGGCTTACGAGATAATTTTGCGATCTTTTTTCCACATGTTGCTACCTATCGCCCGGTAGCTTGTGTAAGCTCTTGACAAGTTTGAGTGTAGTGGTGCGCCATCTAGCGGATTTATTAGTAAATAAGTTACCGACCGCGCAAAAACGTCCATAGACGTGATTGGCACGGCGCGGGAGAATTTGAAACACGTCTATAGACGTGTTTGGCATAGAATGTGTTAACAAAAAGCAAGAGTACGACAACAATAGCCGGCCAGTGAGGAATGATGTGTAGCAATGAGGAATTGACTGGAAAGAGGTGAAAAGAGTCATGGCAGTACAGAAGATGGCAGAGGCTTGACATTGGATAGCAAAATCTAGGCCTAACACCAGAAAACCAAATCCAAAACCTGTTTAAAACTGTTTTCTTCAAAACATTTAAAAGTCAGTACGTATTTATGTAATTAACATTGGGCTATGTTGTGGGGTGTGCGGTGAGTGGAGGAACACATGTGACCTCTGCTCTGTCAGTACAGTAAGATCTCTCTTATCCGAGTTGGATGAGACCGGGGGCACCTCGGATTTGCGAAAAACTCGGATGGCGCGGATCAATTGTTTATTTGCTCTCGTAGCATAGCCTGATGTGGTAAAATGATATATGACACATGTAATGGATAAAGGAACATAAAATACACACGATACACTTCATACAGGGTATACTAAATGATTTAATAGCTTGTAATTCAAGCTCACGAACACACGTACACAATTAGGCCTACATGTCGTAATAAAAACGTATGTCTAGGCCTAGGCCTAGGCCTAAACTCGACGCAGTAGGCCTAGGCCTACAATGCAAACATAGGCCTAGGCCTAGCTCTCTTTCTCATGTGGGAAAACCTCTCACTACTATGCCCGCGCTGAAGCTCACGACGCAAGATAAGTCTGGGAAAGAAATAAGATAAGCCCAGGAATAACAATTCAATGCGTCGTGATTACGAATTTCGTGAATCGGTTGAAACATGATTGCATCTAGTTCCACAACGACCATCTTTGAACAGCTGTGTGTGAGATGGCTGGATCCGGCTGGATCGTATGCGCACGCGCAGGCGCGCGACGCACACTGACCTCTATATGCTCAGTGGGTGGCACTGACGCTTACCGGCGATGCGCCCGACACACACTGACCACTGAACTCTATATGCTCAGTAGACTGATGCACACTGCTCGAAAGTCGAGATATATCGCCGATCTATCTTCTTTGCACTCACTCGTAAGGCATGCCTACAAATGTATGCGAGTACATTTAAAAAAGTAAGGCGCGGCGTCTGTAATTATTTTTATGTTTTATTTACGTATTTAAAACTTTAATTTTTAATTTTTTTTTTTTTTGGCGGCTCGGTTAACACGGAACATCGGATAAGAGGAGATCGGATAAGAGAGATCTTACTGTATATTTGCGAACGGGAAAACTGTATTTCAACTAGACATAGTAGTACACAAAATAAAACTATGGATATTTATTGCGTTGCGGCTGACGGCAACAGTGTGGCAAAGGGGGGCGTCGAGTGAAAAACAGGATATAACATTTTCAATAGGTTTATACATAATGGCAAACATTAAAAGAGGAAGGAAGAAAGGACATTAACTTCTGTAGCCCCCTGTACCATTCATAAAATGATTTATTTTGGGACCACTTATTTGTTATTAACAATTTTGATTTGTTTTCCTCTCTATTTTGGTTGCTTTGGGATTCTTTAATCTACCGAGTTATTTACGCGAGTTGACTTGGAAAAGAACCGGTAACAAGTTTACATTGTGAAAAATACAGCCAAGCTTGATATTGCCAACCGTCCGACGTGAACACATGGGCGACTGAAAAGTGCTTGCGTCTTCAATCTGAACCAGCTGCGAGTAGGTTGAGTGGTGTGCGCGCACACTCAATATCCGTTTTGTGTGTTTATTATCTGTAGTGGCTCCTGCTCCTGGGAGCCAGCTCAAGTTGAAATGCACAGAAACGTTTCCACATTCCACTAATATACCGGAGAAGATGAGAACAATCCATTCCATTTCTAGCAATTTCAAAAAGATGCAAATAGCCGACAATTGACGGAAATCAAATTAAAAAAAACACACTGAGTATGAGCTAACTAGCTTCTAGGAACACCACCTGCTAATGTGCCAGGCATAGGACTTTTGCTGTAGGCCTATGTGTGCTGTGATTGCTACTACTGACCAAGATCTACACAAGTAGGCCTATGTGTGCTGTGATTGCTACTACTGACCAAGATCTACACAAGTAGGCCTATAGTTCCAAGATCTTTTCCCTCAAGACTTTCTAAAAACCTTAGAACTAGTAAACAGCAAGCAAACAAGCATGGGTTTCTATTCCAAAATTGTCTTTATAAAAACCCTTTAGAATGCTATCTAGCTACTTGAACAAATACATCACCACAGCCACCACAGTTTTATACTTGTGCCCAACAGTCCATTTCATTGGTAAAAAGTCGAAAAAGGCTGATGAAATTTGAAGCACTTACAGAGAAAGGCATGTATTTTTACTAGGGGTACCAACAGCGATGGCTCGCGCGCTAAGCGCTTGACTCTGATTCAGGAGGTCCCGGATTCGAACCCCGATATGACCGGTAATCCTGACTGAAGATTTTTCGGGGTTTTTCCTCAGTCGTAATTGCGAATGCAAGGAATTGAGTCCTCTTTTTTAACAGCCCTTGGACATCCCTTCACTCACAATTGTCCTATCCGCAATATACCTAGCAGGCCTACACCTGAAGAGGGTCAAAATTGCACAATATAACAGGTTTAATTCCCATAGTAAAAAAATTACTAGGGAATAATACAAAGCAGGGCTCGAAAATTCCTATGCCCGAGTTGCCCGGGGCAACTAACACTCCAGGCACGGGCAACCATAATTTATAGTTAGTTGCCCATACAGGCAACAACAAATTTGGTTAAAAACTCGAATCGCATAAGATTTCACTAAGTAGAAACCTACTTTATCCACAGGCGACAGACGCTTGATGTAGTTCCAAGACTTACCACAGGCTGCACCACGCACCACTACAATCGCATTCCGGTCGATATCGACCTATCGACTTTACCCATAATTCAGTATTCACAGCTGCCGAGAAAATGGAGATCTGAGACTTGTTTACGTTCTCCTGTTTCGTGAAATTCCACCCATTTTTGACACTTTAAAACCATTGCGTAATATTGAACCATTTTAAATGGATTTACCAAACTTTTTTAACTGTAGGCCTAGTGGTGGAGTAGCTTCAACGTCTCGGCCTACAGCTACTAAGCCACTCACAATTAACGAAGATGAGATAGGCCTAGGCCTATCATTGCCTAGGCTAGGCTAGACCTAGCTAATGAACCTGCCAAAAAAGTAAAATATGACGAAGAGTATGATAAAAAGCGGGTACGGTACGTAAAGTCGGTAAAATTATTGACTCGTGGCTATTGTTAAAATAAAGAAAATTGTCCTACATATGTAAAAATAAAGAAAATTATTGTGTCAACCTTGAATTGAGTCTGGGCAACTAAAATTTTGGGCCACTTGCCCAGCTGGGCAAGTAGATTTTTTAAAATTTGTCGAGCCCTGCAAAGGATTATACGATACGCAATAGGCCTACTGTTTTCATAATTAACTACAAGAACTCGGACTGGTTTCTTTAAACCCTTTTACAAACATCTTTTAAAAACATTTTTAATGTGAAATTGAAAGTTTCACTGATTTGTAAATCAAAATTTATGAACAAATTTACAAACATGTGTACTGGATCTTCGATTCATTCATTATTAATTTATAATAATTTAACAAGTGTGCAAAATATGATTACCTCACAAATTGATTATCTTATCTGTAACAATTAGGAAAAGGCCAACCGGCTAGTTTAGTATAGATTGGAGAAGGGTTGGCAGGTTGGGAAAGCATAGAGAACATAAAGCCCAGCCTGAAGGGCTTGGGGCGACAAAACTTTAGTACACACTCTCCTTCCTGTACTATCATTTAGTGATGTGCGGTTCCAGGTTTTGGTTCCGGGTAGAAAAGTACCCTACTTTTTGGTTCCGGTTCCTGATGGTTCGTTTATAAATAAAACAAAAAAATAATCTAAAACAGCAACTTGGGCCCCTACCCAATATCATCTTCCATCTCAAAAGCTCTATCACTTAAAATAAAGTTATGCTCACTCATTTTATCGGAAAAATCAACACAGACAAAAAATAAAAAATAAACACCACGATCGCAAGTCTGATTAATTTGTAAACACTAAACTCGTCGAGCGTCGATTAAAAATACAACTGTTCACGGCAGAAGTAGGGTTAAATCAGTTATAACGATTTGTAGTTAACGTCATACTTCGATTGCACTGCACCTGCAAAACAATATTACGATGCATATTAGGCGTACTAATTACCTCCAACAATACCGAAAGTGAGAAACTAAATGCTCCTAGCCCAAATATATTACAAAACAGTGTAACTTGAGTGTGGTCAAAAACATAAAACATCACGTCAGTCATAGAGAAATGCGTCAGTCTCAAGGTCGTGTGACATGTTTTATATCGACAGTCGAACACTGGTCGTCAAACTCGGGAGAAACGATCAACATAGCGGTGTCGACACAAGCAAAGCCTCCTAGAGCTATGCACAGTCTGTAGTGCGCACGAGTGTGGAACTTTTTTTTTTTTTTTTTTCCCCCTATGCTGAAAGCTTGATTTTTCAATCATTTTTCTTCCTGGCTATCCAGTAAATATGTGCTTCCTTCTCTGGCCCGCTCAGGTTATTTGGCAGGGCGTCAATGTCAGATTTAAGTGCGGCGCAGCTGAAGAGGTGCGCTCTGTCCTGAAAACCCGATGTACATAGTTTGCAAGTTGCTGGTTCCTTTGTGATTTGAAATCGACTGAGGTGGTGCTGCAGGACGTCATGTCCTGTGGCCAGCCGGAACTGCGCTGTTGCCACCTTTCTTGTCCAGGATTTGTCTGGCCCTTTGAGGACCTCGTCCCGCCATGGTTTGTGATACATCTTGGCCTCTTGAAGTCTTCCATAGGATGTCTTGAGGCCCTCCTTGGCAAGGTTTTTGGCAGAGTTGTAGGAGATACTCGCCGTGTCAGGGGCAGACTTCTTTGAGCCCAACTTGGCTAGCGCGTCAGCCTTCTCGTTGCCTAGGATGTTGCAGTGGCTGGGCACCCATTGAATTTTAAGCACTTTTCCATGCATCACATTTTTTATTAAACTCTTTTTAACTTGCAGCGAGTATTGCGGCGGTGGCAGCCAACCGGAAATCTTGAGCCAGCGCCTTCTACTGGCGAGAAGTCGTGACTTACACGCGAGATTCAAAACACCCGGAATCGAACTGAAGTCGGTTCCAAATTGTCGCGCTTTTCGAGTACTAAACACCCCTACCTACTATCATTCATACCTGTGAAAACTGAAAATCAATCAGGTAATACTAGTCCAACTAAGAGGAAGTTGAGCAGACAAAGAAAAGTATCAGATGACTTTGTTTTGCCTTAGTTTAACTGGCCCAAGTTTGCATGTTGTCACAACTTTAACTTGTTAACATAACAGCTTACCTGTTATACAAAAAGAATTAATGATATTCCAATTACAAGATAAAATATGCCTAGTGTTGATTTTAACAAGCTTTTAATTGTTATTTAGTCTTTACTATATAATTAGGTTTGGTTTTATTACCAATTTGAAAAAAAACAAACAATGTTCAGCAATTGAAACGTGATAAATTTTTAACTAACTAGTAATCAGTTCCTACTTCCTATTCAACACCAACACTACAAACTCATGGCTTTGTGAATAAAAATGTGATATTCACAGAACATGTGTATGACAATCACCATTGTATTAATTGGGAAAAAACTTCAATCCTGGCACATGAATCTAATGCCACTACACGAAAAATTAAGGAAGCTGGTTTGATTTCCTGTGTGGCCAATACAATCAGTGTGCCTAATGTTAACTATCCAGCCATTTGGAAGAGTTTTTGTCCATCAATTTCATCACTAGATCAATAGTTTTATTTCATCCAACATGTAAATTTAATGTTATGTTTTTTGTTATTTTTATTTTTATTCATAAAAATCTTTTTTGTTCATAATTTGGTACTAATACACAGCCATATTTATATTCTTTGTGCCATGTTTTTTGTCCTGTCTGTTGTGGTTTTCAATTGTTAGTTTGATAAAGACTCCTGTAAAGGATTCGAAATATCACATTTTAAATAAAAATATTAATAACAGTGGAAAGTACAATGATTTTCATTTACAACGTTACTACCTGTTATATAGTTTCATTTTTAATAACAAACTCATGGCGTTTTCCACTGGGCCGCACTGAAACGTCACAGTCACGTGATGCACGGCACCAGTGCTGCACTGAGTGCGCTGTCAGTGCGCACTGAAACGTCACAGTCACGTGATGCACGACACCAGTGCTTCCCTGAGTGCAATTGTCAGTGGAACAATTATTTTTTTAGTGCATAATACTGAGTGGCAACTCTCGCTATCAGTATGTCTTCATACGCTTTCGAAGCAATTGTGGTGGATGAGAATGGGGAAAAAGTCGAAAGCAACGACCTATGCATATTATAGTTGTTCGGACTGAACACTGAACAGTAAACAATAAACATAACCTCAAACTCAAATGTTATGCAAATCTAGCTCTATGTCAGAGTACATGAGGACAACATATTCTACGTAGTTTGTGATTTCTCAGAGACAATTTTAATATTGAATTGTCGCTACTATCCGAAGAAAATAGCTATAGGCCCTACAACAAAATTTTGCGGGTCTACGGCAGCCATATTTGCACTGGAAAGATTGCCCTGACCGAGTTAGTACAGTCCGCCCGGCGGAATACGCTACTTGCACTCAGTGCGCATCAGTGGAAAACACCATTAGAGTTTTCCTTATGAAGCATACCAATCGGTGATGACCGTTGACCAATGACCCTAGACATAACATAAAACAATGTGAAATCCAAATAACAAAATAGACAACATACAAACAGACACGGTTGACATACCAATTTCGTATCTATGGGGACTTTCCGATATTGATTGTATTTATTCTTCATTTCCTCGTAGGTCATGAACTGCAATGCTCCATGGGAGACTCCAAAAATACCTGGCACAAAACCCTAAAACACACAAAAACACATTTGCAGTTAAGTGACATTCATTAGATAATTGTACACAGGATATAGATGAGATGAGTTCTAGTGTGAAAAATGCCTAACGGCTAGTTACATAGGAGAAGGGTTGACAGGTTGGGAAAGCAAAGAGAACATAAATCCCAGCCTGAAGGGCTGGGGGCAACAAAACTTTTCACCTGCTGATGACAACTGCAGTAAAGTTGTTACCTTAATCCACGACACGTTTCGTCCTTCTGGGACGAAAGAGTACACAGGATATAGTGAAACAGGTTTCTTCACGCACATATGGGCCTGCTAATATTTATTGCAATCATGAGTTGAGATGATGAAAGCATTGTATTCACCTCAAGTAGGCCGAGGCCAATGCAATGAACAGTCTACTTAACAATGCTTTCAATACTCATATTTCATGGGACCTTATCAACACCCCTTTTAAAAAAATCTGTTATGTTTGTTTGTTGTTATTCATGTCATGTCTGATCCAAGAAGATACTAGGGCAAATCTGCATACTATTATTAATAAGTTCTAATGAACAACATTTAAACTATTAAGGAATAATGGAATTTTCAAACAGATCTTACACTACTTTTAGATGCATCATTAATTGCAGCTGACATTTAAGGCCTGCGTATCGCCCTGTAAACAATATTTTAAAAGTCAAAGGAAAATAACTGAAACTTAGCTAAATGAAAGAGGGTCTTAAATAAAACAGGAAAATAAAATATTTTTTAATTTTTTGGGCGAGACGTAACGTGACTAACGTCCTTGTCAGCCATTATATGCATATTTTGGGACAAAGTGGAAACACTGAGCTAGGTGCTAGGCCTACAGTTAATTTAGAGTGACGATTTTTTTCCTGGTAGTTTAACCATATTTCGTTCCACGCGGTCGCGCCCTTCGTCAGCAAGAGGCTGTACCTCTCCCGCAAAGACTTGTGCTCCCGCTCGTCGCTCTAGTTGTTGCTCTAAATTAACTGTAGCACCTAGAAGCAGTTTCTACTTTTGTACCAAAATTTGCATATAATGGCTGTCAGGGACATTACGTCCTGCCCCAAAAATTAAAAAATATACTTTCCTGTTATATTCTATTCATTTAACTAGGATTGCAGTCATCTTCCTTTGATTTTACAATGTCGTTTAGAGGGCGACATAATAGCCTTAAGAGGAATCTTCTCATTAAAATTGGGTGGTTATTTCCTGAAACGCTTGTGGAAGTATTTGAATTGAATCAATTGATCACCGACTCGGCGAGTTTTGAAATACTGACATTGTTGACTAAAATAAATAAAAGTCGGTTTAAATTGAATAAATCGTGATTTTTTAACCTTTTTTATGCTACGCCCGAGTTAACTTGGGCTAAGGCGGCGAGCCCACAGTGCTACGCCCGAGATATATTGGGCACAGCACATTACACACCCAATCATGTCCATGGCCTACAACAATGACTAAAATGTAAAAATTTTAAAAGGAATTTAAAATAACTAATAAAATTACATATAAAAAGGAAAAGGCCAATCGGCTAGTTTAGTATAGATTGGAGAAGGGTTGACAGGTTGGGAAAGCATAGAGAACATAAAACCCAGCCTGAAGGGCTGGGGGCGACAAAACTTTTCACCTGCTGATGACAACTGCAGCTAATTTAAAGTTGTTTGTTACCTTAATCCACGACGCGTTTCGTCCTTCTGGGACTCATCAGGCGGATGGTGGCCACTAAAAATCAGCTAGCTACATGCAAACAAAACTCACAACACATAACCAAACCTGTGGTAGGGCCACGCAAGAAGTAAATTCTGCATGCATGTTGTCATCATCAGCAAGGTTATTTCACACACCATTCATACTGGGGCACACAGTCAGCACAAACAGTAAGAGGGCTTCCCTCCCAACTCTGGTGCTCGGGAGACAAGAAATCCATGACTTACCCTGGATTCGAACCAGGACCCTTGGCAACAAGAGAAAAGCTGCCCCTCCTGCTGTTGCTGGGCAAGGGTGCCTATTTATTCATTCTAAGAAAAAGGGTTAGAGATAGGAAGGATGGAAAGTCACAACACAGCACAACCAGTGAGGGGGCTTCCCTCCTAGACTCTGGTGCTTGGGCGACAAAAGAACCATGTCTTACCCTGGATTTGAACCAGGACCTGTGGCAACGAGAGAGGCTGCCCTACTAATTGTGACTGGGATCCGAAAACGAAGGAAACAATACTACAAGTTGCAAGCTCTTGGCTATAGCACAGGCACAGTGCTATTCTAGCTCTTGGCTGTAGGCGAAGAGGTTGAAGGAAAAGACGAGTAGGGTCTAACAGGTTCATCACCTACTAGGCACCCCCAGCAGGACAAGGAGTCACTTGTAAGGTGTAAGGTGACTCCTTGTCCTGCTGGGGTGCCTAGTAGGTGATGAACCTGTTAGACCCTACTCGTCTTTTCCTTCAACCTCTTCGCCTGCAGCCAAGAGCTAGTATAGCACATGTGCCTGTGCTATAGCCAAGAGCTTGCAATTTGTAGTATTGTTTCCTTTCGTTTTCGAATCCCAGTCACAATTAGTAGGGCAGCCTCTCTCGTTGCCACGGGTCTTGGTTCAAATCCAGGGTAAGACATGGTTCTTTTGTCGCCCAAGCACCAGAGTCTAGGAGGGAAGCCCCCTCACTGGTTGTGCTGTGTTGTGACTTTCCATCCTTCCTATCTCTAACCCTTTTTCTTAGAATGAATGAATAGGCACCCTTGCCCAGCAACAGCAGGTTGGGCAGCTTTTCTCTTGTTGCCAAGGGTCGTGGTTCGAATCCAGGGTGAGTCGTGGGTTTCTTGTCTCCCGGGCCCCAGGGTTGGGAGGGAAGCCCTCTTACTGGTTGTGCTGACTGTGTGCCCAGTATGGATGGTGTGTGAAGTAACCTTGCTGATGATGACAACATGCATGCAGAATTTACTTCTTGCGTGGCCCTACCACAGGTTTAGTTATGTGTTGTGAGTTTTGTTTGCATGTAGCTAGCTGATTTTTAGTGGCCACCATCCGCCTGATGAGTCCCAGAAGGACGAAATGCGTCGTGGATTAAGGTAACAAAACTTTAAATAGCAGCATTGTCATCAGCAGTGAAAAGTTTTTCGCCCCAGCCCTTCAGGCTGGGTTTTATGTCTCTAGCTTTCCCACCGTCAACCCTTCTCCAATCTATACAAATTACATAAAAAAAGTTTTGTTTTGGGGGTGGGGGGGGGGGGGAGGAGGGGAGGAGTTGGAAATTTTTTTGGTCCCATCTGTCTTAAGAATCGTATGGGGTAGCAAACATCCTATTTGGTTTTTCTTATTTCAAAATCTTTTTAAAACATTACCCGGGATTTGAACGAAGACCGTGGCAACGAGAGAGCTTGCCTAACTAATTTGACTGAATTGAAACTTGATAGGTAAACAATAGCCTGACTAAAGGCAGAACTATTTAAAAGTCAAGGAAATAACTGAAACTTAGCTAAATGAAGAGGTCTTAATAAAGGAAAAAACATATTTAATTTGGAGACGTACTGACTAACGTCCTTGTCAGCCTTATATGCAATTTTGGGACAAAGTGGAAACACTGAGTAGGTGTAGGTCTACATTTAATTGGTGACCTATTTTTTCCCTGGTAAGTTTAACCTATTCGTTCCTCGCGGTCGCGCCCTTCGTCAGCAAGAGGCTGTACCTCCCCGCAAAGACTTGTGCTCCAGCTGTGCTCTAGTTTGTTGCTTAATTAACTGTACCCTAGAAAAGTGCAGCTTTGTACCAAAATTTGCATATATGGTGTCAGGGCTTACGTCCGCCCCAAAAATTAGAAAGATCACTTTCCTGTTATATTCTATTCATTTAACTAGGATTGCAGTCATCTTCCTTTGGATTTTCAATTTCGTTTAGAGGGTGACAATACCTTAAGATGGAATCTTTCCCCATTAAAATTGGAGGGTTTACTTTCCTGAACGCTGTGGAAGTATTGAATTGATCATGATCACCGACTTGGCGAGTTTGAATACTGACATGTGCAAATATATCGGTTAAATGAATTAAATCGTATTGTGTTTGAACTTTTTTTATGCTACGCCGATTTAACTTGGGCAATCCGCTGGGAGCCCACAGTAGGTACGCCCGGATGATTGGTCACAGCACATTACACACCATCTGTCCATGGCTACAACATGGACTTAAGTGTTAAAAATTTTAAAGGATTTAACTTAACTTTAATATACAAATTACATATAAAAAAGTTTTGTTTTTTTGGGGGGGGGGGGGGGGGGGGGGGAGGACTTGTTTTTGGGATGGTCTTAAGACGTATGAGAGAAAATTATGGTTTTTCAAATATCTGACAAAATTTTGGGATCCATCCCACCATTATCTGTGCTTTTTTTTTGGAGGGTTTTGGGGTTAGTCTAAAGTCGTATGAGAGAGAATTATGGTTTTTCAAACATGTCACATAATTTTGGGAACTATCCAACCCTTTTCTGATTTTTTCCAAAAAGTGCTTTTTGTTGAAAATAACTCAGCACAGGGGTATGAACACTGCAAAATATACTCAGCACTTAAAAGGTTAAATAAAAATAAATACAATCACACACCCTGCATCTATGCCAGTCTGTTTTAAGTTTCCAAATAGTAGGCCCCTACATAGCCTACTTGGAGCCAGTTGAACATAACTCACTTTGATCATTGTTCAAATAATTATTTGATTAGTAGGCAAGTTGTATAGTACCTTTGCTAGTGCAATGGGAAGTAACCTATTAAAAAAGGTCTGGTGTTACTTTGTATGCTATCAACCTTGAACTTTGTGCAGCTAACCACTAGGCCTATCATTCAACCTACGTCATTAGAAGTGTGAATTACTCTCTATCTCTTTAAAATGCAATGAAAACCAAATAAATAAATCAAATAGGTTATCTAACGAGGTCAAGGTTATGGATTACATCTTAAACACAAACAAGGCCAGAGTTGATGATTCCAATAAACATACCGTACTGTTAAGTATAAAACTAATAGTAGGCCCTAACATTAACCATTTGTAACCAACTAAAAAAATCCAGTTTTCACCTTTAGCCCTACACAGATTTGCCAGGGTGCAGATAACCCGTTTATCCTTGTATATAATACTTCCTACCTGACTAGTTGGGCACGTATACAAATAAACCAATTCAACCATTTTTTAAAAAAGATTTAGCCTTTTTATCTCGTAAATGTTTGTAGTTTTAACCAACAATATCTTAGACTAGAGATTTTAAAATTCATCTAAAATTTCAACATGATCATTCCGGTAGCGAGAGAAAAAACAGAAAAAAACTAACACATTTTTCAGGGTAGTCAGTAGTGTAGGGCCTACAGCACAAAATTTTATGAATCCTGCTTAAAAATTTCCGTAGGTTAGGCCTACAATGTAGTTTTGTTGCTGACTGTGTCAAGGTTGAAAAAATATTTACTTATTGCATGAGGCACATTAACAAACATCAACAGCTTGTCAAAGGTCAAGGGTACCTACTGTAGTTATTACGTGGGTCTGTGATACTGTGTGCAATAATGATTAGATAAATGAAGCGGAAGCCTCGGTAGACAATTAGGGCTAATCGACAATCGTGTAAGAAGAGGGTTGCCGTCGATAATAGAAATATCGATCGATTATCGATATCAGTAATATGATATGATAACCAATTTAAAGTATTTTGGTATGATAAGATATGATTACCAGTATCGATTTAAATAGTGACATCGATGTTTTCGCGGTGTACCGTGCTTAAAAATGCCGCGCTGTCGTATCAACGTGCCGATTGGTTGTCGGAGTAGCCAAAAGCTGCTGAAGTATAACGACACGCCCACCGCCGCCAGTGCGCATGCGCTCGCAGCGCAAGACGAAAACATCGCCCGGCCCGATAGCGATGTATTCAGTACGCCTTGACGTGTTGTGGAGTGAACTTGCGTCAGCCTGCCCAATTATATTGAATCTTCCGTCCCAAAGAGGACCTTTGCCATTTGTGACGCCGCCTAACAAGATGAGTCAAATGTTGCAGTTTTTCTTAAATTCAAAGAACGACGACGAGGGGGTCGGGAGGAGATAAGGCTGAGCTGGAATGTCGAGGAGATCTTGTTATTTCTCTCACTCACTAGACGCGACCCTCCCCGGCACGTACTGTCGGAACATGTAAAAAGTGACACCCCATGCAAGTCAAGACGTTGGGTTATAATAAAGGCTGTGTAATTGAAATGTAGCCCTCAATTTTATTTTTAAACATTCTAATCCTTGATGATCTTTAGTATTAGTATTACAATTTTGGGTTTTTCCTGCTTCCTAGGCTCAATTTGGAATTTGATATGATAATTGATTTGGGTCTATGATATCGATATATTTCGATATGATTATCGATTCCATGCCTCCGATAATCGATCACGATTTTCACATCGAACGGCAACCCTAGTAAGAACTCATAAAGCATATTCTGCGTACTAATGCCCAAACTAACTACCAATTGAATTAACTACAAAATAATGGGAAATGTTTGTTTGTTTGTGTATTGACAATGTACTTACCCTGTAAAGACCTCTAACTCCCTCGGTTTTATAGATTTTCGTAAGAGCATCCATCATGCCAGCGTACGTCTTGCTCTGCGGAAGAACCGCAGCATCCGTCGTCGAACCGTATTGCAAACATAGCCGTGTTTTCACCACCCATATGGGATTGGTCATGATCAGAGTGAGTACACCGGCTTCCGCAGCGGCTAGCATATGGAGGCCTGGACCTAGAGGCTTCTTGGTATTTCCTCCTTGGATCCAGGTTTTAATAGTGTTATAGCTGCAAACAATAACATCATTTCAACTAACCTCAGACAGATCACATCTCAATTTAATACCGGTACTGGCACTACTCAACAAACATTACACTAGTCCACACAGCTCAAAATCAACCTACGATCATTACAATGGAATATGAAATCAATGTTAGCCCTACACTAGCCCAAAAAGCCTAAAACAATCAGATTTGATTTTTTCTCTTGTATTCTGGCTTCAAATGGCAGCCTAGCAAGGGCAGACAATAAGCATGCACATTCCATTATCAAGTTATAGAAAGTTAGTAAGTCCAAGTGTTTAACTCAGGGCCTACACAAGTTATCGGATACGGACCTGAGCTGAGCCTGAGGCTTGTAGGAGACGATGGCAGCTATCTATAACTATTTATGTGGCCTTTGCTTACCATGTAGACCAGGTCTATTTATCAACTGTCTATTCTAGTTCAAAATAAACTGAAACAATGAGACAGCAACAGGGTGTTTTCTGTTTTTGATAAATACAAATTTAAAAAAATCACATACCCTGGAAAGCACAAATGTAGGCTTGGCTTGTTTGCTGCCATAGGCCTAACTGTTTGTGATAAGGTTCAAGATGCTAACACCAGGTGACAGTTAAGTTTGAAATCTTACAAGATTTTGACAAGATCTTGTTTGTATCTTGTCTCTAACCAAGTTCTTGACAAAAAACAAGTTCTTTGAAAGATCTTGCAAGTTTTTTACATGATTTTTCAGCAGGCATTCTTGTCAAGATCTTGGCAAGACTATTTTTAACACAAGACTTTTCAGCAGGGATGGACGTCGGGTGTGGAGGAAATTATGTAGAAGGCTCCGATTTAGGTAGGCGGAGGCCTAGGTTTTACAACAAAGATCGTAATTCTGTACCCTACTGATGATCGCCCGACGAATAATTAACAACGGTTTTATTCTCACACTTGCATTTAATGACCCGGCACTTCCACCCTGTGTAACAGACAAGATGCCTTAATACAGCCTGGGATCCGGTACCTCCACCAAAATTACGCATTTTTAATTGGCACTTTCACTTTTACAACCTAGGATAAAAGACAGGCACCCATGGCTCTTTCAACTTACAACAAGAAGTAAAATCCCCAAGCACTTCCAGATCCCCAAACATTAGGTGTAACACCCCGGTAGAGGCCCCGAGCACCTTCCTGCCGGAATATAGTGGCGACCGCACTGCGCAGGCCAGTGTACTGTGGTGTACCAACTGTGTGTCCATCATTAACTGCAAAATGAAACAAAAATACACAAGGTTAATAGGCTGGGCCTAGTTGTAAATCGGTAAATTACGATTTCCTTGTTGAGCGAGCGAAGCGAGCGTTTCCACTTGACTCTTATGGCTCGAATGTCTGTTTTTTTTTTTTTTTCTGTTACTGCTTCGATACAGGTCGCACCGTTTCTCTGATCGACCTGAAATTTTGCACACATGTACATACCACCTAGGCAGGTTGCTGTATAGTTTTGTGGCAAAATCGTTCAAAAAGTTAAAAAGTTACATTAAAGTTAATTGAAAGTTTTTTTTTCAAACTAAACGGCGACAAAATCTGAGGTGGCCAAATCATTTAGAATGTCCGTCCGTCCGATCACGAATATGTTATTTTTATTTTGATCCGATAAGTAGTATAGTCGGAAATTACATTACGGTATAACAAAGTCCCGTTACCATGGCAACGGAAAGTCGCTCAGCTTTTTCGGCTCATGATAGCGGTCGAACGGAGGCTCGGATCGAGTTGAAATTTTGACCATCCGCAAGTTTCGTTCCCGATTGAATGCCATTAGTTTTGTGGCAAAACGTTCAAAAGTTATAAAGTACATTAAGTTAATCTAAAGTTTTTTAAAAACTAAACGGCGACAATAATCTGAGGTGGCACAATCATTTAGATGTCCGTCCAGGTCACAATATGTTAATTTATTTGATCCGATAAGTAGTTAGATAGAAATTACATTTTAACAAGTAACGTTACCATGGCAACGAAAAGTCGCACAAGAATTCTGGTCACTATGTACTGCCACTAGAAGTAATCAAGAGTTAAAATAGTTTCACCAAGAAATGATGTCAAGGTCCTCTAGATGGCGGTGGATTTTATCATCTCTCCTATTTACCAATTTCAGGTAAATCGGTCAAGACCTTAAAGACTTATTGGTATGTAACATTATGGGAATGTCGTACTCGGGTCGTGTTGCACGTACCGGTGCTCGCTCAACAACGCGTCCAACTGAGCGTTTTCCTAGTTTACTAATTCTTAAATTACCAGCCAGTAGTGTAACCGCTAGAAGATGTGCTGTTGTAAGTAAAAATCATCAAGGACTTTCCACTGTTATAAATATTTTTATTTTTATTTTAACACAAACAACAATCAAAAATAACAAACAAAATAACAGTGGAAAGTCCAATGATTTTTACTTACAACGTTACTACCTGTTATATAGTTTCATTTTTAATAAGATGTGCTGTGTTGCAACACTTCGCCAGCTTCAGACCAGTGACGTCACTAGTCTGAAGTGCTGTGATGAATTTAAAGACCTCTATTGACGTAGGTCGGGAAATGTAGCTACACAAACGACTTAGTGTTTATGTTTCTATTTGATATGAAGACTAGCTTGTTAAAGAGGTGAACAGGCCCTTTAACTAAAGTAGTAGGCCTAGGCCAAGGGCTAAAGATAGGATTGGCATGTGACATGGGATTTTAGGAACGTGACTGTTTGCAACCCTGTTTGTTTAGTACTTGTGGCAGCAAAAGGGTAAATATATAGCGTATAGGGCACCGTTAGACCTACCGGTACTCTTTCGGTTGGCATGCCCGAACTTTTCAACACTGCAATGTTAGGGGAAAAGTAGATTACGGGGAGTGGGGGGCGGAACACGAAGCATGTATGTATTAATAATAATAATAATAATAATAATAATAATAAAATAATAATAATAATGTCCTTAAAGCGGGCTTATGCTTAGAAACTTTATATTAATAATAATAATACAAATAATAATGATAATATTGTAAAACATACGCACTGCCCCCCCCCCCCCCCCACTCACCCTATAGAACCTACTTTTCCAACGTTGGGGCATGCCAACCGAAAGAGTACCTACCGGCCTACCTACCCCGCTTCGCGCACAAATGTTTTAGCGGATATTACCAACCGTGCAACATGAAACATAGCTAACCTCGTAGTTCCAAAAACCAATAGGCCTACGTAACGTAACCTTCGCGCCCACCCCCCTATCTGGGCCCCCCCACTAACCTACGGTACTTGCAGTGTTGGGTCAGTTCTTTTTTAAAATGAACTTTTTAAAAGTTCAGTTCACAGCTCAACTAATGAACTTTTAAAAAGTTCAAGTTCTTTTATAACTAAAATTTGAAAAGTCAAGTCGTCTAATAATATGAATAAGTCTTTTTAAAGCGTCTTTGTTGAAAAAAAATTCATATTATATAAAGCGGCGTAAAATGAAAAAAACAGATGAAAAAACATTAGAGGTGTCGACACCCAACCTACTCCGCCAGTTGAGCTTAGAAAGTGTGAGCTGTCTTCGACGTGGGTCATGATCGATATGATACCTCTCGTCGATCACGCTTGTAAAATTATGTGATTATGCAGAAATGAGAACTTTCAAAGTGAACTTTCTAAAATAGCAAAGCCTTCTAGTGACTTTAAAATCAAGTTCATCATTAAAGAGTAAGTTCACTGAAAAGTTCTCAAAAAAAGAACGCGTTCGCGAGAACGCGTTCTTTTTAAAAGTTCCTTCCCCAACACTGGGTACTTGGTACTCTTTCGGTTGGGGTCAGTCAACTACCACTGTATTTTTCCATTAAAAACTAGGTATTCTATGTCATAGTTTTACGCATTTATGAATAAAATATTGCACCTACAACACCTTTAACGTCACTATTTTAAATATAAAGGAGTTTCAACGCAAAAGGTGTTTTGTTTAAAATAGCGACGTTAGAGGCTTCATTTATTATTTTCTTATCTTTAATGGGGGGCAATTGTCCCCCACCCCCCTCCGGAGCTTCGCCCCTGGACCCCAGAGACGACATACCTAGTCTTACATAACTTGGCAGCCGCACCTACAACAACTGTGTTAGCCTACTATTATTAACTGACCCAAACCGAAAGCGTTCCCGGTACTTTTCAACGCATAGTGACTACGCCTTGTATCGCATTGTGTACGTTGCCTGCAGTGGAAATGCGCGCTCACGTTGGTTTGAACCGCGGTACCGGTAGGCCTACCCCCCCAAAGTCTAGGCCGATATGGTAGGGAGGCGTACCCGATTAGCGGACACTAAGCGCGTCGGGAGATAATTTTCAACTTAAAACGCCTATCTTTCGTTTCGTTCAAGCTAGGACGATGTATGATACACCATTTTGAAACTTGGAAGTGTCAACTAGCCATTGCCAACTTAACATACCCCCCATCTTTTGCTAACATGGCAATACCTCAGGATTTCTAGCGGGAAGCGTCAAAGCTTCCTCAACCGGACACCGTTAAGCATTTTTGATATTTGAAGTGTTAAAAATAGTTTTTACAGCCGTTTCTGTTTAAACCCGATCACAATGTGATTGATTTGAGTGTAAAACGTCATAATTTAGTGTTTCAACAGCTGACGCCTAGAAACGCCATGTTAGTTTTCGTTGCTATAGCAACTTGAGTTGGCAGCACCTTTTGACGCACATCCGGAACTTCTGACCTTGATTATTTCGATATTTCTTTGACTCTCAAAGAAATACCAAAGCACTTGGTAAAGAAGAAGATGTCAACTTACATTATACCTACCTACATGCATCACATCAGTGTTGAATATCTTCTAAAGCGTATTAAGGCGAACAGAAATAGGTGTGTTCCGCGCGTCCGGTTAGGGGTGACGGTCCGCTATTAGGGGTTGCTACCCTAGTAATAATAGCAAAAGAGTGTTTGAAGTGGTGATAATGGCCCATGGCAGGGTGGCCAGTTAAGCGCCTGTCAGCTCGCGCGAGTAACTCTCTAGGAGTAGGCTTACACTCGTTTACATGGAACTCGCCGCCTAGCTGTCAGACGGTGCGCCAGCGAGCGCCTCACACTCGTCACGAAAAATGTCCAGCTTGTTCAACTTCATAGCGACTCGAGTTAGCAAGAGCCAATCAGAACCCACTACCATAATAATAATAATAATATAATAAATTTATTCACCTTGACTGGTACATTGCACAAGTAGGCCTATAACTCTTTTTAGAGAAAGTGAATAGCCTAGCCTATGGTTAAGAATAACACATATTGTTAATAATTTTATAAAAATATAGCCTACATTAAAATATATATATATACTACATTTCATAATATCTTCCCTTCTATTTCTATAAATAATAGGCCCTAGGGCCTACTTATTTTTGTATTGAATTGTTTATATTAAATTATATTCATGTAGGCCTATTATATTATACATAGTACCTAGTTTCAGGATTAGGGTTGCCAACCGGCCGGTTTTTGCCCCACTTGGCCGGTTGCCGGTCAGTCCCTTCGACCGGCAATAGTGTTGCCGTTTTTTTTACGTAAATAGCCCATTATACTAAAAATATTACTAAATATACACAAAAAACTAAAATAAATAATTAAAAACCATCCTAATTATAGTTTCCCAAAACCCAAAATCCCACATAATTAGTAAACATTGCTCTTCTCCATTTCCCCTTGACCTAACCCGCCAACCCCCTCACCAGACAGCGAACAAGGCAGTAGGCTGGCCAAAGACAGCCACACTGCACTGCAGTCCACTGTCAATGCCGTTCATACGGGAAGTTTGTGCACGAATCCAATGATGAAATTGACTCTCCACGAAAAAATAAAGTCCAACAAGACTCTCACTTCAAGTCAAGCAGCAAGATCAACTGCTAAATACTCATTCACGATTAAGAAGTAAACTTGTTAATTGATCATAATTCCTTTAAATCTGTTAATGCTGTTTACGTAATATTAATTTACTGCTTTGAGAATCGTGATGTATGACAAATTGAAATTAAGACAAAAAAAATTATTCGTGGTTTATTTGGAATTTATTATCCTTAGGCCTAAATTACTTATGAATAAAAATATGCCCATTGCCTACTCGAATTATGAATACTCGGCATATCAGCGGATGTAATATTATAATCTAGGCCTATTACCTCAGTGACTTTTTTATTTTTGGTGGTTTTCCAGTTTTGACTGAACAAAAACTACATTGTTTTGGTAGGCCTATATCATCCAGCCCACCACTTTATTCTAAAACGCACCAAATGCAATCTAAAAAGCTGAATTTCAAAATTTTAGCCTGCGGCGCTATAGTTGGGGGCTCCGCCCTTCAAACCCCCCGTGCTTGGTCCCTTTCCCACGAATTTACATGGAAGGCCGGTTTTTCCCGTGGTCAGAGTTGGCAACCCTATTCAGGATTGTGAAGGAAAGTTGAGTGTAAAGCTATGGGTGGGGTATTTGTATGTTCGGGCGCACTAGATTAAGTTAACCCTCCGTCACTCGCGCGGAATTTCTTAACACCATCCCTCGCGTGGGGTTTCTCAAACCCCAAATTATTTTGGGCTGTAATTAGTGCAGTAGGATGTTTTGGGTAAATATGTTTTTATTGTATTTTTCAGATTTAAAAAAATGGACATTTTCAAAATATTAAAAAAAGGTGTCCAAATAATGAAATTTTAAGTTTTGTTTCACTTTTTAGTAATAAACATGAACCAGTTAGTAAATTGCAAGCAGAATTTTTCCAAAAATCCAAAATTTCAAAATTTAAGCCAAAATAGCATTGAGTTTCCCTATGCAGTTACTGTAACGTGATCACTCGCGTGGGGTTTCAGCAACCCCAGCCACGTTCAGACCGGTAATATAATGACACTAAAAGACCTAATGATTAGAGGGTTACAAATTTCGCTAACAAATAGAGTGACTTGAAGGTACTGAGAATCTAGAGTCGGTAAAACAGTCCGATGCAGAGAAACAGAGTCGAATGTAGACCCTGGGGTTTGTAGAACCCCACGCGAGTGACGGAGGGTTAAACGTCAGCTGGATGAAGGTATTCATTGATGGTGTAGAAGCAATGCTTTAGGCCCTATAAGAAATGATTTCAATGTAGGCCCTATATTTAATAAAAGAGTCTCTGAGTGATTGTATATTTTTAATTTCTGGGGGTGGATGATTGTAGATTGTTAGACATTGGTAATGAGGTCCTTTGGAGTAACGCGTTGTAATGTGAGTTGGGACATGAATTTTTGATTGTGATCGTGTATCATGGTCATGAGTGAGTTTAATTTGAAGAGGTGAGGGTTTGATTTGACAAAGACTGCTGCAAGTTGTATCTAAGTACTTGCTAAGGTCAAGATTTTTTGGGTAGGGAAGATATTTCTACACGAGGTATGCCAAGAGGCTCCTACTAGGCCTATAATTCGAATGGCCCGTTTTTGTAATCTAAAAACTCTTATAGCTTGTGGCGAGTTTCCCCAGAAAATAAGTCCGTATGATATGTGTGAGTGGATGTGAGCATGGTATATGAGAATAAGGACGTTGTGGCTGACGCTGACTAGGGCTTTTATTCTTCTGAGGAAACAACCACTCTTTATCTTTGAGCAAACAGCGTCTATATGTGGTCTGTCCAATCAAGGGTGTCAGTCATATGTAGACCCATGAACTTGATGGCGTCAGAGCAGGCAATGCTCTTAGATGAGATGCTAATGAGGAGGCTTTCGGTGGGTGGAATCACTTGTGAGTGGGAGTTTAAATACTGGTCGTTTTTGACGGTTGAAGAGAAAGGAGGTTTTTGTTGCAGCATTGCGACATTATGGAAGTTTGTTCGTTGGACATTTGTGAGAGTGGTGCTCAAGATTTTCCTTTTTGTGCTGTGAGTATATGGCTGAAATCATCGACGTAGGCCTATTGTGTTAGTATACCAGTAATGAAACATTCTGGCATAGGCTATTGTTGACATAAAGGAGGAAGAAGGGTGGTCCAAGAATGGCCACTTTTCAGGATCAGCGGTTAAGAATGAAAAGGGTGGTAGGTGTTAGATTTGAGTTTGCGGGCAACACGTGACCAGTGAGCACCAATAGATGGCGATATTGTTACCTTCATTGTCTGTCGTGTGACAAGGATGGTAAGAAACTCGCGCGAGCCAACTCGCGCGAGTTTCTCGATCGTCTGACAGCCGGTTTAGGCAGTGGGTGGAGGAAGTTGTCAGGCAACTGTTGGCTGTTGTTTGTTTTATTATCATACTACAAGAGTAAGACTCTTTACAAAAAGTAGGGCCTATAGGATTAGATCTAAGATGTAACATAGGCTTAGGCCTAGGCCTAGCTTAATACGCCCCACCGTGTTAGCCTAATCTGGTCATTGCTCAGGCAACCACCCTAGGCCTAAGAGTCAAAGACTTTGGGTTAGGCCGCCTACCTAGGCTACCTAGCTAGGCCCGGTACTTCTGTACTTGGCGGGTCCCAACTTTTACACTAACGGAAAGGATTTCGGGTGCGCTCTTTTCGAAAATATCCTAGAACTAGCGCGGCGCACTGTAGGCTAGGCCTAGCCAGCGGAAAGTTCGGCTAACCTAACGAAAGTAGTTTTGTAACGGAAAGGATTTCGGGTGCGTATGTTTTCATTGAAAAAAAATGTTGGTACCCGCCAAGTACAGAAGTGCCCTAGGCCAAAGGGATATTGAATGGCCTAGGGCCTAGGCCTAGAGGTTAGCTACTAGTAGCGGTACTTCTTCGGCTAGGGGGGTCCTACTTTTATATACACTGTAACGGAAAGGATTTCGGGTGCGCTCTTCATCGATTATATCCTAGCACTAGCGCGGCGCACTTTAGCCAGCGGAAAGTTCGGCTAACTTAACGAAAGTACCTACACCTTTAACATAGGAAAAGTAGTAACAAGGCTATATAGCTGTGTTAACAAGGTGTATAAAAGTTGGACCCCCCTAGCTGAAGAAGTGCCCTAGTGGCATGCCTAGGTTTAGGCCTACCCGAGCTAAGGCCCTTGGCCTGGAAACTTACCTGCAAATCTTATTTTGATGAGATCTAATGGATGTAGTATTAAAGTTGAAGTTACTCCTCCAGAAATTCCAGCAACTAGATGTTCATATTTTACATGACTCAAAACGTGTCTCAAAGTTGCGTTCGGAGCAGAGGCTCCAGAACTGATTTTGGTCGTCATAATATCGCTGGATTCTGAGTCGTCCTTGGAAATATTTTGATCCAATTTCTCACGATCGACATTTTGGTTGTTTACGCTAAGACTTACTCCCGTTACGATATCCAGGACAGAGATTATTTATACGACTTCATAACAAAATATCTACCTAGGGTAAACGTCCACAAGTAACACATAAAATGCTGACGCAACTCAATTTCCTTGGTTATCCCGTTTTCCCAATCTGAATGAAACTGGAAAGTAAAACGAAGTATCGCATACCACTGGTCACTAGGAATTGGGGCGTGGAATTTGCTTGCTAGTTATCAGTTTCGTCGTTTATAGCAGCAGAGCAGCACTTTCTTCCTTCCAGTTCCCTCTTTTGCGGCGCGACAGTGATCATTGGAATGAATCCGTTTAAGGGGTAAGATATTATTATGTTATTTATGAAACATTTCAAAACTCAATTATCTACTTCGCTGTTCATTCTTAGGTTTACGCCTACCTACTCTTCCCATAATTTGTTTCTGTAACGAACGATTTGCCACCGGCTCGAACTCGAAGGCTCAACACCTTGTTGTCAAAATGTAAACAACGTGATAGGCACAAAGGTAGGTTGGGCGCGTTTAGCTAGGCCTAGAACTCTCAGCTGTGGCTTCCATGTGCGCGGTAGGCAGCTGAAGCAGGTATTGATTTATATCACTTATGTAGAAATAACACTTACCTAACCTTGATCGGTCACAAAGTATGTTTGATGATTAAACCTAAAACAGTTAGGCCAGTATTTAGGCCCTAGGCCTAGGCTAGGTAGCCTAGACAGATTTTTCCTTAAATGTAGTTCTGGACACCACCCTAGGCCTAGGGCCTAGGCTTATCCTACAAGTGTTATTGTAGAAGTTTAGCTAAGGACGTGTCTGAACTATGTTCTCAGTCTCAGTCTCATTCTTATTCTCATTCTCAGTCTCGTCGAATAAGAATGAGAACGAGTGTGGTATTTGATTTTCATACCTGTTCATTCTCGTTCTCAGTCTCGATTGGGACCCTTCGTACATGCTTCTACGTCATATTGAGAATGAGAATAAGAATAAGCCACGTTTTCAAGCAATCAGACACGTCCTAAGACCCCAGCATGTCATATTAAGTTACCAGCCTAGGCCTACATTGATAAACTGGCACTCTTGCCGCCTAAGCGGGTCCAACTTTAATAGTTAATACTAACCTCGCCACGGCGCTTCGCGCCCACCTCCCCAACCCTCTAACCTAGGTTTTCCTAGCATAAATTTTTGTTAGGAAAACCTAGGTTAGGGGGGGGGGGCGGCGAGGTTAGTACTAGAGTACACGAAAAATAATGTTTTTAAAAAGTGGACCCGCTTAGTGGCAAGAGTTCCGATAAACTGTGTTGGAATGTTGGAATGTCTTTGGTTTGGGGGGTCCAAAATAAAATCACCATGTTTTTGCTGTTTTATTTACAAAAACCCAATCAAAACCTTTTAACGTTTCTATTTTTGGCAAAACTCTTTTTCGGTTGAAAGTCCTTTATATTTAGGGTAAAATAGAAATATTAATGGTTTTGTACCATAGCTTATGTTTCTTTTGTATTTTGGAGTAGGGCCTACCTATTATAGTGAAATCTATGCCTTAGCCACCAGGAGACGGAGCATACAGATACAGTAGGCATAGGCCTACAAGTTAGCCAACATAACAGCACCAACATCACTAACATACAACAATGATTTTATTTAGGACACCCCCAACTGAAGAAGTTCAGTCATGTTGGCCTAGAAGGCTTAAGTTTGTAATGGATACAGTAACAAATCTATGTCTTGAGCTCTAAGTCTAGCCATGGATATGGATCTGTGACTTGGAATTCATCTGAAGAATGAAGGGCCCTAGGCCTACAGGAAATAGGCCTAGTTGAGTTAGCGTTAGTAGGGCATGGTGACGAGGGAGGTGGGGATCACATTGGGGTAAGTTGATGAGGCGGTATGATAGGGCAGATGTTCAAGGGTTGCAAGAAGAATTAGGAAGAATGTATGAGGAGTGGTCTCGGGAGGAAAGGGGGGTAAATGAGATGTGGGAAAGTTTTCTAGATATATTTAGGGCTCTTTTGGAAAGGTTTGTACCGCAGGTAGCAAAAAGGGAAAATGGGGATCCGGTTTATTACAATAGAAGAATTAGATGGTTGAAGAGAAAATGTAGGAGCGTGTATGGGAAGTATCGGAGGACTGGGAGGGGTAAGAAAAAGCTTAAGGAATGGGAGGAGATACTTGATAGGGCTAAGGTTGACGCTAGGGACGATTATATGATGAGGTTAATGGATGGGGACCGGGGAATTAGGGACAGCGGGACAAGTTTATACAAGCACTTAAGGGGACAAAAAGGACGGGTGGCAATACCTACTCTTAAGGGGGAGGGGGAAAGGATATACGTTAGCGACCAGGATAAGGCGGAGGCTTTAAATTCCTATTATGGGGGGGTGTTTCAGGAGAATAGGGATACAGGAGAGCAGTGGCAAGGGGAAAGGGGGGACACCCCACTCACAATTTTGGATAGGGATGTAAAGAGGGTGTTGGAGCAAGATGGTTGTAGGAAATGCTCCAGGGCAGGATGGCTTGGGGTGCAGATTTTAAAAATTGGGGGTGATGCCGCGGTAAGGTTTCTAGGGGATGTATGTAGAAAGTCTTTAAGTGAGGGTAAGATCCTGAAGGTTGGAGGGAGGGACTCGTGGTGCCAATTCATAAGGGGGGCGATAGATGTACAATAGGAAATTATAGGCCAGTTAGCTTGACTTCAGTAGGGAGCAAAATTATGGAGAGGGTAGTTGCAGACTATGTTAGGAACTCATTGGAAGGGGAGGCGTGGTTCACGGATGCTCAACATGGTTTCAGGGAAGGTTTTTCTTGTGACACTCAACTGGTAGGATTAGTTCAGGATATTGGGGACACTTTGGACAGTGGGGGGGAAGTAGATGCTGTTTTTCTAGATTTTGAAAAGGCTTTTGATAAAGTCTCGCACGATTTGCTAATGGAGAAGGTTAACAATGTGGTGGGGGATAAAGGAGTGGTGAGGTGGGTTGGAGATTTCTTGAGAGGTAGGTCTCAGAGGGTTAGGGTTGGGGGTACCTTGTCACATAGTATAGAGGTTACATCGGGGGTACCGCAGGCTCAGTGTTAGGACCTTTGTTGTTTATTATGTTTATAAATGACATAGGGCAGGGAATAACATCAAGAATAAGATTATTTGCAGATGATTGTGTTTTGTATAGAGCAATAAGGGGGATTGAGGATGTTAGGCTGTTGCAGGCAGATCTGGGGGTAATAGAGGAATGGGTCACAGCAAATAAGATGGGTTTGAACATAGGTAAATGTAAGGTGGTTGGTTTCTCGCGAAGAATAATTAAGGTAGGTAGGACATACACTTTAATGGGGCTGTTATGGAGAAAGTAGGAACGTATAAGTACTTAGGGTGATGTTGGCAGAGGATTTGGGTTGGGGGGATCAGGTGCAAGAAGTTGTTAAGAAGGGAAATAGGGCTCTGGGTTTTGTTATGAGAAATCTAAGAGGGGCCAGCCGGGAGGTTAAAGATCGGGCATATAAGGTAGTGGTTAGACCTGTCCTGGAGTATGGGGCGGCGGCATGGGATCCGTATAAGTTGGGGGAGGTTTTGGAAGTAGAGAAAGTCCAACGTAGGGCGGCAAGAAGGGTTACGGGAAAGGTTAGGCGGTGGCGGTGGGAAGAGGATGATAAGGGGAATGTAGAGAGAGTATATGACAGTGTCACTGCAATGTTAGGAGAGTTGGGGTGGGAGTCATTAGAGGGAAGAAGAAGGGAGGTTAGGTTGTGCAATATGTACAGGGCGGCTAGGGAAGTAGGGGGTGGGGGGACATCCGCAATAGGCTACAAGAGGGGCTTTACAGGGGAAGGGGGGATCATTCATGGAAGTTCCAGCGTCAAGTAGTAAGAACGGATCTGGGTCGGTATGGTTTCATGGAAAGGACTGTTAGGGAATGGAATGACTTGCCGGGGGATATTGTAGGTAGTGGGTCTTTAAGGGAATTTAGATCATTTTTAGGGGGGGACAGTAATTAGGTCTGGGGGGAGTGAGTGGTTGCCACCGGGCGGAAGGGCCCATTTGCAACCGTTAAGAAATGTTATGTTATGTTAAAGCCTAGACCTAGGCTTTTAGTGCTCTTAGACTCTTAGTCTTACCAGATGATAAATATAGGGTAAACGTAAACGTGAGTTATTCCGGACCAGGGTTAACCGGTTAACTCGCCCGAAAAAAAGTTTGTGTAGGCCTAGGGGCAAAAGTCCTTTTTGGTTGCAAATTGTTGACTGTCCCAAATGCTAACTACCAACCCTCCTAACCCCCTACAAAATCAGTTCAAGTTCAAGTTTTTATTCATCCGTGGATTCATAGGGTAGTTATATGATACAAATATGGATGTCCTCATGTCTATTAAGATTAAAGTAGGATACAAAGCAATAAAATATAATACGGTAGATAAAGAATAATAAATAACTAGATAAATCAGTTCACACACAAAGAATAAGTAGGCCCTAGGCCTTGCTGGTACATGTACTTTCAAGAGAATGTCTTCTTAACAACAATGTACAACGTATAGCTATGCAAACAGTAAACTCTGGTCTGGTATAACTCACTTTAACCAAAAGAATCAACCAGGCCTTGGACCAGTAGGCCTAATCAATGTTGGTTCTGGTATAGGCCTACAGCAACCCTACATTAGCTTCCCGTTGCAGTTTCAGTTACTGGACCTTGTTAAAGACAATAGGCAACATTCTTGTCATCGTTTCTTGGTTTCGTTCCCAGGAGATTGTTGAGCGAACTTTGTGGCGTAGACTAATAGGTGCTGTACTTTAGGCCGCCTACTATAGGCCTATTTCATCTAGGCCTAGGCCCTAAAAGTGATTTAATTTGAGGCACACTATGTTGAATTATGTTAATAGGTACTTAAAGGCATTAAATCACAATGGACGAAGTATTTTTTTAATACAAGAAGGTGTACAAAAAATCTTCTTCTTCTCATATGCCCACATTTGGCCTATGATGCCATCATGCTTGATCTAGTCAACCAATAGAGACGAGCCTCCCTTTCCTCCTTCTTCATGCCGTTGGGCATTGCGTCACGCTCATTTGCCAGACTGGCACAGGTATATAGATGTCGTCTGTCATGTTCACCATTTCCGCATAATCTGCAGGTACTGGTTTCAAACACGCCTATTCGGTGCAGATGCTTCCCTAGAAGGTCATGTTGAGTCTTCAACCTGAACTGTGCTGTTTCTGTTCGTCTATCATATATTCTTTTGGGTTTACTTGGCTGCGTGGTGTACACCTGCCATGGTTTGTCTTGTCCCTTTTTGACCCATTCTTGTCTAATTTTCTTAGAAACTGCAGCATTTACATGGGCTTTAACTGAGCTGTAAGTTATCGGTTTGCTCTGTTGTAGCATTTTGCTCCCTTTCTTAGCTAAGAAGTCCGCTTTATCATTGCCATATACATTGCAGTGTGATGGTATCCATTGTAGCTTAATTATCTTGTTTGCATTGTGCAGTCTTAGGATTTGTAATTTGCACTGCCTTACCGCAGAATCTGCCACTTCCTTGTTGACTATGGCTTGTATTGCTGCTTTTGAGTCTGTTAAAATTACAATTTTATCACTGGCAGTCTTTAACTTTGTACAGGGCTTTAAGAATAGCAGTCAATTCTCCGTCAAAGCAGCTACCATTTTCCCCTGCAGGGTGAGATTCCTCAAACTCTCTGCAATATATGCCTGCCCCAGCTTGTCCCTCACCTGGGGTAGCCGATCCATCCGTGTAAATGTGTAGCCAATCCTTTTCCGGGTAGTTCTTGTGTATGTGAGTTATTGTTAGTTTTCTCAACTCCTCGTCTATGTAGGATGCCTTTGTCTTGCCCAGTCCATCCACTGTCAATTCATGTAGTACGTCTAGTATGGCAATGTTTATATTTGGTAGGGGGATGTTTTCTCTCTCTGTGTGTTTCAATTGCCCGATGAGACCTTCCTTCACCTCTTTTACTGCTGTAATGAATGTTTTTTGTGTCTTGAGATGTTCATAGGGTTCTCTGTCCCATTCAAGCCGGTCTAGTCTTATCAGCTTCTCATGCAGGCAAACTGCTGAACTGTTTCTTCTGGCCTCCAGGGGTGGTATGTTAGTTTTGGCTTCCATGGCAACATGGCAAATAAGAATGCCGGACATTTTGGCAACCTTGGATGAGGCCTATACCCTATACAACGGTTTGTTTTGACGCGCGCCTGGGGGCATGTGACGCAGGTGGATGGGGACCTGCTGAGCTGACAAAGCCGGCCGGGCGAGGGTACACTCGGTTAGAACACGTGTTGTATTTAATTAGTAAGGGGTTGGCATTCTGTGTGGATGAAGTGTTCGCAGATTTGTTCTAGCACAGTGACGGCTCTACAAGTGTTTTATGTACTAGGCCTAATTTAATTAATGTGATAGTGAATAGCATTACAAGGTTTGTCGAGATATGTGAAGAGTTGGGTGTCTCAGTGACTATATATAGGCTACTATATACTATATAGTATAGACTATATAGTTGAAATGTGGATTTTGTCTTCTTTTAGGTTCTAGTAGTTTTTAAAGTAAGTGATACGTGTGTCATACAAAGAGACGGCAAACATACCGAATAATTCTAAGTTTTATAAATAACTACAGACTACAGTTAACATTTAACAAACATAGTTGAAGTGTGGATTTTGTCTACTTTTAGGTTCTAGGTTGTTTTTTAAGTTCGTGATAAGTAAGTCATACAAAGAGACGGCAAACATACCGAATAATTCTAAGTTTTATAAATAATTAATGTGTGTCGCGTAAGTGTTTTAATGTGGATACTGGATATATTGAACAACAAAATCAAAATCAGGTTTATGATACAGAAATGTGGTTTTCATATTAATCCGTGGGTTAAAATCGCGTTACAAATGTATACATTGTTCTAATCCTTACAATGATAAAGAAATCATTAAAGTCGAATCACTTTTAGTCAAAGTAGTCCACAGTCCTCCCGTATGAGACTTTAAATCCGATATATCGTTGGTCTTTACATGTGGAGAGTAACAAAACTGTTGCCTAGCAGTGTTGAGAGAATGCATGTTAATAATATGCTCGAACCCATCATTATTAGTAATACAATCGAAATTAGCACGCAAATTTGTGATTTTTTTCCGATTCGTGACAATATAAGCACTCTGTGTCGGTATCCATTGATGTTGATGTACATTCATTACAACTACACCTTTTAAGATCACCTTTCCTGCCACTAAACTGTTTTATCCAGGCTTATTTTTCTTAATTTTTCTTGAGATTTTCCCTCTGTTCACTTTCTGTGTATGAAGGCTCGAAAATGAAGGGAGCTAATCCTAACATTGTGTACATAGAACATACACTTTTCAACTGACCCGTCCCGTGCCCGATGGTATAGAATGGGCGGGCAGTGAGCGGCCGCATTCACTCGAGTTGATCGGTAGCGAAGCTCTGTACCCATCCAGCTGCGTCACGAGTGGTGACGTCACGCACTATACAATTTCCACAATATTGGTCGTACCATGTTTAAATATTGACCGATTTCTTTCATTTTTTTTCTAAATTCCTAAAATAAATTTAGGTTTAACATAAGTAAGCAACAAGTCAATGTGAGAGTATGGCTTTAACTATACCTGACCTAATATACCATCTGCGGTAGCACATACGATTAGGGCACTGGTCTGAAGTATATGGCTCTACGAGGACGTAGGTTTGAATCCCGCATAAGACATGTTTTTAGTAATCGTCCTTCACCCTCATCTATCACCACTCATCATCTCAAATAGCCTTAGTGCATTAGGCCTACCGCCTATTATGAAACGTTAAGCAACAAAATCATCATCTTATTGTATTTTTATGACTTTTTCACTCCCAAAAAATTTAGCCTAGGTCCTATATGATCACGGTGTTGACGCTTTAGAGACGCACTAAAAATTGCATAGGGAGAGGGGGGTACATTTGAACGGGGGGCACATTTGAACATTTCAAATTTCCCACCTATCCAAGCCAAAAGTTGTAGTTTGACATTTTACCACCAGAGAGCACCACCAGACACACTTGCATGCATAATTTGACATGGAAGCATGGGATACTTTTCAAGCAATCTGCCAAACATGAAAATCAAGGTAAGTAACCAAATATTTATTTTGATATAGGGCCTATATTTGAATATTTTAATATGATACAATCATGATACAAAGGTGATATTGGTTAATATTACTACCCTACTGGGTACATAGCTTAAAATGTGGAACTAGTGGGAAACCAATATCAACAGGTTGGTGGGAGATTTCAGCATGAAGGCCTAAAATGGTAGAAGGGGGCAGTTTTGAACAGAAATTGTGGGGCACATTTGAACACTACCAAAATGCCAATGTTCGTGATCTTATGCAAGTTTTTGGCTGGGCAGTATTACGAGGACCTACAAAATTCTCTAGGCCTAATAGAAAGTTAATTCTGGGATGTTGTTAATGCCATTCTAGTGCAGAATTATTGTTTTATTTGACTAGTAGGCAGTAGCCTAGGCCACTTTTACACTTATGACTAGACTGTACTAGGCCTACACATGTTTAAAATCTACATGGTAATAGGCCATCTAATTTAAGCCTGTCAAATTTGTTTCAGTGAGACTAGAGGCCTGATTTCTTTATAAAATACATTGGCTACATTGGCTACGTTCGCTACATTGGGGAACGGTCCACTGTTCACTATATTGGCCGTATTGAAGAGATTGCCCCGGATATGAATGAGTTTCAAGTTCGTTTCTTGAGGAGAATGGGTGATACATGGCATTTTGTTTTTCCGGAGAGGGAAGATTTCTGTCCAGTTGGTGGAGAGGACTTTATACTAAAATTGCCTCAACCAAGAATCAGTGGTGGCACGGAAAGAGCCATTGCCGTGATGACATTTCCTGTTGACATGTCACAGTTTGTTGTTAAGTAGGCCTAACTGTAAAATGACAATAAACTAGTTGCAAAAGCAAAAAAAATTGTTGATTACAGTTATTGTAGACCATAAATTGAGATTATAAGCTTTGTTCAAATGTGCCCCCCGGGGGGGGGGGGGGGGGGGGCGGTTTTGAACAATTTCGGAGTGTTGCAGAAAAATTAATATTTTTATGTTGCTGTTACTACACAAAACTTTTGCTACCATATTAATGTTGGCAAATGAATGCTGCAATCAGGTAAAAAAATTGTATCCCTACTTTATAAACATAACTGGTAATCTACAGAAATGTAAACAGTGTTCAAAGGTACCCCCCTCTCCCTAATTGCAATTTGAATGTTTTGGAATACACCCTGCCAACGTAATAAAGTAAGTCAAAAGAATTGTCAGTGCCCGTGCCGTCCTCATGTTGACCGACCTCGCAGCTAGTCTGCTTTAAAATGAATTCCTTGATTTCCTTCATTGCAGGCAGATCGCAAACCTATTGTTTCGTCAACCTAGTTAACGGTGCACCCTTTACAAAACATTCTAGAGCTAGCTTACACACTACAGACCCCTAGGTAAACCCTCATGAATTCTAGCTTGGCCACTTTGAAAACCACTTGTGATAGGTATAGTAACTTGTAATCTTTTCACTTTGCATTTTTAAGGTGCAGAATTCATGTTTGAAATAAATTCACTTGAGAAGCTCTAGGGCTAGTCTATGAATTGACAACCCATAGCTGGAGGCCCTTTGAAATGACACTGAAAATAAAGGCTCTCAATTTTGATTGTAGCTTTAATGTACAACAACCTAGGCCTATTCGAAGAAACGAGGAACACTATGGTGCTCTGACGCGAGAGTGAGAAACTAGAGGAAAGGGGCTAGGTATGCCCACCTGAATAGGAAAATGCACGATGAATCGCGTCGGTCTGCGAAAATACTAAGAATTCTTATGATTGTATATTTAATAATTCACCCAAATTGCAATTTAGGATGCAATAAAATACAGTTACCAAATAGATTTCCATCCATTTCAACCATCCAACCGCCTACTTTGCGCAGACAGTCAAAGAGAGTTTCAGCAAAAGTGCACTGGCTGTCTCCATCGACCTTTCTGGGGCCTTCGACTCCACTGACCGGTCATGGGCAGTCAATCAGATGATCAAAGATGAAGTACCAAATAACATTGTCAGAATGGCTCCATGACTTCATTAACAAGCGGCGTATCAAGGTAGTCCACAAAGGCGCCCACAGCAAAACACACAGCACGCGAGCCGGAGTTGATCAAGGCACAATCACGGTGCCGACCGTCTTCAAAATTGCAATCAATGGACTCATCAAACTATTGAGTCACATACCTGGCCTTGTCTTCAAAGTTTTTGCCGACGACTTTGTCATCATCTTCACAGGAAAATGCCCAGTAAGACTGGAACAAAAAATGGGCCACGCCATGATGATAGCTGCAGGCTGGATCAAAGTGCACGGCTTTAAGATAAACTGTAGCAAAACCATCTGCACCTACTTCACGATGAGTCACATTCCCTTCAAGTTCAACATCACTCTTGATGGCGAACAGATTATACAGACAGATGAGATGAAGTACCTTGGCGTGACCTTCGACAAAAAAAAATGACCGGCAAGATCCACTTTGAAAAGGCAGCAGAGCCAGCGGTTTAGCCGAGCTCGTTTAACCGGTTCCCACTCGAACACCGAAGTTAAGCAGAATCGGGCGTGGTCATGGGTAGAGTGGGTGACCGCTCTACCCTGAAACTCACGTATACCGCTGGTTAGAGCAAATGGAGGGTTCGAAAGCTAGTGTAACGGCTTCGTTCTCCTTGTCGTCTGCTCGGCAGTCCGGGTTAGTGGAGGAACCTATATGACTGTCAAAGTTACACCGTCCTGTCGGATGGGACGTAAAGCCGTTGGTCCCCTTGGTACTTTTCGAAAGGAGTAGGCTACGTGCCGGTACCGGGTTTCCCCTCCTCCCTTCTGTTCATACTTCATCCTCATCTATCACCACTCATCGTCTCGATTAGCCAAAGTGCATAAATATGAGACGTTAAGCAATATTCAATCAATCAATCAAAAGGCAGCAGAGAAGGGTAAAAAACGACTACGACTCCTTCAAAGGGTAGCCGGTGTGTCCTGGGGCGCAAAACTAGACACTCTATCGCTGACGTACAAAACGCACATCAGACCAGCCATTGAGTACGGCACCGAAGTCTTCCCCGCCGCCGCCGCAACCATGCCAGCCATGTCGACAGAGTCCAAAATCGAGCCCTTCGCCTGATCACGGGAGCAGTGAAAACCACCTCAATTATCACCATGGAGTGGTTCAGCCAAATTGAGCCTCTACTGCTAAGAAGAGAGCAGCGCGCCGTCCAACTGCATGAAAAACTAGTGCGCCTAAACCCCGACAAATGGCTCAACTACCCTACCTCAAAAGTCAAGGTGCACACTAACTTTGCTGTTAGTCCACCAACTGAAGAGTAAAAACTGTCCTATCCTCCTAGAAGCACCACGTGCACCACTTGACGTACCACTCCCAGAGCTTCTGCCGGACAAAAATTGACGGCATCGAGAAGAAAGATGACCATGACCACAAAGAACTGAAAAAGCTTGCTGAGGAGCACCTGAAGAAGCACTTTCCTCTTCAAGAGTGGGTGCACATCTTCACGGACGGCGCCTACGACTCGGTTACAAACAGAACAGGCTACGGCATCCACTGCATCTTCTTCGAAGAAGCCACTCCAATGGGAGCCGGTGACACATACTTTGACGCTGAGGTCGCAGCCATCGCCAGGTTGGCCGAAAAAATCGCCTTCCTCTCAACAAGACAAAATTTGTCATCCTAAGCGACAGTGTCTCGGCCATCCAATTTGTCTCCCAAGCAGCGAACCTCTATCCGAAATCACTGCTTTTCAAAAACTCCCTTGCCAGCCTCCGTCAGCAAAACAAACTATTAGAGGCTCAATGAATCCCCAACCACTGCAAGATCATGGGGAATGAAAAGGCAGACTTCTTGGCCAAAAGTGCCACAAAAGCACCGCAACCACCAGCAGCGCCTCACTCCTTCAAAAATGTCAAAACTAAGATCAAATCAACCACAAAAAAGATCTTCAGGAACACCACAGAAGAGACTTCACGACTAAAGAACTGGTGGACCGAGATCAAGAAAGGGCCAGACAAAGACTGGTCGAGAAAGACGGCCACCGCCCATTTCCGGCTTGCAAGCGGTCACGACGTCTTGCAACACCACCTGCACCGCTTTAACACTACCAACAAACCAGCCACCTGTAAACTTTGTAATTTAGAAGACCAAGACAGAGCGCATCTCTTAAGATGCGCCGCCCTCAAGAGTGACATTGACTCCCTGCCCGATGAACTGAGCAGGATAGAAAAGGAGGCAGTCTTCTATTGGATAGCAAGACAGAAGAATGGCGAAAGAGGCCACAACTTCGCACAAGAAAAAAAAATGGAAAGGAAAATGCATCATAAATTGCGTCGGTCTACAAAAATCCTAAGAATTATTATGATTGTATATTTACTAATTCACCCAAATTGCAATTTAGGATGCAATAAAATACAGTTATCAAATAGATTTCCATCCATTTCAACCATTTACTCATTCAAAACTACATGAAAGGCTTTATCTAAACTTGACTTTTGGGTCTCGACAGTGAATTGACAGGTTCTTGAATGAAGCGTATATTTGGGACATTATTTTATCTACCACTGTGTGGTTGTAAGCAGATAGGCCTATCACCAGATGTTCGAAAAAATGGAATCAATCTCATCGTTTTGCACATTTAAATGCCTCTATTGTCAGCCATTCACGTGAGATATTTAGACCGAGATTTGCTTTGGTGCACTGTCGAAGTAGGCCTAGACCTTCCTGTTTATTATTTTGAGTAGGCTCTACATAAAATAATATTAGAAGGTTGAATGGTTGTGATAACATTAATAAGATGACATAAATAGGGCCTATACATTACGAAATTAAGTCTGTCCAGAATATTATAGGCAGTAGGAATGGCAGATTCAAGCCTATGCAGCTTGTGCGGTAAGGAAGAACAGAATCAACAACATCTTTTCAGTTGTGATTAGACTCTCTGAACTTGACGCAATGCCAGATGGCATGACGCATGTACAAAGGGAATCCTGTCTATTGGATAACTCGACAACACATGATGGCCGAGTAGGCCGATTGGGGGCATGTGAAAAGAAGAAGAAAAGAAGATATTTTAGCCAGAGTTTTCACGTCAGCTTAAAAGCGAGGTCAACACGCCTAGGGCCTATAGACAACACAGATGACGCCTAGACACAATTTATTTAAATAAAATTAATAAATTGATAGTTTCATGTTACACAAGTTAATTAACTATTTTTTAAAGTTATATTTCAGTAACGAAAAATTAAGAAAAATTAATTAACATTGAAACTGTTTTAATTGACCAATTGCACTCTTTTATCAAATGGAACTTTTGTAAATTACATCTGCATTGTACATTGATACATTGTAAACTGTTTTAATTGTACTTTGTACTATTTTATCAAATGAAACTTTTGTAAATATTGTAAATACTAGGTAAATAATACTTAACAATTGTACAGATTTTCCTCATTGACAACTTCAAATACTCGCATGTCTATATGATGTGCATATGAGTGAACACTGTAGAAGGCTTACTTAAATAAATAAATATCACCTAGGGATGGTTCAAACTGGCTAAGTAGGCCCAGCTAGGCATAAATGTTTTGTGCTGTTGTCTCACCTCTAGGCCATTAACATATTGTCAAATTACTAGTGAACGCTCGTTTTAGCATAGGCCTACAACAAGATTATTTTAAACTCTTAAATTAATAATTGAGGCCCGATCATTTGAAATGCAGTACGTGGGAAGGACATAAAATATATGTTATCATTAATTCTTCACAGATATTCGTTAGGCCTATGTTTCATCTTTATTTAAACGACAAGATATAAACGTATAGTTCTGAATCATTTTCAATTAAATAACTGGACGTTTTCAACTGAAAAAGTAGGTATGGGCACTGATAACTCAACTGTTGAGTGCCCTAAAACAACACTAACTAACTACTTACTAAAAAGAAAGGTTTCAAGATTGGGTCCATGCAGTGTTAACCAAACATGTAGGCTGCAGCTATTCCCCTTTTGCCAGCCATCTTGCTAAAAAGCTGCTTGCTCACTAGCGGCTCACCTACGGACCTTTTTTCTCTGGATAGCGGGGATGAAATTTGGTACAATTTTCTTGAGCAAACATAATTCAACATTAATTTTTATAATACAACGACAAAATGACGTCCATATTGAGTGGCCTAGGAGATAGGGGCTATTGTAAAAGATAACACGGAGTATCATTAGTACCCTTGCTGCTACTTTAAGCAAACCACTCCATAAGGCTATAGAGCGCTTCATCTTCTCATGTCCACTCTGGCGGCGAACGCTGGAAACGCGCTAGTGAGGATAGAATCTACACATGCTATCCTCGCGCGTAAGAAATTAACTAATTAAGTATTGTGATGTTCTATCGCGCACACAACAAACAGCTCCTACATGGAATCTAGTCTTCAACATCATATTTTAACAGAAACATAATTCATTCCGTGAAAAAATGCATTGGAGACACTAAAAACGTAATCAAACGCCGACTGGTTAACCAACTATACCTACTGTTATTTTGTTAGTTACACATTTCGTACGTTGAATATTATCTGTCCACAATCCACCTACCCACTTGCCATTAGAGCAGGGTTGCCACCAAGTCAATTTTTTTATCCTTGAAAGAAACTAAAAAAATCCTGAGAAATCCTTGAAAACAGTTATTCAGCATTAGCATATTATAACCGCAAAGGAATGTTTCAAATTTTCAGGTTTCATGCCAAAATATGTTATGCCAGCCTGATTTTTGAGAATCTAGTCAACATTACGTGTAGAAACGCATAAGAATCGGAATTTTCTTCGAATATATTTTTAACGTTTTACTTTTACTCACCATAACTACCACTTGCGGGAAATGTTATGCAGTCACTTATGTTTATTTTTACTATTACCTGATGTTCTTTTACTGTCTACATTGCTTTTCGTAGCTGAATTTTAAAAAAAATGTATTAATTTAATATATTTTTTAAAGACAGTAGAAAATCCTAAGATTTAGCCCAAAATCCTGTTATCCTTGAGACACTAAAAATCCTGAGAAAAGGATAAAATCCTTGAAAGTGGCAACCCTGCATCAGAGTGTATATTTGCTGAAGCCACTTATTGGAAGATAAGTGACTGAACACATGCACTGATTCATTATTTCGTGTAAGGAATCTACAAGAAATTACGGAAACAAAACACATTCCCTCTCTCTTATATTAATATATTAAATTCATACCTAGTTGATAAGACTAATTCATTTTTGGCTTAAAACAATCAGTAGCCCTAGATTATATCACAATAAATGGGCTAAGTCCAGATTTACAAAACCCAACCTTGGCCAGGGATCGAACCCATGCCTCCCAAAAGACCACCGAGACCGCGGTAGTGTATTTGTTGCTGAATTATTGGTGCATTTTGATATTATAATATAGTGAATATCAAATTCTTATTAAATCACCACTCCCAGTTATATAGTCCGCGCCCGGCCAGAGGGAGACCGTGGGTTCAATTCCTGTTTTTGTTTGTAGTATTTATATTGGTATTTTCGTAATCACAATAAAACAATCAAATCCCGTCAAGAGTGGGTGAAAAAGGTTTAAAAAATTTAAGTATTGCATTTTAAAACCTGGGCTACCATGATTCCGAGAAAATTAAGCACAAGACCATGTTGACTTGTTATTCCCAATGTTCTTTTATATTGGTGTTTTGTCCAGTAATTTTTTATTTTGCATTCTAATAATTTAGGAACGCATAATGTTTATTGTTTACTGCTTTATTGTCTTCACTCTTCACAAAGCTTGAGTGGCTTTATTGTTGTTGCTTGAATTGAAACGCTGTGTGCTACTCTAATATTGCATTACATTCCATATTAGGCCTATTATAGATTATAGAACATAACTAAACATTTTGCTTTGATATTAATAAATTTAGTCATTATATTTAAATTATTTCAAAGTATTTTGGACTCAGTAACGTTGTACTCTGGAATAATACTACGGCCACAAAAATAAGCGGTTTATATCAATGTCTACGTTCACAGGCGCCCGACAGACTATATCCGTAGGTATTTTAATTATAAATGCTGATATAAATCTATATAAATACTAGAAATACTTTTATATAAATAAATACTAGATTTTGAATTCATAATGAGCCACATGATACCTATTCTATTCCCCCAAAACCTTATATATTTACACTGTGCTTGTGTAGGATCATATGGGTGTTTACAAAGGTATCCTCACTCGGCGGCCATGACGGTGCTACGCCCCCGCGACACTAGCGCATTCTCTAGGTGATTTGAGTCCTCTATTATAATTTGCCCAACATAGGCTTATAATAAATGTCATTTTCTTATGAAGCTACCCTTACTAAGTTGATGCTTCTTCTAATGTCTTTGTTTGTTTGTTTTTATTTGCAACCTTGTAAATACAATACAATACAATAATTACAATTGTAATATTGGCTTTGTCAATAATCTTAAATCTTATATACATTTTCAAATTAGTATAATGTATATATATATATATATATAACCGAAAAACCTAGTTCATTAATATATATATATATATATATATGGATTGTTGTAGGTTGGCTGTAGGCCTATTTTCGACGCGGTTTTACCCAAGATCCTTGTTTTTATCCTATATATATATATATATATATATATTGCAAATAAAAACAAACAAACAAAGACATTAGAAGAAGCACCCACAAACACCACCACAAACACCCACAACTCGTGATCCAACATATACATTTTTATATTATAATTTCAACATAACACTTGAATGTCCTGACCATGGCAATGTTCATTCTCCTTAAGTCAACTCACAACTCATTTACTGCATACATACATTTTTCTTTAAGAAACAGTTTCAGTTTTACCTTAAAGTCCTTCAGTTTTGCTATTTTCTTTAATTCATCAGGCAATTTATTGAAAGGGATTTTACCAGCATCACTGGGTGATTTATTGTTTAGCTTTAGTCTATTCCTGCCCATGTAGATGTTTTGTTTTCTACGCGTGTTATGGTCATGTACTTCACAATTTCTCACTAAAGTGCTATCTATCGTGATGTTCACACATGTAGATTATGTATGAATACACATATTGAGCCGGGACAGTGAGAAGGCCCATTTGCTTAAAATGCTTTCTACATGATCTCCTTCTTTTCAGACCCATTATGACTCTCACTGTCCTTTTTTGCAACCTAAACACTCTCAGTATTTCTCTTGCAGCTGTTACCCCACAAATTTATAGCATTACTGAATATGTGTATCCACCAATGCATAATACACCATCATGAGAAGTTTTCTATCACAATACTGTTTTAATTGCCTTAAAACATACACATATACACGATTTATAGGTTCGGTACTTAGTAGGGATGTCATAGGGTACCCGAGTTACCCGAATCCATTTTTAGGATTCAAATCTTTTTCGGATAGTTATTCGTTTGATAAAAATGACCACAGGCCTAACTGCTTCCTGAGAAACGACATTGGACACCTGCTCCCGGCTGGCGGCAATGGTCACTCTTTTTATTGTTTTTTATGATCAGATATATTGCCTAAAACCTCTGTTTAGGCGATCAAACATGATGCAGATCCGTGGCGAATAGGTTTCCGACGGCTGGAGGTTCTCCCCAGATCCCAGCTACACAGGCAACCTCGTATTACCCGGTTCCCGCAATGTTTGAAACCGAATCCAGATTTTGTTACTCTGTGACACATCTAGTCTAGTAGGGCCTACTTAGGTTTAATCTCTTTACTAATGCCAGGCATTGACTTATTTATTTTTTGTTAATTTAGGATACGGCAGCGAGGAAAGGAACTTGGCTCCTTGCGTAAAAAAACGAGGCAAAGTCTGAATGGGAGGTACACTTTTTCCCCCGATTCCTCTTCCAATAGAATAGAACTAGGAAAACGCTAAAGTCCCGTTGCGTTGTACGTGCGTTGTACACCGGTACGTGCAACACGACCCGAGTACGACATTCACATAATGTTACATACCAATAAGTCTTTAAGGTCACCTGTACCGAAGCAGTAACAGAAAAAAAAACAAAAAAAAAAACAGACATTCGAGCCATAAGAGTCAAGTGGAGAAGCTCGCTCAATAATAATATGTTTCACATGGGTGATTCTGGTGTTCATAGTCAGTTGACATAGCCAATTATTAATGAATGTTACAATTAGCCGTCCTAGACCTATCTAGTACATCATGATCATCACTTTGAGATCATTGATAATTTAATCCTTTCATCGTCCGTGTTTCAGATCGTTCCAGTCCCCGCTCTAGTCGAACATTTCAAACGTTAACACCACCTCACTGTCTGCGAAAGATGATTAAAGAAGGAGGATATTGCATGTTCTGCTAGATCAAGCAGAAACCACCTAGCTGAGCCACTGCAAGTCAGCAGGCTGCAAGACTATGGAGCGTCTAACAGGTAGAGCACGTGGCTATTAACTTGAGTTTAGTAGGCAATAGGCCACTTTGTACCCATTCATCATGAACCATTTTAAATTTAAATGCAATTGTTAGTTATAATGTGTAATTGAGTTATTGTAAGTGTAGACAGACCTACTGGTACTGTACCTGGGTGTAAATTCTTAAACACACAACACAATTTTAACAACACACAAGTTCACAATTTTTAAAACATTCCTTTCATAAATATTTTTATTGATTTAATTTAATTTTTATATAACTTTTATTACATTATACTACACTCAAATGACAGTTTAAACAATTATATCTTGGTACTGTCATTTAACACAAATTTTTTAATTTTTTTGATCATGAAATTTGCGAAAATAGTGGCGAGTTCTTTTACGCTAGCCGCCCCCATAGTGGCTCCTTTATTTCACGGTCAAGGAGCGAAAGCAGAGCGGGTTCGCGAGCTCTTTGACATCTCTAGTTTAATAAACTTATAAATTTATCTCCTGTTGATTTTGCCTAGGCAATTCAATGAATGGAAACCGAGGTCTAGGCCCGCCTGTATGAGACCAGCCTGCTTGTTACACGACAATAATCACGTCATCATCTGAATAATCCCCCGCATTGGAATTACTCTGATTTCCAGAATACCAGACTCGCCGTCACTGTCTGACACTTCTACAACAGTATTACTATCAAATTCACCTTCACTTTCAATATCACTGAAATGATTCTCACTACAAACTATCAATAATACCGTCAATATCAATCAACATCAAAGAACGCGCTAACGAGATGTTGACTTCATCGTGTAACACACCTATCCCAAAACTCAGCCCTAAAAAGGTGGAGTTTCTTTGGCCAACCAATGAAAAAATCTATTCACATGTAGCCAATGAGCCAATGAGTAAACTAACACGGAGATTTCAAAGCCAGCAGGAATATTCAAACTCAAACAAAGCTCGTCACGGCCACTGTTGGAGCGTTTCAAAATGCGTATGACGTAATATTACGTCCAGAGGGCTGCGGGGACAAACCTGTCGTGACGAGATAACTCGTCATAGCCACTGAGCTGGTTAACTTGCTTCTTTTTTGTTCCACATAGATACTAGAGCATCATACCAATCTAAAATGAACCTTTATTACATCGTGCTTTGAAAGTTGAAACTGTGCACAAATATATACTCAAACACACAAATATATGCATTCCAAAATCACACCCCTTCTTGGTAGGCTTAATCAGTATATTTTGACCGAACAACTTGCCCAAATTAGAAAACAAAATATAGAGGATTTACAGAACAGGCTGTCGAGTACGTCAATAATAGCCAGTATTTTTTTGGATCAAAATCCTCCAAGGTCACGGGGCATAAAGATTGTCTTATGTTATTTCTTATGGGAGATTTTTGCCGATGGGACCTAGCTCGAAAAATACCAAGTTCGACATTTTTTTCCCGGATCAAGGTGGACCCAATAATTTTTCTGTTGATTTCTTAATTCATAACTAGTTAGCCTGAATGAATTATATTTTTTTAGTTTAGCAGGTGAATACCCCTTGGGAGATGTTGGCAGTAAAAACAAAATACCCCAAATTCCAACAATTATCATGGGGCTACATTGTGTTGTTGGTTCTAGGTGATGGCATGAGCTCTTGCAGTTTCTCTGCGAGCCACCATCGAGGTTATGCTAACCAAGGCGTACGAGAGGGCGAGCCTTACAATGCCCGGAACCCACACGCATGTCACGAAGAGTCTGCTTTCCCTGCAGCTCGCCAGCTCATCGAACTACTTTCCGAGTGCTTTGACCAATCCGTCGACTGTTATATTCACCATTGACCTGAAACAGTCAAATATACTAATGGTTAATGCCCAAGCCTGTGATTTGCTGGGATATACATCGGAAGAATTTAGCCGTATTAAATTTGCAAAACTCATTTCTGGTGAAAAAAATCAAAGGAAAGTCTTGGCTTTGGGAGACATGGATTGCAAAGACACTTCCTCCAGCATGTACACAGGAAAAGTGGTAAGAAAGCTGTCAATACTTAAATTTTTAACAAATATAGGCTACGTTTTGTTTGCATAATCACTGCATTTCTTCACAAGTAGGCTTGTTAATTTCTTTAAACTATATATATACCCTATATGTTTCTCATTTATTTATTATAGGTTAAAAGGGTATAATTTTTCATGAGTCCCAGAAGCATGAACATTTCAAAATGTTTTTTTGACAAAAATAAATTATGTAGGGCCTACACAACTTGTTGGTCTTTATTGCGGTGTGTTAAGGGCTGTGCAAAACTCGAAATTTCGAGACGAATGACTCGAGAATTGTTCAAGAACGTACGAAAAGTCTGTCGTGGCAGGCATAATATTCCATATTCTGATGCGCTCTTCAGCAGTCTTCTAGCCGACAGCAAACAGCTGACTGGTAATGTGCAGGCGAGCTTGATGCTCTTGCTTTGATGCCGTGCACACCGACACTGCGCATGTCTCCAAAGAATTCAGATAAAGACCTATCTTATTCTTCTTTGGTCTAATATTGATATGTCGCGGAAATACGTTCGACCTCGGCTCGAAATCGACTATCGATTTTTACGTCGCTTTTAGGCTGCAAGTGTTTGAGCTTCTGTCATTCCGTGAACGACTCAAATTTTGTATGTAGGCTTATATAGGAGATGGACCTTTAGTTCTTTACTGTCCGTATTATTTGAAGAAATTAGTGTTCCCAATATGTGTTTTAAATTTTAATACAATTAGAAGGTAAAGCACAATATTGTAATACGACTTGAAATAAACATAGTTATGACTGCCTTAACCGTACTTATTGTGTTATGGCCCACAGCAACTTAAGAGCATTTATTCAATGCACAATGATGTGGGCTGAACTGCTGCTGGCCTAGCTAGGCCTCACCTAGGGCCTAAAATAATATTGTTCTTTGAATCTCAATTAGAAAGAACACAATGTAAATAGTGGAGGCAATTTAGAAATAAGCCTAGCCTAAACAGTAGGCAATAATTTTAGTTTCATGTTTTATCAATAATTAGGTTTGTTCTTTTGTCCACCAATTTTTACACCTTTTGATATGTTCTTTTGACCAGTTGTAATTATTACAGTTTTTCTTCCAAAGATGTGTTCTTTTCTCCATGGGGGTAATTGCAACTTTTACACTTTTTGCACTGCCTCTTGAGGAGGTGTAAAGGTGTAGCAATGGATTCGCGCCAATTTCAAAAGCAGCACCGTTATAATGTGCGATTGTTTAATAAATGGAAGATAAAACTGGTAATAATAAGAGCTTGCAACTTGTAGTATTGTTTCCTTTCGTTTTCGAATCCCAGTAACAATTAGTAGGGCAGCCTCTCTCGTTGCCACGGGTCTTGGTTCAAATCCAGGGTAAGACATGGTTCTTTTGTCCCCCAAGCACCAAAGTCTAGGAGGGAAGCCCCCTCACTGGTTGTGCTGTGTTGTGACTTTCCACCCTTCCTATCTCTAACCTATTATCTTAGAATGAATGAAGAGGCACCCTTGCCCAGCAACAGCAGGAGGGGCAGCTTTTCTCTTGTTGCCAAGGGTCCTGGTTTGAATCCAGGGTAAGTCATGTAGCACTAGAGTTGGGAGGGAAGCCCCCTTACTAGTTGTGCTGACGGTGTGGCTCAGTATGAATGGTGTGTGAAGTAACCTTGCTGATGATGACAACATGCATGCAGAATTTACTTCTTGCGTGGCCCTACCACAGGTTTTATTGTGTGTTGTGAGTTTTGCTTGCATGTAGTTAGCTGATTTTTAGTGGCCACCATCCGCCTGATGAGTCCCAGAAGGACGAAACGCGTCCTTCTAACAACAAAGTAAGTAACAAACAACTTTAAATTAGCTGCAGTTGTCATCAGCAGGTGAAAAGTTTTGTTGCCCCCAGCCCTTCAGGCTGGGCTTTATGTTCTCTATGCTTTCCCAACCTGTCAACCTGTCATTAAACTAGCCAGTTGGCCTTTTCCAAAGTTTAGTAAAAATATATTTAGGGTAGTAGTAATAGAGTTGTAATAAAATACGCAAAGATATGTTATTGAGTGAGATATCTTCTGAAAGTATTTGAATCAAATGTCAGCTGGCATGAACATAACCTCCAAATTTGCTGCAAAATTACAACAAAATTGTTCTTTATTCCACACAAAAATGATTACACTTTTTACCCGTATTTAACTCTTGATTATAATATTCATCCAAGGAAAATGGTTTAACTCTTTATTATGTACTTGATGTTCAGGTGGAATTCCGCTCCAAAGCTGGAGTCTGTGTGCCTGTCTTTCTATGGCTCAAGCCCCTGGGAGCAGATTGTCGGTGCTTGGCAATTGCAGAGCCAGTGCAGCGAACAATGGCAAAAGTAATTAGCACTACAGTACTCTTTTCATTATACAGTAAAACCCCAAGCACAATTGTTGGGTCTGGTATCACAGTCGTAGCAACCAATGTAGCTACTTTTTTATGATCCCAATGAGTGATAAAATTGTGATTTAATTGTGTACAGTACATCTTCAACTGTGCAAGTAGGTCACCTTACTGACAAATCCTATACTTTTGTATTATAGTGTCTCTTGGATACTAATAAAAACAAACAAACAAACAAGTAATGTTATCTACGGTAGAACATCTACGACTCTATTTACGACAAATGTGCTTGGACCTTTAACTCTTGTGGATTCAAACTCGAGTACTAATTAAAATTTCTGTGAAATTCAACCCAGTATTGAAGCCTCTACAGAAGCTTTGGGTAAAAAGTGAAGGGTTACTCAGGAATGTTCTTAATTATTTTTTTGTTGAAAAAACACTTTAACGACCATACCAGAGAAATTTCAAATTATTTCTAAACAGGCGCACACAAGTGCTTACTAAATAAAACACAAAACCCCAACTCAAACCCAACAACAAAACCACAAACACATGAACACTCACCTCATTCAATCCCCCAAAACTACAAAGGCTTTAGTTGGCAGCACTGCAATACGTCATTGGGGGAATGACGGAATGGGGGGAATGACCCCCCTTCTTTTCAGCCAACATACAACACACTCACTCACTACGTAAACAACATATGTCAATCAACTCAAGCCTTTCAAATGACCAAAATACATACCCAAATCAACGCACGCCGACTTAAGAGTGAACACTCCACAAACCATGTAAGTAACATAAACATTCACCATAAATTGATCACCTTCACCATACAATTCTGTTCTCACTAAGTAACCCTTCACAATTGCCAAGCTTTGGTATAGCTCAATGATGAATATATTTCAATTCAAAATTTGCTAGCTTAAACTTCGATATTTAGAGTCAACTTGAATTATAGTGGCACTACTGCAGTAATTCATGTACACCATCGATCATATTCATAAGTAAATCAAGGGGTCTGGAAGATACCTACCGTTATCGACATTGCTTGTGAATATTCGGTTTGTTCTGGCGTCGCTATATTCACAGCGCTATCACTCGCTCACGTCATCTTGCGGGCCGCGAGGAAACATGGCAGCCCTATTTAACGTAGTACTATGTGGACTTTTGGGACTTTTAAATACTGGGCCCAGGACGTACTTAATACTAACACAAGGTTTGTATACAGTATTCACAAAACCCTGCATAACCTTAGAGCAGGCTTATTTCTAGTGTAGAAATCAAATAGGGCCAGTTTTTTTAGAGTACAAACAGGGCAAGCCCTCTACACCTTGCCCATTTGCTGGGGCTGGCTTTGTGAATTTACTATTTAGTGCTAGCTTGGTGTGACTTTTAAAGGTGCCTAATCGAGGTTTGTCGAGTGAGTGTCGGTTATATGTCGGTAAAAGATTACCCTTGATTTACTTCTGACGCCGATCGTACATTCAATTTATCTAGTACTTCTTTTTCATTTTTATTTATGCTTTGTTTCAGATAACATTGGAATCACATGCGATGATAATCGGTGCTGACTCCGAAGCCTGTGCACTATTTCAATCAAATGAGTTAAAAGGACTAAACCTCAGTGACCTCATACCTAGTTTTTGTGAAATAGGTTCTACAGTAGATTTAAACAATGACCACAGTAATAAGAAAATGTGTTGTGGAGTGACTTTTGAACCTCACCATACATTCCCTTTGATTCTCCGTATTTTAAAGAATGATGGTGCAACTATGCCCACATATACTGCTTTAATTCGGGTGAGTTATTATTATATTATCTGACTTTCAAATTTCAATATAGCTAGGTAAAAAGGTATTAATTATTAGTTTATTACCACTGTTTTTTAGTAGGCCTACATTTGTGTCCCCTTTAGACAGTTTTTGGGAGGAATGCGTTACAGGTGACTATAGTAGTTAGTTCAGTTTAGATTGGAGAAGGGTTGACAGGTTGGGAAAGCATAGAGAACATAAAGCCCAGCCTGAAGGGCTGGGGGCGACAAAACTTTTCACCTGCTGATGACAACTGTAGCTAATTTAAAGTTGTTACCTTAATCCACGACGCGTTTCGTCCTTCTGGGACTCTTCAGGCGGATGGTGGCCACTGAAAATCAGCTAACTACATGCAACCAAAACTCACAACACATAACCAAACCAGTGGTAGGGCCACGCAAGAAGTAAATTCTGCAAGCATGTTGTCATCATCAGCAAGGTTACTTCACACACCATTCATACTGGGGCACACAGTCAGCACAGACAGTAAGGGGGCTTCCCTCCCAACTCTGGTGCTCGGGAGACAAGAAATCCATGACTTACCCTGGATTCGAACCAGGACCCTTGGCAACAAGAGAAAAGCTGCCCCTCCTGCTGTTGCTGGGCAAGGGTGCCTCTTCATTCATACAAAGAGAAGAGGTTAGAGATAGGAAGGGTGGAAAGTCACAACACAGCACAACCAGTGAGGGGGCTTCCCTCCTAGACTCTGGTGCTTGGGCGACAAAAGAACCATGTCTTACCCTGGATTTGAACCAAGACCCGTGGCAACGAGAGAGGCTGCCCTACTAATTGTGACTGGGATTCGAAAACGAAAGGAAACAAGACTACAAATTGCAAGCTCTTGGCTATAGCACAGGTACACGTGCTATATTAGCTCTTGGCTGCAGATGAAGAGGTTGAAGGAAAAGACGAGTAGGGTCCAACAGGTTCATCACCTGCTAGGCCCCCCCAGCAGGACAAGGAGTCACACTTGTTATGAACAAGGAAACACGGACCCACCAGAGGGTGTAGAGTAGGCTCGCCCATCTCGACCCCATAGGTGAAGAAAGATGGAAAGTGATAGGTGTCAAATGACTTGGTTGTTCAATTAGTTTGGAAAAAGGGCCAAATGGCTAGTTTAGTTTAGATTGGAGAAGGGTTGACAGGTTGGGAAAGCATAGAGAACATAAAGCCCAGCCTGAAGGGCTGGGGGCAACAAAACTTTTCACCTGCTGATGACAACTGTAGCTAATTTAAAGTTGTTACCTTAATCCACGACGCGTTTCGTCCTTCTGGGACTCTTCAGGCGGATGGTGGCCACTGAAAATCAGCTAAAATACATGCAACCAAAACTCACAACACATAACCAAACCAGTGGTAGGGCCACGCAAGAAGTAAATTCTGCAAGCATGTTGTCATCATCAGCAAGGTTACTTCACACACCATTCATACTGGGGCACACAGTCAGCACAGACAGTAAGGGGCTTCCCTCCCAACTCTGGTGCTGGGAGACAAGAATCCATGACTTGTGTTTAATGGGGGGTGAGGGGAGGCAGACAGCTTACCTGGTCTGTGACTGCAGGGATCTTGTCGATATTAAGTAAGAGACAAATAAATATACATATTACACACTGTCTTGGCCAAACAGGGCCTTGCTCACTGGATGAGAGCGGAAAGATAACTAACCTAGGTCTATGCAGCCAGTGGCACTGTTGGGTGGAAGTGGAAGGGGAGAGGGGGGAGCAGTGGAGGGACCCTAACAAATGTTGAGGTTAGGGGGTAGCATTGGTGATCCACTTGAGCCAGCTCCCACCTTTTGAGTTCATGCTCATTTGCAGTGGGCAGGTAGGGCTCTCACAACACTGGCCTGGTAGCATTCATTAAAAGGCAGGTTGTGAGAGACAGCATGTAGGGCCATAGGTTTCTCAGTGCTGCCTGCCTTGGTGTCGTGTCTGTGGCCATTCATTCGTGTGTTGAGGGCATTGGTAGTGAGGCCTATGTATTCAGCTGGGCATCTACTGCACCTCAACTGGTAAATGATGTTGTTGGTTTGGCAAGTGTTGTGTCCCTGGATGGCGTAGGTTCTGTCCGTGGCTCTCGCTGTAAACGACTCGGTGGGTAGGTTGAGTTGGCATGTCTTACAGCGAGCGCTGTCACAGGGGTAAGAGCTGGGTGGTCGGGCTCCTTAGGGTGTGAAGGTCTTGCTCCGGAGGTTGCATTTAACCAACAAGTCCTGAATGTTGGGGGGACGCTTGAACGTAGCCCGCGGGATGTCTAGGTTTTTGGTCAGCGCCGAGGTGTTCAGCAGATGACTATTCCGCTTGATAATGCCCTTGAGGGCATGTAGGCCCGGGTGCCACTGGGTGATGAGGGGGATTGTGTTCCCTTGTGTGCAGGGGCACAAGTCATCCTTATTGGAGCATGTTCTCCGGCCCCGGGTGGTCATGGAAAAAGGTAGGGCCTGCTTCATCGATGAGGGGTGACAGCTGTCGGAGTGGAGATGGTAGGCTTGAAGTGGACCTTGGTTCTGAGCTGGCCTTCCTCCTGGAATAGGTCCACATCGAGAAATGTCACCTGGTTTTCTGAAATGGCCCACGTGAACTTCCCCGGGAAGCTCGAATTCAGAATGTCCAGGAACGGGAGAAGTGTCTCCATCCCATGGATCCAAATGCAGATGATGCCGTCAATGAAGCGGAGCCATAGAGTGGGAATTAGTGGCTGTCCAGTAAGGACATCTGCTTCTAGTTTTCCCATGAACAGGTTCGCATAGGAAGGGGCCATGCGGGTGCCTTAGTTTCATGGTAGTGTTTATCTCAAAAGGTGAAGTTACTGAGAGTGAGAATCATCTGAACTAAACCTTTTCTTTTGTTCCTTTTTTGGGAACTTTTGTGGGATTGCATTCTTTTTCCAACATCAGGAACTTGAATTTAAAAATATACTAGTTTATGGGAACTTGGAATACATTTAACGTTTTCTGAAAAGTGAAAAGTAGGGATAACATCAGGTTGTAAAATACGCAACTGGTTCCAGCTCCCTGTGGGATCCGGATCCTATTTCTCCGTCACAAGGGGTTTGATGGTTCGCTTCCTATGTGTGCAATGCTGGTTGGTGGGGGAGAGAGGAGCGACAGCACGTCTTGTGGCTATGCACTAATCACATCAAATCAAAAGTTGTTTTTTCTTGGCTCAATCGGCATAATTTACCAGATAGGATACAGGATGTGCATTTGAACAACGTATTTTTTATTTAGCATAAATTAATAAAATGATTTCTAATATAGTATGAATTTTTGTGTTGTCATAACTTGTAATTCATTTGTATGGAGTTTGGGCCGTATGTTATCAAAATAGTATTGTTTTTTATTTTGGTTCCAGGTATTAACAAACCTAAGTGGCTTGATAGTAATTGATGCAAATGGTTTTATAAAAAGTTGCAACAATAATTTTACTCATTTGATGTTTGGATACACTCAGGGCGAGTTACTTGGACAAAGTATCGCAATCATAATTCCAAAATTTATTGCTACATGGCACAACAGTGAGATCAGTAACACAATTAGTCATTCCTCACTCGCGATCTCCGATGTAGAAACGGCCGACGATACTAAATCGTATGCATCTGCAACTGGAAGCGACTTTGATATGAAATCTTGTGATCCTTCCGAGTACGTCGATCTAGTTTCCGCAGAAAGAGACATTCTTAATGAGTGTATCGATCTGATCAGCGAAGATGGTGACGTTATTCCGGAGTATGTTGATCAAGATGAAGATGTACTCGACTTGCCAAATGGTTCACTGAAGAGTTGTCACATAGATGATCACTCTAATGTTATGATTGATATGATGGTTCAAACAGTCAATTCTGCCCGTGGTGTAACATTCGGTTTGCCTCCGGGTTCATTAGAACTAGCCGTTTGTGATGACAAGGACGAAGATCTGGACGATAATACTCCGACTGTGTCTCCTCACAATTTTGACGACATATTCGAGCTTGCAGACACGCATCTGGTAGAGACGGATGACGATAGAGACGTCGTAGTTAAGTGCTCAACGCCAACCGTTCCTTCTTTGAGGGTCGATAGTCCCCCCACGGCTTCCGACGAACTTGATTTTATGAGTGCGGACGAGACTGACGGTCTTTCCCTAGATGGAGACGAAATTGATCGCACACCTGTTCCTATAAAAACGTCCACACCAATTCGCAAGCTCTCGTCCTCAATGAAGAAGATGATAGAAGATCCATTTGGAGACCACAGCCCTGATGGAGTGAAGCATGACATGTTTGCAGGACGTGGAAAACACAAAGATGGTGCTTATCTAGGTAAGACTACCCACTACTTAACGTTCTGGCACACACAGGAAACTATCAACCTAAGTCTAACTTATATCCTTGGTTTTATAGTTGGCAACCGTGACGCTGTTGTATGGGTTCAATCCCCGGGGAGGCATTTTTTAATTTCTGTCTAAAATACCATCTTACTGTATATGTAGTATAAATTTATTTAACCCTTTATAGGGCAGTGGTTTCTATATTTACCACCACCTTTCAAAATCTACACAATTAAATCTGACAGTTTTTCATATTTGACACCCGGTCAAAAAGCTGCTTTGTTTTGTTCCGAATTGTAGAATTTTTCCTTACTAAATTCTAATGATTAGAACGATTTTTGTAATGGATCAAAAATCGAATTGTGTATAAAAACACAAAAATACACAAATTTCCGGGATGTCCCGGATATTTTGCTTGCCTGTAGTAGATTCAATTTGAACATGAAAAAAATGGAAAAAAATGAAAAATTGCAAAAAAATCTATTTTTTGAAAATATACTCAAATTTTGGATTTTTTTTCAAATTTGATGCCAATTTGGAATCCAAAATCAGCATTTTTTTCCTAAAAGATCAAGGAAAAAAATCAAAAAAAATTCTAAAATTCACAAAAAAAATCACAAATTTCAAATTGTTTGGGTAGAAAGAAAAATTTTGGGTCCCAACATTATGCCCTATAAAGGGTTAACACTTCATTTCAACATCATTCATCATCTTCATCATTCTCTTTTACTGCAACACCAACTCTTTACTGTTTGCTGTCCTCCCACCATCTCTCTTTTGCATCATCTATCCACTCCTCTTCTCTCTCCACATTTGTTTGTGCCTTGCCTTGCCTTGCCTTCTGTCTCAAAAGGTCTTCTCTGTCTTTGACTCAAATGCTTGTCTTGGGATTCTATTCTTTTCATGGAAGTGTAACCATACTATTGCAGTCAATCCTTCCCCATGTTGAACTTGTACTATTCACTAGCTAAACTCAAAAAAATTATTTCATTTAGGCTAATTGGTTATGAATGTAGAAAGTAACAGAAACATTATTGGGTCCACCATATAACCCAAAAAACAATTTCTAAACTTTGTAATTTTCTATCTAGGTCCCATCGGCAAAAATCTCCCATAAGAAATAACATGGGGACAATCTTTATATGCCCCGTGACCTTGGAGGATTTTGATCCAAAAAAATATTGCCCAATTTGGCAATGTTACGTACTCGACAGCCTTTTCTGTAAATTTAATAGTATATTTTGTTTTATAATTTGGGCAAGTGGTTTGGTCAAAATATGCTGATTTAACAAGAAGGGGGGTGATTTTGGAATGCATATTTTTGCGTGTTTAAGTGTATATTTGTTAGGGGTGTGCAAATCCAATTTTGAATTTTGAATCCGAATCTCGAATCCCAAGCAAAAAGATTCGCGAATCCGAATTCGAATCCGAATCCAAAATTAGTTTACCTCACACGGAACAAGTAACATAAAGAAATGCCATAATTTCATGGTCCCGTGATGTTTTCCATTGTTTTTATCACGTGTTTGGGACTCCGTGAGATCTTCAACCAATCAACAACACCTTCATCCATCCAGCCTTCTCTGAAAGCGAAGTATTTAATTCGCGCGGTAGGCCTATCTTATCTTTTGGCATTGTTCTACTTTTCAAGATAACATCGCGAGGAAACTTCTTGCTGTCATTTAAAGCACATTAGTAGGCCTAAACATAACATTTATTGTATCCGCTGGCCTTTTCATAGACCCGCACTTATTATTACGTACGAGTTCGGAGATAGGCATCTTTCAATGCAAACGCATCGCTATGTGAAGGGAGACTTGACTGACGTAAACACGGCACCCGCCTGTCTTCCGAGCCGGCAGCCGGCCGGCTAGGGCTCGCGTGAGTGAGAGAGACAGAGCGCGCTGCGCCATAGGGCCTTGCGCATCGCCTGCAGGCAGCCTGCCAGCATCGTCCAAGAGAGAAGAGAGGAGAGCGCACTGTTGTTTTTCGAACGCTACTTGCGAGAAAAACATTGCGTTTTGTTGAACAACAAGACGCGAACGGAAATTCTTCGTTTACGTACGCGGCTGACATGTTATCACGTGATCGATCGCAAACTATTAAATCGACCTATCGATATATTTGCGAATTTCTCGAGAGTTTGGCGCCGGATTCGAATTTTCGAATACTTCGAATTTTTATGTTTTCGGATTCGACCAACGAATCGAATTCGAATACTAAAAGATTCGATAATTTCGAAGCTTTGCACACCCCTAATATTTGTACACAGTTTCAAGACATGATGTTATAAAGTGCCATTATTTTAGATTGGGACAGGACGATCCTCTAGTATCTATGTGGAACTAAAAAGAAGCAGGTTAGAGCCAATTCAAGAAATTTACCAAAATGCAAATTTTTGCAAATTTCTAGAAATTGAAAAATTTGTGTAAAATCACAGTTACATCTTACAAGATATAATTTTTTAACATACATTTTAGTGTATGCTCTAGATTATGTGGTAAAAAATAATTTTTGGGGGTAATAGTCTCTTTAAGGCTCTCGATTCCTCAATAATAAACTTTATTTGGTCTCAAATATAAAGGTGCCAATACCTAATGTAAAGTGTATGGTCAGCTTAAGTTTTTGTACGAGAGTAAGAATACATTGGTAATCTAGACATACACATTTTACACGAATCCAACTTTTAACGATTGGATCTGAATTTGTTAACATTATCATTCATTTTGTTATACATATTGATCACAGTGTCCTTATGTTTGTGTAGATTACTGGTAGGCCTGACTCAAATACTTAATAAAGCAAAGGTGTTATTTAATATTTACGTGTAATATGTAGGTAGGCCTATGGACAATTGGAAATTAATCCAGAAATTATAAAATCCATCTCGGCAGGATATCGAACCCCGGTTGTCATTCGGGTACTTTACCCCTAAGCTACAGAGACAGTTAACTTAATAGTATTTCAGGATTGTTGATGCAATAAAAATTTGAATAGATTGGAACAGTAGTGCAATGATTCTGCTGCCTTTGAACTGGCCGACTAAACATTATTTTTATAACGTCATTACCTAACGCAGGTATGAGCGAGGGTTTATTTTTCAATTCAATTAATCGGGGATTATATGGAAATCAATTAGAAGGCTAGGGTTTGATACTCCGCTGAGATGGATTTTTTAAATTTCTGGATTGATTGATTTCCATTTAATCAATTTCACCTACATTAGTGTTTCCCAATTAATTAAATTAAGAAATAATATGTAGGCTTAGTGCATAAGTTATACATTTAAATAATCATTCCTAACTTCTTGATTATTTTCTATTAGACATCCGCTGTCGAGTGAGACTTGTTCGACCAACTGAGAGTAATAATCGTAAATACCTTGTTTGGGTGTCGCTCGATACGGTGAACCGTACAGGTAATAAGGACGCGGAACCTGTATTGTCACCGGTGGTGGACTCGGGTTCACTGGAAGAAAGTAGTAGGTGGTGAGTGTCATTCATACTTCACATTCAAGTACATTTGCTTATTATCAAACCTAATCTAATGTATCACCGCTTCACTAATTCAAGTGATTTTAACTCCATTTTAATTAAAAATTGATAGTTTGCACAGTTTAAGTTGTTTATTGGTTGTTTTTAGTTCTGATAGCCCTACCATGCCAAGCAGGCCTCCATCCATGCTCAGCGTTCCCGAAGAACATCTGGTTTCTGGTGCATATGGCCAGAAGTACACCAACATTAAACAAATCGGAAAAGGGGCGCATGGATTTGTATATCTGGCTTATCAGAATTGTGATCATCGTTTGGTAAGTAGTCTTATGATAGTATTTGTGAATTATTTATGCTATCATTGACAGTTTGCACACAACCAATTTACTAATAACTTGAGGTACATGTACATTGTACTCCCGGCGTCAGAAGTTGATCAAGGGCTGAGTATTGTAGAATATAGATGCAACGAGACCCCTTGATTTACTTCTGACGCCGGCTATACATACATAGCATTTACATTTTTCAAGTGTCATTTAATAGGGTTTTGACTTTAGTATCATCTATTTTTTGCCATTAAAAAACTTGGGTATGAAGTTTTCCCATATTTTAATTTTAAAAAGATAATGCTATCAGGTTTTAATTAATATCAACCGAATTAAAATTTGTATAGGCCCTACATAGATAAATTATAGATTAATGATTAATATTCAATATATTATATTAAATAAATAAATTTAGATAGGACTGTAAAACCTTAAGTTTTAAATGAAAACACCGCTATACACAAAACACTATTTTTACGTAGGTAGGTACCTCTACTAAACTAATTTAAACGAAGTTGGTGATACTGTTCAGTATTACACAATGTGTGTAGGCCTATCCTACTGGGGTTGGTATTTCGATGTTGAATGCAAATTTCCGACATCAAATTGAAATTTATTCTTATTCAAAATTATTGATTATTTACCTTTTTATGTGTTAGGCATATAATCAGTAGGCCTACAGTATTTGGAATATTCATTATACCCTTTCAAATAATACCAACATAGGCCTATATAAATATATTCTTGCAAGGCCAAATGGCAATGTTATTTGGAGTGGAAGAGATCACAGGAGCTGGGAAAGAATAGGACTAGTTCACTAGAGAGTGAGAGCAACATCAATTTTCATCAAATGTAGGCCAAAATGAAATTAATATGTTCACTTTTCTTTCCCAACCCATTCCCAATATGGTACTACTGCATTAAATATATGATTGTTTATAGTAAAGTAACCCCTGAAAATAAACCATGAAGCGACTTGTCAAATACAAGGTGTTAACTCATCTTCACTGCTGTGTACTCTGATCACTAAACAATCCATTAAGTAGAAGATGGACGGTTCAAAAGTTGCCAGATTTGTCGCGTAACTTGATTGCTAGCCCTGATACATGACTGATAAAACAAATAAACAGTGGTGGCACCCACTGATATGTGATTGGAATCTGCTAATTTTTATTGCTGTGTGATCTGATTATTGTTGGTGAAATTTTCCAGGTTACAGTTATTTAGTGTATACCTACTTGTTAGCAACTTGCATTACAACAAACTCTTGACAACTTCTGAATTGCCAATCACATTAGTCCTCCTTGGACTAGTCACTAGAGACATACAAAATTCTCCTAAACAATGGATTTTATGTGATGTTTTTCCCTAGGTGATAACCAAATTCATCAACAAACTCCATATCATGCCGGCAACGCTTACGTTAGACGATGATTATAATACGGTGCCATTTGAAATAAAGATACTGACAGAATTAGATCATCCTGGCATTGTCAAAGTGATTGAAGTGTTGCAGAATGATAATTTCCATACAATTGTTATGGAAAAACACGGACCATGCATGGATCTTTTTGAATTTATTGACCGGCGTCCGAAAGTTGATGAAGCACTGATAAGTTACATATTTCGTCAGGTAAGTCATTGAACAATTTCATGGTCCTAAATAACATACCCTAGTTAGTAGTTACAAGCGAGATAACTCAACAAATTTGTTGCCACTGTTGACCCAGGCATTAATTTATGTATATATTATTTTATTCACTTTAATTTACATATAACAAGAAATTATTTGAAATACAAAATACTTCAAAACTCAGTATTTTAAAATACAAGATACAACATTGGCAAATTTGTATCTGAAATAAAAAATACAGTTGTATATTGAAAATACTCAACACACATTTTAACTTCATTTATTTTCATTGTAGACCTACATAATTATGTGATTATGTGGATGATTGTGGTGACTGATGAAATACTAAAAAGCAATTTCACAGGGCCCTTCATGTGATTTTAGGACACAGGTCAAAATTTCTATTTTTGTTATATATTATTGGACGAGTGAGCGGAGCGAACTATGCCAACAACTCCCTATGGCAAGTTTTCTTCACTTCGTTGTGTTTATGTGTGTCTGTGTGTTTGATTCCAGTCTCCTCCACGCTGTTCTACATCTTTTCTCACACTATTCTGCCATTGTTGTCGTGATCTGCCCCTTGGTCCTCTACCTGGAATTTCCAATTCCATCATCCTTCTCGGTAATCTTGATCTTTCCATCGGCATCCTTTTGACATGTTCGAACCACTTTACCATTCTCTCTCCAATTTGCACCATTAATTTCCTCACGCCTACTTGATCTCGGATATCATCATTCCGTATTCGGTCCCATCTAGTCTTACCTACAATGCTTCTCAAAAACTTCATATCTACAGCCTGCACTAGGCTCTCATCCACTGTTGTCATATTCCAAGTCTCTGCTGCATATATCAGTATTGGAACAAAATAGGTCTGGTAGATGGTAACCTTGCACTTCTTTGGTACTTCTCTGTTCCACATGAGATCTCGGATAGATTGGAATAACCCAACAGCTTGCTGCGTCCTTCTTCCTATCTCTGGTTGAATCCTCCCATCGCATGCTACTATACTCCCCACGTACTTAAAATTCTCCACTTGCTTTAAAATCTGTCCTCCTGGTAGAATCCTGACATTCTTTGCTTTATCTCGTGTCATCAGCATTGTTTCACTCTTGCCACTTCCAAACACCAGTCCATGTTCTCCTGCCACCACACTCCACTACTTTATTTTTTTAAACTTAAAGTTTGCTTTGGAAAAATTATCCTTTCTCACCAATGTTACCACTATGAATGTTGACAACTGACAAAAATTTCAGAATTATATCTTGCCCTGCCAACTTACAAAAAATTAATTTCTGCAAAAAATCGTGTTTTTCAGAGCCTTATTAAATTGGGTTTGATTTGAGGAGCATAAAAATGGATGCAGAACATATCAATACGAAATGGAGATACTGAATTGAGCTTTCCAACACATATTTTAGATTCTTGATAGCTATAATACTTTGGCGTTGGCGATGTGATACTTTTGGTTGAGATACAACGAGACATCTCGATTAGGCTACCGAATGATACACGTTTAATTATTACGGCTCCCTGTCAACGTTTGGTTTTCCCGCTTATCGCATTATTGTGATAAGAACCACAGTGCAGACATTTCACTTGTGACTCCAATACGGGCTAATGTGAGCTCGTGTAAAACCCGGTTTCACTGTGCAAGCAAGGACTTTGGCGTTTTCAGTTATTAAAACATAAACATTAGGTTGGGAATATGCAAAAGAAATCGCAGTAAATTTTAAATGTAATGAGCACTATACTATTTTTTTTAATAACCGGCTTAAATGTGGAAGCAAGGAAATGGTAGACTTTCCAACGATTATTTATAGATGAACATGAATTTGAAATGTGGAAATGTTGTCAGATAGACATTAGCATGTCCTTCCTGAATAATATAGCAAGGTTTCAAATTGAAATAAGAGGTCAAAAAATGGTCCAGAATGTATGTAAAAATTCCCTGGATTTGGTGATCAAGCGATTTTTAAATATACATTTACATTGTCAGAAAAGTTGGCCCGAACTCATCCAACTGTCCTAATTTTGTCTACTTAGGAAATAATAATAATTTTTCATTGAAAAATGCTGAATTGTTATTGAAACATAACTTTTCAAGGCCTAATTCTTTGGATTTGTTGTCCCGTGCATGTAATGTATTTTGAAAATACAACGATACTTCAAAGTTTGTCAAATACATGTATTTGAAATACTGGCCATCTCTGTGAGCAGTACAAATCCCAATGTAATTTGGGAATTAGTGAATTTTAATTTTATATATAGTTCCAGCAAAGTCTGGTTGAGTGGTGGTTTTCAACTATTATTAAACGAGGGAGCGGAGGGACTGAGTGTCTCCATTCAACTCAAACGGCTCTTATTCTGTGATTCTGTCTGCCTGTCTGTCTGTATGTCGAAAATCAGCCGAACCGCTGAACAGATTGCGCTGAAATTTTAAACAGAAATCAGTCTGAGACTCAAAACACTTGCGCATTTAATCCTACAATAAATAAAAATGTGATTTTTTAAAATATCGATAGCATTTGTTTAGTAATAGCTAGCGGGACGAGATCTACGGGGCTGGTATGGCCTATTGGTAAGCATTTAGCCTTCCGCACGGAGAGTTGAGGTTCGATACCTGTTAGTCAAAACTTTTTTATATTTTTACATTCACATATTATTTTTGAGGGGTGTTAAATGGGAAATAAAAATTAGGAGATTTGGTTTTATCTTGGAAATTTGTTAATGTTTCACGCTAATACGTTTTGAACACGATTCGCATTTTGAATGTTCAATTTCAACTAGGGAAACACCAAAATCGTTGTTAAACGAGTGAGTGAGACAAGTGTTGAGTACCCGGGAACATCCCCTTTCCTCCCATATACCTAAGGCTGGATCTAGCCCAGTATGGGGAATGATACCGGGTACTATACACATTGCTCACTCACTTGTTTAACAACAACTTTAGGGCATGTAACTGTAAATTATCAGGCTTGGTGTTGTGTTATGTACTTGTCAGCTTTATCCTAGCTCGTCCACTAATTTTCCCCAATCTATTATGTCTTCCCACAACACACTTTTGCCACGCGCTCCTACCTTTCATCTCTCTCTTCAATGTCTCCTTCAATCAATCTTTTCTCTTCAAGGTCTTGGGATTTTGATTCCCAGCCCTAATCAACAACGTTCCCTGTCGAGTTAAAATATCAATCACTCGCCTTTCCATCAGGCAATTTACCATATTTAGATTTACACAGGGCACCATCGAGCACAGATGGTCATACAGTAGGCCTACCTCTATTTTGTCACCTCTAATTTAAAAAAATGTTATATTATTATTTATTAGTGGTGACAAAAGCCTGATAAAAATGTCCGCTTTCAACTTTTTGAGCTTGATATTTTTAATACACCTGTGGCCTAAGCCTATATTAGCATGCATGAATAATTAAATACTAAGCAGGGTTTTGGGTACAAATAACCCTAAGAATGTTTTAAACACCCTCTGATGTTTCAACATGTACTTGTCACGCCCAGCCAGTTACTGTATGTTTTATTATTGTCAAGGGAATAATTTGTTTTTTTCTGTGATGCAGATTGTGTTAGCTGTCCAGTACCTGCACACACGTGACATTCTGCACCGGGATATCAAGGACGAAAACTTAATTATCGACCAAAATTTTAATGTAAAAATAATAGATTTTGGTTCTGCAACGTACATGGAGTCGTGCGAGTTCTCAACTTTCTATGGTACAATGGAATATTGTAGCCCTGAGGTGCTAGCTGGAAACAAGTAAGTGATAGAAGCCACACGAAGTTGAGTATTTGCTCTGGTCTCAGGTTAGGCCCTACGCAATAGCCTGGAAAAATGTTAGAGGGAAGTTTATTATCTAGGGCTGTGCGAGACTCCAAATTTCGAGTGAAGATCAAACAAGTCTTATTCTCGCTTGCGCGCATGAATTTTTTTATTCTCGACAATTTGAGCCTCAATTTTTTTGTATATCGGTATATGCCTTATGCAGGCTCAATCTTTCCCAAAATGTAGGCACTATGACAATAAACCATTTAGTCTCGATCGATTGGCATTACTGCATTTAACCTCAAAGTGGTGTATCAGTGCTCATAGGTAGCTGTACTTACTGGTAGTCAGGGGCGTAGGAACGGGGGGGATGGGGGGAAACTCCCCCCCCACTTGTTGGCTTGACCCCCCCATGGGGGGTCAAGCCAGGTATGGGTGTCATTTTCTAACTTATAACTTGTTGGGTGATTTTTAGGATTTTTATTACAGTCGGGCTTGCAAACAAAAGGGAAGGTTTTTGTTAACATTTTTTAGAAAGATTCAGTATAAGAGACGTGATTTGCGAGACTAGACTAGCCATCTGATTATAGACTAATATTCATTATATTTTGTGTGCAATGTTTTCACTCCCAAGCAGATTGTCGACCGATTTTAGTCAGGTACCGGTAATCAATCTTCAATGCAATATGAGCTTCAAAATGTAACCCTTATTCATAATTAAAATTCGCCTGAAAACGTGTTTTAGGCCACCTATCAAGGGCACCTTTTGAAAAAAATCTCGCCTACGGCAAAAAAGCCTCCGGCGGCTGGGGCTTTGCCCCAGACCCCGGTTTGCCCACTCAACCTCGTAGTCAACTTGAGTGTGACCCCCCACTAAAAAAATAGTTCCTACGCCACTGCTGGTAGTTAATGTCATGCTTGTCACGATCACTTGCGGGGCCTTTAATGTAGGCCTACAAATACATTATACATACATGTTTTTATTTTCCTTTCTTCCATGTGTTTTTTACTTAAGTAGTTTGTTGTTACTACAAAAAAAAATCCTTTGATACTTCAGAGATTACATCAGTTTTGCTAACTATTTAATATCTATGCAGATGCAGATGGCATCTACTTCTGGCTGATTGCCATAAGCACCAACATAATTCTACCGCTCTTACCATCATTTGAGCCGTTGTACAAACCGCCAATGACATCAACATTACATTGTTGTTGGACTTAGGCCAGTCGTCCCACATTGTTGTTCCTTTGTGTTATCCGGTTTGAATGTTATGTTTCTATGGACAACAACGAATCTGCTTCATTTGAAGACAATTTGGTTGATGGAAGTTTAAGGACTAATGATGCCTAGGCCTAAATAAGTCAGTATGTCTGTATACCAACATCACACTCTTGTTGGACTTAGGCCAGTCGTCCCACATTGTTGTTCCTTTGTGTTATCCGGTTTGAATGTTATGTTTCTATGGACAACAACGAATCTGCTTCATTTGAAGACAATTTGGTTGATGGAAGTTTAAGGACTAATGATGCCTAGGCCTAAATAAGTCAGTGTGTCTGTATACCAACATCACACTCGTGTTGGACTTAGGCCAGTCGTCCCACATTGTTGTTCCTTTGTGTTATCCGGTTTGAATGTTATGTTTCTATGGACAACAACGAATCTGCTTCATTTGAAGACAATTTGGTTGATGGAAGTTTCAGGACTTATGATGCCTAGGCATAAATAAGTCAGTATGTCTGTATACCAACATCACATTCTTGTTGGACTTAGGCCAGTCGTCCCATATTGTTGTTCCTTTGTGTAATCAGTATGTCTGTACTAGTCCTAAACCTAGGCATAGGGCCTACCTCTCATGCGGGTGGATAATAATAATCCTAACATAGAAGAAGACAATTCGAGGAAACCAGAGAATATAGATAGTGCGCGCGTTCGTCAATATGGCCGCTCATTCGAGGGTAGTCTAGCCGACAGCTTAGGCGCAATACCGGTACATGTAAAAACGTGGAAAACATTGTGTTTGAACGCATATTAAAAGTGGTTTAAAGCTTAAAATGGAAGTAAATCAACTTGAAGTTAATATTTGAGCCAATATAGAGATTATATTATAGAAAGATCACGGACATTTATTGCGGGATAAGTAATTTCTAATGCAAACCACATCATATTTGTGGTTGCACAGGCAATTGCAATTGAAAATATTCAAGATGGCGGCCGTGTGACGTGCGGTATCTGGAGCGCTCCTAAAATTAAAGTTATTTGGGAGGTCTTTTGCGTGTTCTTGAGTGTTTTGCGTATTGTTTCTTAAGCAGTTAGTGATTATATTGAAGTGTTATTGTTAGGAGTGATTTTTAGTGACTTTTAGGGAAGCTGTAGGTGTTTGAAATTAGGCCTAGACTAGCTAGGCGGTGGTGTTTACATTCACGCGTTTTAGGTTAAGACAGGGCTAGGGTAGGCCTAGACGTGTTTAGCACATAGGCCTACTGTGTGTTTGGGTATAATTATTCTATTAGGCCCTAGGGGTACTGTTAGGAGTGTTTTTAGTTAGTTCTTAGTTAGTGTAGGTGCTTGAAAGTGTAGTCCTAGGCGCACGTGGTTTTCGGTTTTTTCATTTCTTGAGTTAGGCTAGGCAGTAGGCCTAGGCGTGTTTGTTTATTCTTTATTTTATTGCTAGTTCTAGTTAATTGTGAGATGAGTAAGCATAGTTTTTGTAAGGGGTGTGGGGTGATAGTAGTTGAGTCTGATGCCGCGGTAGGGTGTGAGGGAGAGTGTGAGATGTGGTTCCACATAGGGTGTGGTGGGGTGAGCAAGGGTGTGTACAAGATGCTGCAAGTTGAAAGTCATGGTCTTGTGTGGAAGTGTAAGGAGTGCAGGGTAGGCCTACCTGGGGTTGGACGAGTGTCTGTGAGGAAGGATGAATGGGATCAGATGGTGAAGGATGTACAGGATGTGAAGAAGGAACTAGAGTGCCTGAGGAGTAGGGAAGTAGGCCTAGGCCTAGGGACTGGATGCAAGGGGGATGTGCTTAGGGATTGTGGGAGTTTGAGTGTGCGTGAGCAGGTTATGGGGGAAAATAAGGGCGTGAGTGTGAGTGAAGTTGGGGGTGTAGGCCTAAGTTTAGGTTTAGTTTCAGGTTCTGGTGGGGTGTTAGACACGGGGGTAGAGGGTGCAGGGGCTGATGGAGTAGGAGAGTTGCTTGGTATAGTTGGTGGGGTGATGCAAGGGGGTGAGCTGGTAGAGAATGAGGTTTGGTTGAATGTTGGGAAGGGGGATGCGAATGGGGGAAGTAAGGAAGCTGATCGAGTGTTAGGGCATGTTAGCGAGGGAAACGTTAGGAAAGGGTTAAGTGTAGGGAATGGTGGGGAGATGGGCCAACACAGGGAGACACTACTAATGGGGGATTCAATGATTAGGGGGGCAGCTCGGGAGTGGCAGGCAAGTGGTGGGGAGGTTGAGGTGTATGGTGGGATTAGAGTGAGTGAAATGACTGAGATTGTTAGGCGTAGAAGGGGTAGTGAGAGAGTGAGTGTAGTGATGCTGAATGTGGGTACAAATGATCTTGGTGCGGGTGTGAATGCAAGGGATGTGGCAGGGAGGGTGAAGGAGTTAGTGACAGTGGTGCAGGGAAAGTATAGGCAGGCAAGGGTGGTTGTGGCTGGTATTCTGGATAGGGAGGATGGGAGAGGGATTAGGAGGGAGCTAATAGATGAGGTGAATGAGTGTGTGGCTGATGTGTGTGATGAGCAGGGTGCGTTATTTGTAAATAGCAGATCATGGGTAGGTAGAAGATTCTTGGCAAGGGACGGATTGCACTTAGTTAAGGAGGGGGTAGGGAACTTGGTAGACTTTTTGTCAGGGTTGCTGAGAATCTTAAGTGACCAGGCGGGGGGCCATGCAGGAGGGGTAAGGGGGAAAGGAAGAAAGGGGGTTAAGGTTATGACTGTTAATTGTAGGAGTATTAGGGGAGGGGAAAGAGTTGAAAAGCTGTGGGTCTGATTGAGGTATATGAGCCTGATGTGATTGTGTGTGTGGAAACATGGTTGAATGATGACATTTATGATGGGGAGGTTAGCCGTCAAGGGTATGATATATTCAGGAGGGATAGAAATAAGTATGGGGGGGGTGTGATGATAGTTTGTAGGCATGAGCTTAGGGGGAGACTGTTGTGGTCAGATGAGGTGGTTGAGATGCTGGGTGTTAGGGTTACCTTGGGGAGGGGAACTTCCATGGATGTGGTAGGCGTGTATAGACCTAGTGATAATGGGGAATGGGAGGTTTTAAATAAGCTAGAGGAGGTAGTAGTGCGTAGTAAGGATAGAGTGTTGGTTATAGCAGGGGATCTAAACTTGCCCGGGGTGCATTGGGAAGGGGGGAGAGAGGATGTAGGAGGTAGGAAGCAGGAGTGGGCTTGTATGGTAGTTAATGAGGGGTTTATACAGGCTGTAGGGGAGGGTACAAGGGACACCGGAAGGGGAAAATAATATTTTAGATGTAATATTAGTTAGGCCGGAAGAGGTTTTAGTCAGGTCCGAGGTTGTAGAGGGGATAAGTGACCATAGAGTCCCAATAGTTGAGTTAGCGTTAGTAGGGCATGGTGACGAGGGAGGTGGGGATCAAATTGGGGGTAAGTTGATGAGGCGGTATGATAGGGCAGATGTTCAAGGGTTGCAAGAAGAATTAGGAAGAATGTATGAGGAGTGGTCTCGGGAGGAAAGGGGGTAAATGAGATGTGGGAAAGTTTTCTAGATATATTTAGGGCTCTTTTGGAAAGGTTTGTACCGCAGGTAGCAAAAAGGGAAAATGGGGATCCGGTTTATTACAATAGAAGAATTAGATGGTTGAAGAGAAAATGTAGGAGCGTGTATGGGAAGTATCGGAGGACTGGGAGGGGTAAGAAAAAGCTTAAGGAATGGGAGGAGATACTTGATAGGGCTAAGGTTGACGCTAGGGACGATTATATGATGAGGTTAATGGATGGGGACCGGGGAATTAGGGACAGCGGGACAAGTTTATACAAGCACTTAAGGGGACAAAAAGGACGGGTGGCAATACCTACTCTTAAGGGGGAGGGGGAAAGGATATACGTTAGCGACCAGGATAAGGCGGAGGCTTTAAATTCCTATTATGGGTGGGGTGTTTCATGAGAATAGGGATACAGGAGAGCAGTGGCAAGGGGAGGGGACACCCCACTCACAATTTCAGATAGGGATGTAAAGAGGGTGTTGGGTAAGATGGTTGTAGGAAAGGCTCCAGGGCAGGACGGCTTGGGGTGCAGATTTTTAAAAATTGGGGGTGATGCCGCGGTAAGGTTTCTAGGGGATGTATGTAGAAAGTCTTTAAGTGAGGGTAAGATCCCTGAAGGTTGGAGGGAGGGACTCGTGGTGCCAATTCATAAGGGGGGCGATAGATGTACAATAGGAAATTATAGGCCAGTTAGCTTGACTTCAGTAGGGAGCAAAATTATGGAGAGGGTAGTTGCAGACTATGTTAGGAACTCATTGGAAGGGGAGGCGTGGTTCACGGATGCTCAACATGGTTTCAGGGAAGGTTTTTCTTGTGACACTCAACTGGTAGGATTAGTTCAGGATATTGGGGACATTTTGGACAGTGGGGGGGAAGTAGATGCTGTTTTTCTAGATTTTGAAAAGGCTTTGATAAAGTCTCGCACGATTTGCTAATGGAGAAGGTAAACAATGTGGTGGGGGATAAAGGAGTGGTGAGGTGGGTTGGAGATTTCTTGAGAGGTAGGTCTCAGAGGGTTAGGGTTGGGGGTACCTTGTCACATAGTATAGAGGTTACATCGGGGGTACCGCAGGGCTCAGTGTTAGGACCTTTGTTGTTTATTATGTTTATAAATGACATAGGGCAGGGAATAACATCAAGAATAAGATTATTTGCAGATGATTGTGTTTTGTATAGAGCAATAAGGGGGATTGAGGATGTTAGGTTGTTGCAGGCAGATCTGGGGGTAATAGAGGAATGGGTCACAGCAAATAAGATGGGTTTGAACATAGGTAAATGTAAGGTGGTTGGTTTCTCGCGAAGAATAATTAAGGTAGGTAGGACATACACTTTAATGGGGGCTGTTATGGAGAAAGTAGGAACGTATAAGTACTTAGGGGTGATGTTGGCAGAGGATTTGGGTTGGGGGGATCAGGTGCAAGAAGTTGTTAAGAAGGGAAATAGGGCTCTGGGTTTTGTTATGAGAAATCTAAGAGGGGCCAGCCGGGAGGTTAAAGATCGGGCATATAAGGTAGTGGTTAGATCTGTCCTGGAGTATGGGGCGGCGGCATGGGATCCGTATAAGTTGGGGGAGGTTTTGGAAGTAGAGAAAGTCCAACGTAGGGCGGCAAGAAGGGTTACGGGAAAGGTTAGGCGGTGGCGGTGGGAAGAGGATGATAAGGGGAATGTAGAGAGAGTATATGACAGTGTCACTGCAATGCTAGGAGAGTTGGGGTGGGAGTCATTAGAGGGAAGAAGAAGGGAGGTTAGGTTGTGCAATATGTACAGGGCGGCTAGGGGAAGTAGGGGGTGGGGGGACATCCGCAATAGGCTACAAGAGGGGCTTTACAGGGGAAGGGGGGATCATTCATGGAAGTTCCAGCGTCAAGTAGTAAGAACGGATCTGGGTCGGTATGGTTTCATGGAAAGGACTGTTAGGGAATGGAATGACTTGCCGGGGGATATTGTAGGTAGTGGGTCTTTAAGGGAATTTAGATCATTTTTAGGGGGGGACAGTAATTAGGTCTGGGGGGAGTGAGTGGTTGCCACCGGGCGGAAGGGCCCATTTGCAACCGTAAGAAATGTTATGTTATGGCAAAACTATTAATGTGTGGCCTACAGTGATGTGACAGGGTGCTTGGCAGCTGTATGAATGTGTATAGGGCCTATGGTCAGTTGTTTCTATAGTAGACTTTCAATAAATGCCTTGACAAACTATTTCACATCGTAATAATTAAGAGGCCATTTGTGTTGTATGTTCATTAAGTGCTGACAAAATACCTAGGCTAGGCCTAGCAGTGCTGAATGGCTTAACATGGGCCTACGGCTAGGCCAACATTACACATGGACCTTATTTCCGTTTTGTGTGTTAGTTTCATTCTGTGTTACTTTCCAAATTAATCTTCAATTTCAATGCACTCGGCACTCGATGCAATCTTTGGTGGCACAGGGTGAACCTTGTGATTCACTTCATATAGCACTTTCCACACTTTTATTTTCTCTGACGTGTAATTGCGTCCACGACGAGGCTGAATGTGATGAAATCATTTGCAGAAAAACATGGGCCTAAATAGAACGGTAAAAAAAATGACCTATCGCAGATTTTAAATGCCGACCTTTCGCATAGATCTCAAACACGCTACCACTTTTCCACAATGCACAGTGATGCATGTTTGGAGCTTATTATTCGTACGACTGACCTTACAATTATACACTCTGTAATAGAAAATCACAGCCAGTAAAAGCTCCGCATAAAAAGCCATTTAAATACTTTTGTTGAACACTTGTAGCCATGTAGGCCCATTAAGTGTGCACCCCAGGGCAATTATTATAACAAGTGTAGGCCTGAATTATAAATAGTAGATGTACCGCGTAGGACCCATGAAGACGTCGCGGGTTCGGCTGGCGTCGAGTGGGTGGGCGGGGCGATGCGCGGTAGTTGTATTGCAGGTGGCCTATGTTCTGGCGCTATTTCAAATGCAAGAGCTCGTAAATAACGCGAGTGCTGTTTTTGAGATTGTATTGTTCGAAAAAACGTCGCACTATATTCGGTCTGATATGTATTATGTAAGTGCTCGTCTTTGTACAGTTACAGTCCTACCAATCTTTGGTCCTACTTTCTCAAGGTTCATTGTAATCCTATGTGGGCTATGTTATCATTACACAATCTTGTATTTATTTTTTGCCTTTTCATGCTGTTCATTTGGAATGTCATACTAATACTAGCTTATTCAATGATGTGGTATTTATGTTTTAATGCAGATACAAGGGACCAGAGCTGGAAATGTGGTCGTTGGGAGTGACCCTGTTCATCATGCTTTTTGGCGTGAATCCGTTCTTGGGTGTTGACACCATTTTGAAGGGCGAGTTCCATACCCCAACTCCAATTTCTGATGAGTTGTCACTGCTTCTCCAGTGGATGCTCGCAAAAGATGTCTCAAAGCGCTGCACGTTGCCGCAGTTAGTTAAACACAACTGGATCAACAAAAAAGTTGACATTACCAAATATAAATTTGAAGATGTTGTCTCATGCTGTAAGTATTTTCCTTTACTGGCCTCAATTTTTAATGTTAAATGTGATTCTAGTATGTTAGTAAAATTGGGTTTTATTTTAGGCCTACAATTAGTCATGGCAAAAATAATTCCTTACAGATGTAAGAAGGTGTGAATGGAGAAATCATCAGAAAAAATAGGTATTTGCTGACTGTGTGTTGGCCTACTATAAATGGGGAAAATTTATTGCTATATTCAGAAATGTGTAAATTAAGTTTACTAATCTCGTATTCGTACGAAAAGGTTATCACTAGAGGTAATGAAAAATGGTGTTATAAAAAAAACATTTTTTGTTCTATTTCACATAAATAGTAAAAAAAAAACAAAAAACGGAGTCCCTTAGGTTAGGGATGACATCGATTCCAAAAAGTTAGAATCGATCATTGTGACCCAAGCAGTGCTTAATTTGTAATGGAGCACGGGTACACGCAGTGTACCCACCTATTTTTGTGGGTATATGCAGTATACCCACCTTTTTTCATGAATTATTAGGTATGCAACACTCACATTTTGGCTAATATATAATATATAAAAAACAAAAATAATTTATATTAATTATTTTACACCCACATGCTCATATTTCAAATTTACTTGAATACATTTATAACTGGGGGATGGGGGAATTCCCCCAATTTTTACCCTGACCCCCCCCCCCCCCTCAGTCCTCACTTTTGAAGAGTAATGACCAACAATTTCGACAATTTCCCATTATTGTTAGAATTGATCACGAACGTAATGATATGCATATTCAATGGTTGTGACATGGAATCTCGTCACTACTCCAATTCTTTTTTTTATAGTTTTATAGTTATTACTGTACAAAAAAAAACATTAATTTGGTATTGCATTCAGCCCACTTATTTTTTCTAGAACGCACCAAACACACTCTAAAAACCTGATTTTCAAAATTTTCGCCTGCGGGGCTGTAGTTGGGGGGACAAGCCCCCCAAGGGGTACTCCCGGGGTACTGGTCCCTTTAAATTAATTCTCCCAGTTTTTTAACGTGTACCCACCTTTTCCCTTACAAATTAACCACTGGACCCAAGAATCGATTCACAATCGATTCCCAACAAAAAATAAATGTTTGTATGCACTGTTATTTTATTTTGGTGGACTATTTCTGCAGAGTCCGTGAAGCCCTTGACGTCACGGAACGCTGTTGCGTTGTCGTCTGTTTACTGTACCTCCTGCCGCACGTGTAATGTTCGCTCTGGACCAATGACATTCAATTAATATGCTAGACTCTCAGTATGGCCGTGGGGAGCGTGCCAATTAGAAGCCATCATGAAAGGGGGAAAACAGCCGTATAAAGTACTGACAATCAGTTACATGGCTCAGTAGGTAGACTCAAAATACGAATTTATTTATTTTATTTTATTTACGTAAATTTGTACTTATTTACATACAGACAGCGGTGCTCGCCCATCCGCTAACAACAAACACAACTCCACAGCCACTTAAATAGTCAGATTAGCCAACTAGCTGAAGTATCTATGTGGCATTTCCCCTTTCATGATGGCTACTAATCGGCACGCTAATGCTCGGAGTGAAGGATAGAAGACGGAGCTTCTAGCGCTTTGCTATGCAAAGCTTATGTATGTCATTGGTCTGGACCGGCACCTCCACCAAAACTCGCTTAAATTCTGGACCGGCACCTCCACCATTCCCCTACAAGGTTCAATTTTGCGAGTTAATTTGCGTTTTGACCAGGTTCATACAATTTTGTTCGTTATTTCGCGCTATGCGCGAGATTTTGCGAAATTCGCATTTTCAAAATGTGGTTTTGCCATCTCTAAATGATGTATTCGTCGACAATATTACATTTTAGGCAATAGTCATTAAAAAAAAATTGCCAATTTTGTTATCACAATTTCTCACTACCTCTAGCTATCACTATCAGTTATATTGATACAATCTTGGTGATGTAGGCCTAATACAAAACACTAAGTACTCTAGGTTACCCTCGTTAAGAATTCCAAGGCTAAGAGATCGCAACCTCGCAACATCGTTGTCAATGCACTGTGAGTATCACAAAGACAAAGCTGCATACAAAAATGTAGGATATTTGTTAAAGTTAGTCAAGATTTTATATTTAAAATTGATAGGTACATGCTATTTGGTTCTGCATCCATTTGACTTCTGAACTGGAATAGCTTATATAAATCAAAATCAACTTAAAATTTTAAATAAATTAAGCTTTGAGACAGAACTTTATTAACGTAAAGTCGTAAACTTTGCCTACGCCTATTAAAACCTACAATTAGAAGCAAATTTTCTTACGAAGTCTCACAGTTTAAATCAACTTGAACGCAACATAGGCCTACCGCCTACTGTATTAATTTTTGTAAATTCCTACTTGAAACAGTTAACTGGGACCTTACCCCTTATGTTTGAGGTGTATTCTTTGCAACAGATGATGGTTATCACGAAAACAATTCTTTATTAACGTTCTTGTAAAATATGTTAAATGGCATTAAACCACTAATGTTATATCAATATCATCCATTCACTAGGTGCTCATGGTACACTTTTTCCTACAGTTCATTTAATTTCTATGTTGTGTGATTGTGGTGCTGGTCCCGAGTGTTCGACAGGAGACATTAATTTAATGTAATCTGAACAAAAATAAGGGTACAGATTCCCACTCTTGGCCTACGATCAAAACTACTTATCAATTAGTTCAATGACTTTTAATTTTATTGCTGATTGCAGAATCCATGTTTCCTACTATGGGATATTATTATGCTTGATTTTCCAGCTACCGCCGAGGCAAATCCACCGGTGTTTTTTAGCGAGTATATGATGGATCTCAAGTACGACAACACCAACTCTTCATCGTCGTTCCGGGAGGATTGCCACACCCACTCGGGAAGCACGAACTCTGTGGGTAGTCTGACCACGGTTGAGAACTTTGATTCCGAGGAAGTTCGGCCGTCCTGCGACCAAGAGACCCGGCCCTCGGCTTCAACAGACAACCAGACTCCCACCGCAAGCCAGGGCGAAACCGATATCCCATTTGATGATACATCAAATTATGATGATGAAGACTTTCCAGAACTCTCTGACGATTCGGACGAATCGTATAAAGATCCCGAAAACCTTTCTTAATAATGCAACCGAAGTTAAATTTGATAAAATTTAATTTAGCATATTTAATACTGAAATACCAAAGAGATCGGGTTGAGTGAACAAATTTTATCCAACAAAGAGCAGGTTTACGTTTGTGGCAATAAGCTCTCTTTTAAAAAAACATTGCCAGTTTATCTTTGAGAATAACCTCATAACATCTGATTTTCATTGAAACTTCTTTTATAGGTTATCAATTATCATCCATAAAGTTTTAAGTATTTTAAATCAGTTGCATTGAAGTGAAGCTGCTCTTCAGATATAAGTACAGTGAACTTGCATTGGTCGATGCACTCAACTCGGGCGGGAGTCGAGTGCGTAATATTTTACATAAATATTCTGTTTTTCTTTTTGTTTTTTCAAGAGTCGTTGCAGCGGAGTAATAACTAATGAAATTTTGATCAGGGGACGTGCAAATTCATCGTTTGAGGCGGGAAATCTTTATCTTTGGCGCTTTAAAAAGACGTTAAGGCGGGAAAATTTTACATTGGTTTAAATGGGGAAAAGAAGGAAGGGACTTAGTGAAATCGGCGTTGGGGACTGGAATTGTTTCAGCCGTGATCGTTGGTCCGACGTTCCACTGTAATCTCTTAAAAGTAAAACTCTTTTCCCCAAGTATTAGTTAACTTTGGATTAATTCCTTGGATTCTCACCTGTTTTCCTAGTCAAATTTGAAAGTTTGGTGCTACGTAATTTAGGCTAATAGTAATAAAACATTTTTTATTCGGTACGTTTATACTCTAGCTCTCTTAGAAAGAAGCTGAAGGAGGTTCCAAATCAGGCCTTCACTTTCTGAAATCAAGATTTGTTTTAGGCCCTACATCGGTCAAATTAGGGTTGCCATTTGATGCCAGTATTGATAACACAGTATAGTCCCACTAATTTGGTGTAATTGTGTCCCGGTATTGCCCGGAATAACGTAAACCCAGATTAAACAAATAAATTGTTTCTTTTTTGCTCTGTACTTAATTGGAAAGGTGTTTCAGAACATTTTTTAAGGTCTCTTATAGTTATTGTTTTCAATTGTAGAAAGAAAGTGAAATTGTCGTTGGGGATGGGAAATCGTTGCGGCCGTGATCGTTGGGCCGAAGTTCCACTGTATTCTCTTAAAACTCTTTCCCCCAGTATTAGTTAACTTTGGATTAATTCCTTAGATTCTTACCTGTTTTCCTAGTCAAATTTGAAAGTTTGGTGCTATAATTTAGACTAATACAGTAGTAATAAAACATTTTTTATTCAGTAAGTTTATGCTCAAGCTCTCTTAGAAAGAAGCTGAAGGAGGTTCCAAATTAGGCCTTCACTTTCTGAAATCAATATTTGTTATAGGCCTTACGCTATATAGTTTAGGTTATTTCCTTTTGGGTTTACGCCGAATACTCACATAGTGTACCCCCCATAACACTATTGCAGGTGTGCAATTTGATAGGTATAATGCTTTAACAAATAGATTACATCAGGGTTGCCGTTTTCACGGATTTGATCCGTTTCTCCGGATTTTTAGGGTATTTCAAGGATGACAGGATATTTGGGGAAATTCACGGATATTTTGTTAATCTTACTTTCCAAGCTTATTTTCGTAAATTTGAATTTGCGCGGGCAAATTTGCATTGAAAATGTTGAAGGCGGTGAGGTATGTGCACAGTGAAGTATCTACAACGGCTGGAAATCGCGGGATATGAACTCCCATTGGCCGAGGCAACCGACCAATCAAAGATGTGTCCCAGTCATTGTAGATACTGCTAGAGTAGCAATAAGTGAAAAAGATGGGAAAATGGTGTCTGGGAATTTATTTTGCTTCGTATTTGTTGTTGAAGTTTGGATTAATGATATTGTTACTTGTAAACATGATTGAACATTGAGAAAATTCAAATTTTATGATTAAAAAGTTAATAGGAAGTTCTACAATGTTATCTATGCACATAAAGGGTGGGCCTAGGTCAAAATCTTAGTGCATCAGTCATCAGCCCTGCCCTGCCTAGGCTAGGCTAGGCCTCGGCCTCTTTTAACTAGGGCCTAGAGCAGAAATGATGATTTCATGTTTAAAAAATGAATTTTTCTTTAGAAGATACACATTTGTATGCATTTTAGTAACATGTGAAGCAGTCACAGGCGTTTTTGGTCCATATATTCAAGTCTGCAAGGTAGGCCTAGGCTATTTTGTAGGTTATGATCTGGTAAAAACGGAAATATCGTCATTTTAGCCTTGCATCAAAGAAATTACCGTTTTTTGTTCTTTTCACGGATATTTGCGGATATTTCACGTCCTCTTACAGGATTTGAAAAAAAAGTCGGTGGCAACCCTGGATTACATCATGGATGGGGGTTTGTGGGCATAGCCTCCGTGAACATTTTGTTTACTTCATGCTAGTTTGATTTTGCTCAATTTACAATTTGTAATGAAAATAATTTCATATTTTTTAAATTTTATTTGGTAATTCTTTTTTTTCTCGTTGTGTTTAATACACCAAAGATGTCGGCTGCACTGTCATTTGCGTGTTACTTGGAGACATTATTTTTAGACTTTTCCAAAATTCTGATTACGCCCCAAGTAACGAGCGTTCTTGTTACTCTCACATTATAGGTAAAGTACTTGCGTAAGTTTTAAAAGTATGGAAGATACTTTACTAAAAAGTTCCTCATAATCTTTAAATTTGGGTTTTCAAATGCTTCTTTCCTGACTTATCAGGTGTGCAACTGTCACGCCTTGCACACTGTTAAAGCAGCCAATGCACACATCATCAACAACTTGTTAGGCCTTCAGAGTTGTAAAAACAGGGTTTTACGTGTATTAAAAATGATTGTAGAGCTTATTTGATTATCAGTGGCAACCCTATCTTATAATATTCATGTCCTCAGTTTTGATAATCAAAATACTTACTTTGTTAGAAAAGTTAACTTGATCTAAACTAATAGTTTCAGTTTGGGATGCTACAGGTGAGCATGCTCAATAGTGAAAAGTAAAACATTTTACACTACCCAAAGTAACTTGCCATACCATGTTACACTTGATTCAGATTGATATACTGTATCCTTATTTAAATGAAAGGTTGGCTGACCAGAGTACTATTATGTGCTTTTACTTTTTGTATGAAAAATTTTGATTAATGATTAGCAATCCATTTACATTCATGTAATAACTTAATACCGTAAGTTAATATTCTAAACAACATGTTTTTAAATTTGTGTTTAGGCATTATTGGTGACCACATTTAATGTTGTAGTGACTAGTGATAGTGTTAAGTGTTTGAGTTAGTATTTCCATATGTTGTCATTACCAATTCTGTAGGTGTACAGTGTACACATTATTATGGCCTAATGCTTATAATAGTCACAATTAAATTATCATTTATTTGAATTATTTAGGATAATTTGATCACTGCTGGCCAGCCACGCCCTTAATTAAAAAGGCTTCTATTTTATTGGTGCAATTTGTAAACAAAATGTTCCATCCCTGGCGAGGTGAGCTCGTATAAAGCCAGTGTTAATTACATTATTTTAATTAGTACCTACTGTATTTACTTACTTGATTGTGATCCTACTTGTTAATAGTTCAATAAGTACTTTGGCTTGGAATCAGTGGCAAACGTATTGGTATTTAAATACTATACTTTTGTGTAAGTTAAATTTTAATTAGGGGTCTGCTTGCAATCAAGCAAATACAGTATTAATTTTTCTCTTTTATCTGGTGCATTATCTAACTTCCAAGTTATATTACACACTCGATTGTATTTGGACCATTTGGTTTGCCTCATCATTAGTTTACCACTCAAACGTCTGTCATCCACCAATGCCTGGTCTAAAGTACCTCGCTGTGCAGTATTAGAAGATGAAGGAATGTCTCTAAACTTAAAGAAAAACTAAAAGCACAGTTGCACACACGTGGATTTGAACTGTCGGGACTATGCGCTAGCAACTTACTGCACTTGTTTGGCTCCCCGTTTCGCTCAGGAACCGAGGTTAAGACTGTTGAACAAGCTTTGCTTGCAAGACTGATCTACCGTACATATTATTTTATTTTACTTTTTTTTAAATAGTACTGGATTTATATTATTTTAGTTTTTTCATTTCAGTGTGAAAGGATATCAATGTTATTGGTTCTATAAAATACTGGTATGGATTGAAATCTCAAGGAGTCAAGATGTTTGTATTGACATGTTTTAACTATTTTTTCACTCTCTGTTGAGCAATTTGTCTAGTTGTACATAATTGTGTATAAATAATCCATCCATGTACTAATCGAATCATACAGAGGTGTTGTTCTTCAATCTTACTTGTGTAGACAGTTGAAGAGACTCTGTTTGACAGTTACTGAAAGTGCTGACCATGAAACCATTCTCACAGTGGTTTATTATAAGCTATAATAACATAGAAAAAAGGTGCTGTGAAGCTTAGTACTAATAATTAATATGCCTTCTTGGTCTGGTTGGAAGGCATATAGAACTCTGCTTAAAACCAAACATTCCTATATATTTACCTTTGATATTATTTCATTTTGTAGGCTACTGATTTTGATCTATTAATTTGTAGCTTACACTTACAGGTCACCTGTATTCTCTCCATTTTCAGGAATACTACCTGTTTGTAAACCAGGTGCTTTGGGTAAATCACTGCTACTCATTAAATATCATTCCTACTTGCTGTGAAGAATATTATGCTGTCAGGGCTGCCACCAAAAACAAATTTAAGACCTGTTGATAGGGAGTCGGGTGTCTGCAAATATCCATTTAAAGTGGAAAATCTTTTTTTTAATTGCAAAAATAGCAAGAGCTATACTGTAGCAATTATCTGTTGATCTGTTTTGACCCTAAATAACCGCGCAAATGGCAGCCCTGTGCTGCGTTCAGTGGTTTTAGGCATATGGTTTACAATTTACATGCATTTTTGATGATTGCATTTGGATGCCATACTTGTTAACATTCTATGTCAAGCTAATCTTTAGCAAATGCTGTGATTTACTGAGTTATTGGATATAACTAGTAGTAGTATTGAGTGTAAGAAATTTGTTCTGATAGTAATTGTAAGTCTCAATTTCATTTCCATTCTTTTCAAACTGAACAACAATTCCTTCTAGTTTGTTCTGAATTGAAGGAAAAATCACTGTTACCTGTATTTGTATTACTTCACTATATTGTACCTAGTTTTATTTAATTAGTACAACAGTGTTTTTACAATTACACGACTTTGTATCTATGGAACAAATGCACAAGAGATGCACAAATAAAAAAGACAATAGTGAGTCTTGATATTGTTGAGTTTTTATTACACCCCTTCAAATCTGCTCCGGGCTTTAGAGTTGGGAGGGAAGCCCCCTCGCTGGTTATGCTGATGGTGTGGCTCAGTATTAATGGTGTGTGAAGTAACCTTACTGATGATGACAACATGCATGCAGAATTTTCATCTCGTTTGGCCCTACCACAGGTTTAATTTTTGTTTGATTTGTGTGTAGTTATCTGATATTTAGTGGCCACCATCTTCATCAGCAGGGAAAAGTTATGTCGCTCCTTCCCTTAAGTCTGGGCTTTATGTTCTCTATTCTTCCTCAACCTGTTAACTCTTCTCTGATCTAAACCGGTCTATAAACAGATTGATTTTTTTGCCCATTTTTATTGAGCTATCCTATTGATGTAACAAATCACTTTTGATGCCAATTTATTGTGAAGTAACCAACCCGTGACTCGGTATTGACATAATAATTACCTAAGGTGAATATGGTTGGTTGTGTGTCCATAAAAAGTGATGCATCTTTTATTTAGTGCAAAGTAGGGATTCAAATTTTAAACTACTGGGAACATTGTGGTATGGCACACTGGACTGGGAACATTGTGGTATGGCACACTGAGTGTGGTGGAATACCTATTCTGCATTCGCACTTTGACAGCGTAACTGCTCGTCATCTACTGTACAGCTATGTTGCCATGAGTACCTACAGGGGTGCCATAGCCACAAGGAAGATAACATTACTCTGCTTTATGATGGCTTTGCTTTCTATTAATTTTGTTTTATTTGCATTTTTTGTCATATAAACAAGTTAAAAAGTAAATGGTACTCAATTTGTATATATTTATTTTTATATTGTGTTTAAAACATGTAGCTCTACTTCACTTTGCAAAAATTGCAAAAGTAACTGCATATGTTTGAATTTTGAAACGTAATGCCTGCCTATTGACTACGATCTAGTCAATTGGATTTTTTAAGTTTGCTCCTTTAACTCTTCTATGTACTAATTAATGCTGGTTGCAAAGTAGCATAAGCCTATCCAAAAAGTCAAAAGACAAGGACACAGTTTTGACCATAAGAGCTTGTCAACAATCAAGTTTCACAAGCAATCTTTAACTTGAACATGAGCAGAGACCGGTATTTGTGCTGAAAATGAATGCCATCTTTGTGTTGCCCAAAAGAGATATTGTTGAAAACTTTTCATTCCATTTAAGAAAGTGTAAATAGTGTTATTACTTATTACCATAAACGCCTGCCATTTTTTTGTCTCAATTGACAAAGAAAGAGCCAACCACTACTAAAACACTAGTACATAGGCCTACAACATACCTCTAGAAGGTTACAACAATCCATAAAAATTCATCAAGGCTACTCATGAATATGATTACAATGAACTATTATTATTACGGTTACTAAATTTTCTATCCATATTGACCGCTGGTAAATCAACATCTTAAAAACATTTCTCGGGCCTGGAATAACAGTATTACTACCGACAATGTTGGCTCAAGCGTAAAGTGCAAGACAGATTTGGGATGCCTCAGGCTCGAATCCCATCGAGACCGGCAATCCTGACTGAAGGTTTTACCCAAGGTTTTCTCGGTTGTTTATGTGAATTCAAGTATACGGGTCCTCTTAAACAACCCTGGGACATCCCTCTACAATTGTGCCAAATCCAATGTACCTGGTGAAACTGGATATATCCATATATATAGCCAACATTGTTATGTATTTATATATAGGTGCTTTAGACACAGAAATTAAAAAAGTGACTACACCGGGGATCGAAAAGGTCCCGGGTTTGATCCCCAGTGAAGTCACTTTTTTAATTTCTGTCTAAAGTACCTACATATCAGCATCATAGTCGCCTACTATAAAACCAAGGTTATATATATTTATAGTAGGGCCTATGTTGTTACCTTGAAAATGGACAGGGAGATTGTCCTAAACGTTGGTAAATAAACATTTTTTTACACGGAAACCCGAAAGTTTTCATTATATTCATATTTCATTCATGGAAAGTAATGTTTTTAGAGTTATAATTACATATAATATATTAAATAAATATATAAAACTACGTACTCCGTGGTATTAGCCCCTACTAGCCCGCTAAGAAAACTAAATTAATGGAATTATTTAGAATACAGTTTTATCATCTGTAATTTATTTAAATTTTATAACCAAACCTTCTGATTGAATGATCAACATTGTATAGGAAGATTAGCATCTTGCGCGTTCTTGTTGGTGTTATTAATTTGTATTTTAATTACTCCCGTTGTCATATACAGTTATTGAAACTGATTAGCAGGAGACAACAACATACATACACCAATATTAAAGGAGATAAAAGCAATATTTGTATGATATTAAAATAATTATTCAAACCGGCTAATTAAATAACATCACTACAACACATATTATGTTAAAGTCTGTTTTGAAAAATTAACTGAGTTCAATAGAATAAAATTGGGAAAATAAAAAAAATTGGTGGAGGTGCCGGGTCAAGTTATACTGTGTACACACTCGGCCATGAGTAAATCCAGGGCTGGGTATGATATACAACTAGAACCCTTGATTCACCACACAATCAACAAGGTGTAGGCTGGCATGGAAATAAAATAGAATGCTAATACGATTATATAATATTGTGTTTGCTATGCAACAGTGAAACAGTAGGCCTATAATGTATCGACTGAACTGATCCAAGTGCCCAAATCACACAAACAAAGCGTGGTGTATGTACAGAAAAGAAAAGGTAGAAAAGTACGTCAATGATGACCAACGTTTTCTCTGACCAAACTCCTACAAGGTCACGGGGCTTACAGATCGTCGGCGTCGCAATGTTATTTCTTTTGAGAGCTTTTGACTTTCACAGCTCGTAAATTACCAAGTTTTACCATTTTCATGGGTCATGGTGAACTCAATATTTATTATTTTACTCGGTTAATTCATAACTAATTAGCCTGGATGAAATATATGTTTGGGGTTTAGAGTGTGGGTACCCCAACAAAAACTCCAAATTCTGAAATTATTATATAATATTTTATTAGCGGTTAAAATGATTTGTTTGTGAACAGATGAACACAATGCATGACTGACAATCGTCGTCCTCAGGCGACTGATGATAAGTATGATTGAAATAACCTCTCAAGCTGTTGCTTATGTTAGCAACATAACGAGGTTTACATATGCAATTAGCTAACCTGTATCCGAACAAATGTAATGTAAACCAATGCAAAATAAAACCTGGTCTTTGGAACTTCTTGTTCGACCCATGGGTGGTACCCATTTACTTTGATGGAAACTGAGGAACTTTTCCAATGCTGGGGGCATCCCAACGGGAAAAAATATTATCTTAACTAAATATTATTATTTATTTAGATTGGAAAATGTCTTCACCGCGTTAGCTACAGCGCTGCAAATAGATACCTGAACCTCCGTCAGATAGCGTCGCATGCATCGTATTCGCCATCAGACTTTGAACCTGTACTGCACGTAGCCGATCCCTTTCGAGTACTACCGAGATGTGTTCTCTCTCCCAACTTCAAAATTAATATATATTTTTAGTGTGTTAAGAATGGAGCCCAACCTATAAGCTTGCGAAAAAATGTGTTTATAATAATTTGGAAATCGTTTAGATTCTAGAAAGAACGAGTTTGTAATCGATAATATAACATTTTGCATTTTTTTGCATTAAAAAAATCCATACTACTGTTCTTCAAGTGTGATACAAGTTGCACGAAGTGGGTTTCGAGCATGCAGGTCGTCAACTCAAAGTAACTCTGTTCTTGCTACATGGGCAACCTGCTTCACAGGTTGTGATTGCTGTGTCGAACCGCGAAACTGTCTAATGAGTCTACCTTTAGTCCAGATCGTTTCTAATCGACTGAGCCTAAGGAATTAGAAATTCGTCATCTCTGTTAGGCCTTTCAATACCACCTCAAACTAAACCATTGTTTCCCATCGTTTTTCTATAGTTAATTGTTCGTAAAGTTTTAATATGTTTATTATTTGATGATTACGTGTCAACTTACATACATGCACGCGCTTATTTGGCTAGATCTAGGTAGATGCGCCCCTTTTTAGGTGAATAATGTATTCGGATACCTTTTTTTAAGAACAAAAGTTTTGTAAATATAAATACTGAGCCGCTTCGCGAACGCTTTTTTTTAGTCGCGTTGATGGATGAGCTTTTTTGTAAGTTTTTAGTTTGCGTAAGATCTCTTTACATTTGCAAGTGCTTTTTAAACGCATTGTAGGTGATTGTTGTCAAGTTTCTATTGTTACTTGTTAATTGTTATTATATACCTCAAAACCTTATATTAAAATCTTTATTTCTATAGATTATGGCAACCTTTTCCATCTTTTTCTTTCAAAAGGTACTACATTACCATAATCTTAATGTCCATGTAAAATATGAACGTTGTAGCCCCACCCGTTTGGTCAGAATCGGCCCAAATGTCGCGAAAATATCGCACTAAAAATCGAAAAAAATCGTACAAGTACGATATTCATGAGAAATATTTCTTCGATTGTACCCAAAAACGTGGCAAGTCTAAGTTCAGAGAAAACGAAGGTCCCCTCAAATTTTCATCAAGATCGCGTATGCCGTTTGCCCGGTAGAGTGCGAACAAACAGACAGAAAAACAAAAAAAATCAAAAAACAAAAAAACACCCAAACTAAATTTTGTTGGTGGTCAGTGAAATTGAAGTCTTCGCTTCGCTCATCCAAAAACCTTCTGAACAAATAACGTGCTTCTTTCAATGTCAGAGTTGTAAAAGTTACACTTTTTGTAATTCAATGAAACGAATCCTTAGTGGCTACTTTCAAAACGGTTAATATATTTCAACACAGTATTGATAAGATTTCGTTCCTTGTGAGCCACCCTGCTAAAATTATCTGACACTTGTTGGAGAAGCTGGTAGATTTTCCAGTCAGTATTTCCTTGAAAGATCGAATCAAGAACATAACGGGATCAACGACAGGTGTAGCTCAAGCGTCGTGGGCACTCCCGTCACAACTGTAGCCTCATGGGGCCGGATTTCTGTGCGATTTAACCCTGGGCTAATTAATTAGTTAATGTGTTAAGTAGAGTTACGGCCTAAAGCGCTTTCCGTGTTAGTGTAATTAACAGCGGTAGTACCGTAGTAGCCAGAGATTACCTCCTCGAGGTTGCGACACATTGTGAAATCTTATGCATTACGTGTGGCGTTTTAGATTTCGAACCGGTGTGGGCAGTGGTTGATGTGTACAGAAAGAAAAGGTGGGTATACGCATTTGGATAATATCGAAGTGGGTGGAGTTGTGCATGCCGCGAGGGGTCTGGGGCGAAGCCCCAGCCGCACGTAGGCGAACATTTTTTGCGGCCTTTCTTCCCCTCTAGATAGCTTGTAGTGCGAATTGAGACAGGAAAGCACTAAATTACTAATTGCAACAATTTATTGGAAACGTTTTAATAGTGTGTTTCTTTCCAAGGATTGAAAAATTTGCATTTTGTGTTTTGTTTTGAAAAAGGTGGGTGGGTGTACTGGCATGCCCTGGAAAATAGGTGGGTGTACTGCGCATGCCCTGGAAAATAGGTGGGTGTACTGCGCATGCCCTGGAAAATAGGTGGGTGTACTGCGCATGCCCTGGAAAATAGGTGGGTGTACTGCGCATGCCCTGGAAAATAGGTGGGTGTACTGCGTATGCCCTGGAAAATAGGTGGGTACCGGTATACTGCGTATAACTGCGCTCAATTAAAAATCTACCGCAGGGTGAAGACCTAAGTAAAAATGGCTAAAAGAAACCATAGATAAGTTATTACAAAAAGTTGTGTGTTTACTCAGTCAGTCCGTACACAACATCACTTAAGTTAATCACAAATTCAATGTTCTGTTATTATACCTTACCTTCTTCGCAAAAAATCTTGGTTGTAATTTTCCATATTTAAGTAAAATTTAATTAATTCACTTACTAACCTCTACGATAACGGTTCTTTTCAATTCCATTTAGCTGTCTTGCTCTTTTCATTGGCAGTATAATAATTCTAGTTTTTTGGTTTTCAAATCTCATACAAATTATGTTTACTCTGATTAATATTTATATTTTTATGTATCTCTTTTTTATATTCCGCAGAAAAATCATTAGGATTAGCATTTGTATTAGAACTCTAGAAATAGTCAGTCATGTCATACCATGCACTTTTTTCCTATGTCTATATTTAGTTACAGTATTGCATCCAACGTTTTATGGAATTATTATTGTATTCTGTTGTTGGGTAACGCATAAATAAATAAAATAAGTGTTATAAATGTCTCGTGTCTGAACAAGAACAAGTGATTAAAAACATTTAGGCCTATATTATAGTAATTATTATTCGTGGTAATCTGCGTCCCGTATTTTCCATGGTTTATCGAATTCGCTTTATTGTGGGCCTATATTTTGACCAAACATACAATTCAAATACTTCGCTCTTGTCAGAAACTTTATCCGATGAAGTGGATGAATTAACTTACGTAATAAACTTCGTTCTATACATGTTTTTACATGTTTAAACTAAATTCTGGGTGCACTGCACTCGCCTAATGTTACCGACAGACATAGGCGTGCGCAGAGAATTTACAATAGGGGGGGGGGGGCACAGGGTTGCCATACCGACGGCGGCACGGCGGCAGAAGAGGGACGGGGGGGGGGGTCTGGGGCATAGCCCCATCAGCCGGAGGCGAAATTTTGTTGGGTTAACTTTTTTGGGGGAGGGGTTTAAACGTATTTGAGAGTAAGAATGGCTATTATTTACACTTAATACCTTATGGCATTTTTGTTATAAAATTTAGATGATGAGAGAAAAAGGTATAGGTAGCCCTAAAGGATTCGGAAAACTAAGTAGATATTTTTCTAATTTTTTAAAATTTTTAATCAATTAAACATGATTTGTTATTTTCTATCATTTCTAACGTCTACGCCGACAGAGTAGCACGTCAGTCAAACCAGGAGCTCTTCTGTTCGATACCAGCACCAGGCCACGACTGAAGATTTCCCCAAGGTTTTCATCGAATGATAGACTGACGGGCGATGGTCACTCTTGCCTAACCACCCGAACACCCTTTAACACAGGGTCACTTAGGGTTCACTGATGCATACCCTTACAGCGGGTATGCTACAACTGTTTTAAACGTAAAATGTAATGATCCAAACCTCTGGTCCGGGCCAGCATGTGAGATATAATGTTCAGTGTTGCGCACTTATCTCCTTGATGTTGATATTAAGTCACGAAGTAAAGTAACTAACAACTTTCAACGTTGTGTTTGATCGACAGAGGAACAGCTCATGTGTAAAGCGTGAAACTCTTATTCGAGAGGTCGCACAGTCGATACCCTCCAACGTCATTTCTTGATGGCATGGAGATTACTTGGGATTAAGTGTTCTAGCTCTTGCATTCCTTCTCAACGACCATAAAAAGTTAGTCTGGTAGCCTGTTTGGTCACCTGAAAAAGGACATAAATTTACCTTTGGCAAATAGGTTTCCTACAAACATTTTCAATTTCAATTTTGTATGAATAAGAAATACAATTTAAATGGTAGGAGCAAAGATGATAATCTTTGGTAGGAGAAATGTTCTGTTAGAATGAAATATATCTGTGACCGATAGTATTGGCTCGAGCGTTAAGTGCGCGACTCTAATTCGGGAGGTCCCGGGTTCAAATCCCGTCGAGACTAGGAATCCTGTCTGAAGTTTTTCTCGAGGTTTTCCTCAGTCGTTAATGCGAATGCTATGGATAAGTCCTCTTAAACAGCCCTCGGACATCCCTTCAAGTTTCCCACGTAAACTAATGTATTAATACATCTGTGGTTCGGAAGTTGCCTGACTAGGTTAGCGCGTGCTGCTTATCAGCAGTAGCAGATGTTATCAGCCACCCTTGTTCTATCATACAGAACCGGGTTGTGAACTGGTAAAACCGGGTATACCCGATGTCAATCAGAGTAGTTTTCACTTTGCGTTAGGGTTTCTTTAAGGGACAAAACATTTAAAAACGAATGGGCAAATCTAATCTCATGTATGTATCTCCTATATCTCTTAATAAGAATGTATACAGTCGAGTTGTCAATATTAATTATTCAAAATTAAGTCAATCGCAATCGTTTACCTTATTAACAAAGAAGAAGAAGAAGTTAACCAGTGATGATTTCAAGCGGTGGGATTCGAACCAACGACCGTCCAAATTCTAGTCCCGTGAGTTCGTCTTGAGCCACCTCTAACGATCCAAATAAGGAATCAATTAATGTACAAATACTGAATAATATCATCTTGTTTAGGAAATGAAGCGCACACTTGTAGGTATCGGCATGAGCTAACATCAGCGCGTGGCGCGGAAGCTCGGTGCAACTAGCCATGCAGCCACCAGCTCGGCGCGCTGCTCGCGATACGGTTAGTTTGCCGCCAAATGTCACACGGAGAAGCCGGTTTCTTATCACTCCGTCGCGCCGCGTGAATTGACGTGCTCAAACAAACAATTCATTTCTATCACATTCCTTAGCAACATAATATTATATATATATATATGTGTGTGTTTTCTTTGAAATCGGTCAAGTTGTAAATACATTTTTATCGTGACAATTTCTATGTTATTGTGTTCAAGTGTCAAATTAATATATTTAAACAATTATTACATATTTTCGAGTATCAAGTGTAAAGTTCCGTGATAATATAGTTTTATAAAATTGTGATTTTCTCTTATTCTTGTTTGTACTGTGCGCAAAACAGTAAACGAAAACGACGGATTACAAAGTTTTGAGTGCATGGACGACGTGCGCCCTCATAACTCACTGCTAGTGCTGTACCCAGCATTCTCACCTGCGACTCATCAACCAGTGACGACCTAGGCTGGACAGTTTAATGTGAGTGCAACAACTTAATAACCTTCTAACATTGTCGCATGTGTAAATTAAAGAAGACATCGACGTTATATTTTTGTCGTTGCTAAAAGAATAGCCCTGAATATTTGCTAATTAAACCATAAACTATTGTAACTCTGTACTTAGATTCACCTTTTTCTAAAAACATCAGAAAATGCTTGCTTATTAATAACATAAAAATACAAAGAGGGGTTATAAGTGACAGCAATATCTGAACTTTGTTACAGAAGATATTAAACAATTAAATTCATTGTTACTGAACCCACTGTTATTTATGGTCGGCTTCTAGTTATAAGGAAAAAAGGCAGAACATATTGATGTGGATGATCTATATTTCAGGCAAGGGCAACAATTATTGCCCGGTTAAACTAATGTATTCGGTGACCACACATCTCTTCTTTGTCTCGGCGTCCCGATTTTTGGATTATGATTTACTTAGTGATAGTGGCAACGTATCGAAATTCCATACTGTAGGAGGGAGGTGGGGGGCTGAAATTAATTCTTCATATTAAAATCTTGCATGCAACTTGAATGAAATTTTATTATTTCCGGTAAATTGTTACATTTTATATACTGCTTAAAAAGAGGTTATAGTTGTAATTTTGAGAGCGTTTTTAACTAGTCATCATCTGTTTTAAGAAATAATTTTTATACACAAAACGATTGGTGAAATATGCGAGGGATGAATACTTAAAAAAAATTCATTATTATTATCACTCGAACTCTTGTCATCCAGCATGTTCTGCACTTCGGACCTACGCCTCAACCGTATGAGCTAGAGACGCAAGCATTTGCCTGGGGCGTTGGTGGATACTTGCTTGACAAAACTTAGCTTTACGATTTGTTAGTACGGGAGGGCCTACCTATTATGCTTATGAAATATATATCCAAGTGTTGGTTTTCTATGTTTATGAATAGTATACAAAAAAAAATCAACGTAAGAAGGTGTATCTCAATTTCAATTAAAGTGTTACAATTTACAATACGTCTTGTGTGGGCGGATCAAACCAAATATTGCCTGAATGTTCATGTTCATTTGGATTAAATCATACCAAAATAATTTTTATAAATATACTTCCCAGAATTGATTTTAATTGCGTTTATTACAATTTAAGGAACATCTCGCTTTACCATCAAATTAAAACTGTATCCTATATCTCTCAATATATTCCCAGAGCAATTCGTCATGGGTGACAAAAACACTAATACAATTTGCGCGATTCGAGACGAGTGGAGATAAAAAAAAAAGGTGCAATGATAAAATCCTATTAAACAGGATTCGAACCTGGTCCCCGAGTATTCATTGATCCCAGGTAGAACGTCCTAACCGTATGAGCCACCGTGTACGCCTCTGAATAAGTGGTTTAGGAATCAGTGTGCCTATAGCACGCAACAACAAGAATAACTCTGAAGTGGTGCTTCCTTCAGTGTTCATAACATCGTTTCAAACGTACTGACTGATTGATTGATTGATTGATTGATTGATTGATAACATCTCATGTGACGCTATTGCTCTAATCGAGAAGATTAAAGCCATGCCGAGTTTCCTCGGAATGCCCTGAAGCCTGGGGAAGTATTTCGTTTGATTCTCGTAGTGGGACGAATGTTTTTACAATAGTTGTAACCACCGCCAACAAGTGGGTAACAACGCGATTACTCATCCAGCTATGCTCTAGTCTAGTGGTAGTTACACACGGTAACCAGGTTGAGCTCGCATCGCCTGGAAACGATTACTCCTTTTGGACTTTGGCTTCGAAATTCACATTGGTTGACACCAATAGACGTAGCTCATGCGATCCATGGGGGCATTTCTATGCGGGATAAAGCCGGTTCGGGTCCGACTCATTTCAATTTTTTTTACTGTGGCATTATTCAGTTAAATAATATTTATATATTACTAGGCCGCTTGCGAATGCATCTTAGTACATTTAAACAATCGATATAGTGCTATTTTCATGAGAAAATTAAATTCAAAGCACATCTAAGTATAAAGGTTTTCGAAGGTTCTCTGAAAAATTTAATTAATAATGGAGTAGCCGTTTGTCCGAAGCAGACCTAACAATCAGATAAAAAATAGTACACAATTAAAAAAAATCATAGAAGCACGATTTTCATTGGAAATATTTTTCCGGTTGAACCAAAATTCATAAAATATAAGTTCAAAGGTTTTGAAAGTCCCCTTAAAATTTAATCGAGATTGGAGTAGTAGCCTTTTACCCGGTAGAGAGTGAATAATCAGATATAAAACACACAAAAAACCGAGTTATCTTTCTCATGGTAGTCAGATACGCTCATCCAATGTACTGTTTTATGTAGCGCTGTCATTGAGCTGTAAATAGTCAATGAGCACTTCTTCTCACCTATTTAATTAGGGCCTACTCTACTTACCTAGTTAGTCACACCAACTAAAACTGATTTGTAGGCCTGCTGTACAGCGAGCTTTACTTCGATTGATTTATGTTTCCGGATCCACAAAGAGGGATCTCGCGCATACAAAATGAAAATATAAATAAAATCAATACTTCTGAATTTATTTTGTAGCCTACAAACTCAGTTACATGATCTGATTTTAATTGTACTATCTATGGTTTCTTGTTGATATTAAAGCTTCAAAGATGCATTTTAGATGTGTTTGAATATATAATTTATACATTTTTTAGTAGGCTACCTAAATAATTTTTTAAACAAAGCAATTAACAGCATTTTGTAGGATTTATTTGTGAACCCAACTTTAAAAACATGAGAGTGTAGGGTTTCCTAGCACTTTTATAATTATGTTTTAAATGTTAAATTAAATCAAGTGATTGTACAAGATAGTACACAATTACAAATAATTGTAAGAACACTGAACAATATTGATCATTGATAAAAAATGGTCATGGCCAATCTTGTTTTCAGTGAAAATACAGCACTTCGTAAGGTTTTCAAAAAATTCTTATCTAGGGCTAAGCACAAACCGCTTTAACCACTTATTGTTACTTATAAATCATTAGATTAATCGAGAAAAATCCTTATAAAATTAAAAACTCAATCCTGATCGAGACCAGAACTAAAGACCTTCCCTGAGAGCAGAAATAAACCCACAACACCAACGTAGATGAAATATATTGTTGTGTAACCTTTTGTTCAATGAACATTGTTCATCCAGGTTATTCTTCTAAGATTCTCACACAGTTCTCTCCCTCTTAGCAACCTGAATGCCTTCAAACCCCCCTCTCCCATAGCTAATTTCCTAGCACGCAACGTTAGTGTCTAGTTTCCGAGCCGGGTTGCTTGCAGTGTCGCCTGTGACTGGACTTGTCCAGCACGGGCTTGCGAGTTTCCCCTAAGAACACAGGTTCACTTAACACCCCAACCTACACTGATTATAATCGAGATTATAGCACAAAAGTGAGAAATAGAAACTTCTGGTCCGGAAAATTACTTTTTCATAAATTAGGGTGCATGAGGGTGAGGGATAATAAGATTGTCCATTATAAATCTAGTTCATATGTTGAAAAACTGAAGGAGAATGGGGAGTTTGAGTGGCCACTTTCAAATTTTTGATTCGGTTTACTTAGTAGCTATGAATAATATTCAAAATTCTACCTTGTATGTAGCCTAATGGGTTGTTTTCTATTCAGGGGTAAGGAAAACAATAAATTGTAAAATATCGTTGTATAGTAAAAACGTATATTTTTTCTTCGACAATTCAAAAATAGAAACCTGCAAACTGGGACATTTTCATTTGTGTGTAATCCTTCGAAAAGTAAAAGGATCACAGATCTACATAGTTTCACCCTAATGCAAAGTGAATACATAGATAGCCCCCCCCCCCCTCACCGGTCAAAGAACTCTAATGACGTGCCTGTGCGTTTAGGACTCGGCAGGGTTGCACGTAGAATTTCAATGAAAGTAGATCGACTTGTTTTCTTTGGCAATTGCAAACACCCCCAGAGTTTTGTGTTTATTTTCTTTTGAGTCGAATAGGAAGTGAGTAGAGAATAATGTTATTGTACATGTATGGCTGAACTTCCACAAGTAGCTCTTTATGGCACTGAATGATGATCTGTGTAGCCATAGACCATGTAGATACATCGGTTTCAATATCTAAAACGTAAGTTATCGTGTCATTGTGCAGCATATTACGCCGTGTGTGGCATAGCTAAATGCCGGGATTAGAAAATCTGCTCTTTATTTCATTTCACGCTCTTCGTGCTTCAGATTCCATGCTGGATTTTATTATAAACTATAGGAAACGCTCTGTTGGACGCGTTGATAAGCGAGCACGTGCTATAGCTAGACCCACATTGCAATTTATTAAAATTTGAAAATTTGCGACGTTCGCTGTCCACGGGGCCATGTTTCCAATATTATTTATTATTGCCAAGGTAGGCCTATTTGGGTAAATCTTTAATTTGTGGATAAAATCCACCGCCATCTAGAGGACCTTGACATCATTTCTTTGGGAAAACGTAACAAATAATACACTGCTTCCTCGATAGTATTTTGATTACTTCTAGGTGGCAGTGCATAGTGCGAGCCTCATACGACTTTTCGTTGCCATGGTAACGTTACTTTTGTTATAATGTAATTTCCATCTACACTACTTTTCGGATCAAAATAAAATTAACATATTCGTGACCGGACGGACATTCTAAATGATTTGGCCACCTCAGATTTTGTCGCCGTTTAGTTTGAAAAAAAAAACTTTCGATTAACTTTAATGTAACTTTTTAACTTTTTGAACGATTTTGCCACAAAACTAATGGCATTCAATCGGGAACAAAGCTTGCGGATGGTCAAAATTTCAACTCGATCCGAGCCTCCGTTCGAACGTTATGGCGAGACATACAAACAAAAAAAACAAAAAAACAAAAACAAAACCAGTGACTATTTTTTCCGGCAGAGTCAAATGGAAACGCTCGCTTCGCTCGCTTAACAAAATAGACTATTTTGTTATTATTTTATTTGAAGATGTTTGATGCAAAATGCAAACGTAAAAACGTAGATCAGCACAGTTTATTTGTGTTTAAACTTTCAGTACCACACATGGGTGGATTTTGGGCTTAGCTCCAGTCTTCAAACCCCGCTACACTAAATCACAATATTTATCACTAGGAAACGCTCAGTTGGACGCGTTGATAAGCGAGCACGTGCTATAGCTAGACCCACATTGCACATTTTTTTAAATTTTAAAATTTGCGACGTTCGCTGTCCACAGGGCCATGTTTCCAATATTATTTATTATGCCAAGGTATTTGGGTAAACCCGTGTGTAAAGCTTTACTTTGTGGATAACATCCACCGCCATCTAGAGGACCTTGACTCCTTGGGAAAACTATTTAAACTCTTTGTTGACAAATAATAGACTGCTTCCTCGAAAGTATTTTGATTACTTCTAGGTGGCAGTGCATTAGAACTTCGCGCGTCCTTTCGTTGCCATGGCAACTTACTTTTGTTATAATGTAATTTCCATCTACCTATTATCGGATCAAATAAATGAACATATTCGTGACCGACGGACTTCTAAATGATTTGGCTATCTCAATTTTGTCCCCGTTAAGTTTTAGAGAAAAACTTTCGATTAACTTTAATGTAACTTTTTAACTTTTTGAACGATTTTGCCACAAAACTAATGGCATTCAATCGAGAACGAAGCTTGCGGATGGTCAAAATTTCAACTCGATCCGAGCCTCCGTTCGAACGTTATGGCGAGACACACAAACAAACAAAAAAAAACAAAAACAAACAAACAAACAAACAAACAAAAAAAAAACAAAACCTGTGACTAATTTTTCCGGCAGAGTCAAATGAAAACGCTCGCTTCGCTCGCTTAATAAATTATATCAACTAGACACACATGACTTCTAGGGCTATACAACGAAATATTTGTATACCGTACATAAATGATATAACTAATATTAATATTAATCACCTTGTACCCCCCCCCCCCCCCACAAGTATAAAACTATGTTCCGGACACGTCAATAAGCCTACATAATTCTTAGTACACCGAGCGTTTCATCCCAGTCCGCTCCTGATGCCTCTGTATTCAACTGGGAAAAGCATCTCCCACGTTATTATTTCTTGTGTACATAAACCTTAATTTAAACTTCTTATTGGTATTTTTTTCTTACAAAGTAACAAGCCTGTCTAGTCTATGTTAATAATCTATATGTATGCCCAAGAAAAGTGGTGCCTAGCCACCCCTTATCCGACTAATGTTGCCAATAGAAGTTTTGAAATATGTAGATGCATTTGTAATTTCTTCCGGGCTAGTATGTAGGATTCCACTACCAACTTCAAAAAACAATAACAAAATATTACATTAAGATAGCAACGTATATCGGTAATAATAACTAGGAAACGCTCAGTTGGACGCGTTGATAAGCGAGCACGTGCTATAGATAGACCCACATTGCACATTTTTATAAATTTTCAATTTACGACGTTCGCGTTTCCAGTATTATTTATTATTGCCAAGGTATTTGGTAACCGTATGTAAACTTTACTTTGTGATAATCCCGCCATCTAGAGGACCTTTGACTCATTGGGAAAATATTAAAACTCTTGGTGACAAATAATAGACTGCTTCCTCGAAGTATTTGATTACTTCTAGTGGCAGTGCATTTGAAACTTCGCGCGTCTTTTCGTTGCTGGCAACGTTACTTTTGTTATAAGTGTAATTTCATCTACCTACTTATCGCATCAACTAAAATTAACATATTCGTGACCGGACGGACATTCTAAATGATTGGCTATCTCAGATTTTGTCGCCGGTTAGTTTGAAAAAAAAACTTTCAAATTAACTTTATGTAACTTTTTAACTTTTTGAACGATTTTGCACAAACTATGGCATTCAATCGAGAACAAAGCTTGCGGATGGTCAAAATTTCAACTCGATCCAGCCTCCGTTCGACGTTATGGCGAGACATACAGACAAAAAAAAAAACAAACAAACAATAGAAAAAAAAAAAACAAACGAGTGCAATTTTTCCGGCAGAGTCAATGGAAACGCTCGCTTCGCTCGCTTAATAATAATAATAATAATAATAATAATTAATAATAATATAATAATTAATAATAATAATAATAATAATAATAATAATAAAAATAATAATAATAATAATAATAATAATAATTCAATTTTATTTAAAATATTTTTTCAAAGACAAATACACGATTAAAAACAATAAAAACAATCATTATTACAATAATCATGATTAGAAGATCAGCTTGAGGTTCTGAACATAGTTTGATGTAGTCATCGAACTAAGATGGTCAGGTTTCTTGTCCTGAAACTGTATCTTCATAGGGATCTTGCACTCCGTCGAATGGTTGTGATTTTAGAACTTGACGGAGAATGGGATCACTTGGTTGGGTTTTTGCAGTAGGAGAGCCTGGATGTGGTCCGAGAGAATGTGGCGCAGTTCTGGGTAAAAAATTCATGTTTCTCGTAGTCATACTCGCAAGGAATGTCTTCCTCATAAATCTCTGCAAACTCCGGGTTGTATTGGAAGGCAGTGAAGAACTTGACGGAGAATGGGATCACTTGGTTGGGCTTTTGCAGCAGGAGAGCCTGGATGTCTACGTGCGAGATGGTGCTGCACCACAGAACCGTGATAGATGTCCTTGTCTTGACGATGTACAATATTTGTTCACAGGGAAGGTAGTTAACTCTCCCGATCCAGAGGTAGTAGAGTAATCATTTCGTCTCTCTTCGATCGTGGCGAAATGTCTGTCAACGCAACTGATAATCTTGACACTACACTAATGTTCCCGTTGATTGTTGCTTGTGCTGACGAGCGAACCTGAAAGTATTGCTGGTCTTTACCGGCATGTTTCACGCTGATTGTAACTTTCCCGCACTCCTCCTTTGTGTCCGTATTTTCAATTATCAACTCCTCGTAAAACGCGATCTCATCATAGATCTCGTCATCAATGTAAAATTTGTATCTTTGAGACAGTTCATCGTGTGGAAAGTGTTTTGCAATTATAGCCAATCGCTTTGATTTGTGGGGCTTACTGAAATCTTTTGCCATGATAATGATATTCAGAATACCTCATTCCCACCCGTGGTTTTATAATAATAGTAATAATAATAATAATAATAATAATAATAATAATAATAATAATAATAATAATAATAATAATTTTTTATTTTTTTTATTAATTCAGCAATTACATAAAAGTACATTTTTTATATGCTTCGGTCCACAAAGCCTTAAAGTAAGGCTTGTCTGTGGTTTAAACCACAACAATGTGTACATTTCATACAACTACGGTGTTGTGCGAAGTTATTACAACAATAAGAGGAAGATAATAAGAGGACTCAATCCTCGGATAATATATTCCGTCAGGATTGTCGGTCTCGGCGGGATTTGAATCCGGGACCTCCCGGTTTAGAGTCGCTCGAGCCAGCCAGCACCCAGCAACACTCGTAGACGATACGTTAGCTTGGATCGGGGTCTGGGATGGAATCTCACGCAGATATTGAGAATTCAGAAACACCACCTGCTGCAAACAAAGTTACACTTTTCGCCAAAATCCTTCTAGAGATTCAGGGGTATTTTTACATTTCCTATCCCCCTAAAGACATTTATAAATCAATAAGGGATGCTCAAGTGCATCGAGAATCGTATACCTCACTTTAAAGAACATTCATTTTAGAACGCAGTGATATTAGTTGAAATTTGCATGAAAAATGATGCTAGTTAATAAGCTGCAGTAACAAGGGTGATTTATTGACGGATGATTTTTTTCTTTCGTAAGAATACCCGTCGTAGGATTAACATCAACTTCACTCGTGACTTTTTCAGGTTACTGGAGGGGGTTATTAGGGTTTTAAGTTACTAAGAGATGAGTGTCCGAGCGCTAATTCAGAGGACTCTAAGTGTACCGAGGGGGAAATCTGTAAGGATTGCCGGCGCCGGGATTCGATCCTTTGCTCTTCCGAATCAGAGTCTGACACTCTACTCACGGGCTCATGGGAGAACATGGCTGAACAGACCGGTTTACATCACGTTTCCTTTTCAGACTCCACTTCGCCTGTTGGCACTGAAATCATAAGAAGGAAATACAGAATAGGATATTCTTGTTGAATAGAAACATATTATTACACTAGGGAAACGCCAAAGTCGTTGTTAGACGAGTGAGAGAGCCACGTGTTGAGTACCCGTGAACATTGATTGGATTTAAGTTAGGTAATTATAAGTTTTTAAGTTTAAGGGCACGTCAACTGTCCGGCCATAATGCGCCACTTTAACCAATGATAGGCTATAGGGAGGTCAAAGGTAGGGGGAAGAAAAGTAATGTTAGCGGGTACACAACACATGGCTCACTCACTCGTCTAACAACGACTTTGGCGTTTCCCTAGTTATAATCTTTATACAAACATTTGTGGTCACAGACCCTTGTTGAACAGATAGGCTACACCCCAGGCTAAATGGAACGGCCGGTGTATGACCCTTAGTACTTCCTCCAGCGTCAATGTATGAAAAATTAAAGACGATTCCGTCTGGGCTCGGGGTAGAATTGGCCCAGAGCATGGCTCTGCTAATCGTAAAAGGCGATTCAAGAGAAAATGTCCACCTCGCAAACATCAGCTACTCCCCAAAACCAGAAGCGAGCTCTGGCAATCGTCGTCGGGGACACCTCCCCCTTCCCTTGAAGACCTCCCCGACGACGGTGACAATGACACAATGAACGATGACAAAGACAATGACGACCACGACGTGAGAAATCCCCCTTCCTCCCCTTACCCATGGCTGGTTCTGACCAGCATGGGCCCCTCCTCCCCATCCCCTAGGCTAGAGTCGTGCATTATGACCTAACGGTTGACGCGTCCTTAATCCAAATAAACCCAAAAAAATAAAATATTTGGGTCTAGGCGAACAGAGAAAGTGGTTTATAGTTTTTTGGTTTCAGGGTGCGTCAACCGTTTGTCGTCGTCCTATTATGAAAGAAGGCTGGTCCCATACGTCCCAATTTAGTTTTAGTTTGGATTAGGGGTGCGACAACCGCTAGGTCAAAAATCACCACTCTTGCCGAGAGGATATAGGAGGAAAATCCCATGCTGGTGCTGGTCAGAAATAGCCACGCGGGTAAAGGTGAAAGAAAAGGGAGGGTTCTCGCGTCGTGGTCGTCATCGTCTTTGTCATCGTTCGTTTTGTCCTGGTCGTCGTCGTTGGGAAGGTCGTCAGAGAATATGGGGGGTCCCCGACAACGACTACCAGAGCTCGCATTCTAGTTTCGGAAAGTAATATACTACCCTACTTACCAGCTGATGTTTGCGAGATAAAATACGTCGCACTGTTTCTTGTAGATCATCACCAGCCCAAACGAAGTGTATAATAGTATCCTTGATAGCCAGCAATGGCCTAGCATCATTTACAGAATGACAGAAGGCATGCATAATGAAAACAAAATAATAAACAAATTTACTTGGTTCATCTGATCGCAAACTTTCACAGGCTGTGTTCTATTTTACTAATGGGTATTTCAAACATTTGCAATCTAAGTTCAAATTTTTCACATTTTTATTTCTTGTGAGCTTAAATCGCAACGAATATTGTTCATTTTGTTAGCAGTTCTAAGTTACCTGGTCACGGATATCTGTTTAAAATTTCAGCTCAATCTATTTGGCCGTTCGGCCGTATGAGCCCGGACAAACAGACATTTAACAGACAATGCTCACGGCCAAGGCCCGATCGAGTATAGCGTTAGGAAAGACTTACGTTCGCTACGCTCACTCGTCTAATTACGTGAATACATTGATTTTTGCCACGGAAGAAAAAAATCTGATGAGGTGTGGCCATTGAAAGTATAATGTATGTTAGTAAATAAAATATATGATAGGCCTAAATATCTTACATAGCAACTAGGATAGGAGTAAACAATTTAAAAAACGAAAAAATATAAAAGCATGTGTCAGTCATTATTATGACTGCTATTCTGGTTGCGATGATCAAGTGATGCTATTTTGTTGCCTCACAACATTTTAATGTGTAAATGACAATTTTAAATTGTGAAATGAAAGGTATAATTTGATTTATTAGTTATTGTTATAATAATTACACCATATACGATTAAATTCAAATTTTATGAAACAATAATCAATCTGATAGAAATCAATGAAAAATTTAAAAATTCCACGTTAGCCTGGTATAGAACTCGAGGTGTCTTGATTGCCGGTCGCATGATTTACCCATAAGCTACCGAGTCAGATGACGTAGTAAACATTTCGGGATTGTTGGTGCATCATATATCTGAATAGGTTCCCATATTATCAATTACAAGAAATAGAGAAACATTAATCAACTTCAATACAGAAACTTACTTGATGGGTAAAGGTAAAGCACAGAATAATTTCTGTATTTTTCATTTTCTACGTATTTTCCCTGCACTTGACATGTAATGTTTTTTATTTACTTAGAAAAGAAAAACCAGGGTTTCTGATTGTGAAGTACAAGCAATATTGATCCTCTCTATTGGGACTGCCAAGCGGACTAGTGGCGATGTAATGGTAAAGGCAGGAGGTCAAAACTGACTCATAATTGCCCGCAGAAAAGTTTTCGAACAAACAAGCAGATTCTGCTTTCATTAAAAATATATCGTATTTTTCTTTTAGTTATACGGTACTCTTTTTTATCAGTAATTAAAGCAGTGAAGTTGCAGAAGTCCTTATCGACGTTACGAGTTCAAACGTTTCATTCCTTAAGTCAAGATACTCTGTAATTATTAATTATTCTAGGTCTCAATCGACTCACTCGAATAACTTCAACGTTTGGATCTGTTTGACATCCAATTGGAAAGCAATGTCGTGCGTCCCACAATTTGTGCTTGTCCACCCTAGCTTCATTAAAGCCACTAGTGAGTTGAGAAGTTCTATTAAATATTTCCTCAGCTTCGTAAATGCAGAATTGAAGTTGATGAAAAGCTGTATCAGTCAGTCTAACATACCCACCCTCATCTTCTAACTTTCCAAGTAGATTACAGAAGACCTTAGACTTTAGACAATAACTTTATTTTGTAATCTTAAACAAAGAAATTCGTGAAAAGGATTAATAGTTATAATTAATATAAACTCCGGAGGAAAAAGAGCACAATATAATTTGTGTGTAAAATTACTGTAAGTGTAGATGATTATTGCGTTATATAAATTAACAACATATACAACATTATTGAATTAATGTTTTGAGAACAATGGTTAATGGTTGTATGGCGAGTATATTCGTGCAAAGAAATATTATTTGTATCATCGTCTCGCTTAAAACATCATTAAAATCTCAAAACCGAAGAATGGGTTTTGGAACTTCACACTGGGTACGGTTTTCCGCAATTATCTTTCATCATCTTCTATCACCACTTAGGCCTAAACACATCATTACCAGAACATCATAGAGACGTAAAGCAACAAACACAACACATCTTGCTAATTGAAACGGTAGTTAGGTTGTGTACAGAGGCGGTAATCAAGGACGCCTGAGGAAGGTGACAAGAGATTGCAATTACCAGAGCTGGAGTGGTTACCCACCCCGCATGATCGACCAACTTGGCGGTCACCCCACCGACCTATTGAGGGCGAAGCATCGAACTTATTTACATCTTCTACAACAAACTAAATCAGTCCTACTCGTAATCATGGTTTGTGAGATTTTTTAAAGTTTTTCAATAGGCATTTTCGGATATAATACTTCTTGGACTGAATTTGCCTTGTCATTAACATTTGAACAATAAAATGCATACAGGTCTCGACTGACTGTTTTCTTAAGAATAAATTAATAGTAAAATCTGCCCCCCCCTCCCGCGCCGGAACTCAGTCTCTCGTTGCATTGAGGCAAATAACGCGAGAAGTCGGTATTAGCTTTTAATTTAAAAGAAGTTACGTCTATACTACAAGTGAATAATGCCGTGAGTGTTGAATGATCTAGCCAGTTCTGGATACGTACTTTAGTTTTCTTAATAAGGGCATGTAAAGAGGACAGGTATGTTCATTTTATATGGTGAAGTTCGGGAGAATAAGTGCGTGTGCTACCACATCTCACGATAAAAACAGAACATGACCTTTTATTGGCATGCGTTTATAGTTTACATTGCCTTTGAACTAGGATAACCTGGATGTGGGAGACAGAGCCTCACTCCAAGCCACACTTTTGTACCCAGCACCACCACCAAAATATATCAAATTTCAAATAACCTTTATTTGTGCATACTTCTTCGACAATCGGTTGAGTAAGTAGCTTCGCTCCCTATTGCGGATACACCCGCACCTGTGCTTGCTGTCTGTAGTTATTATTGCAATTGAGTACATGTTTTGACCGTATAACAGATCTACCCGCAAAAATACGTAACTAGCAATTTATGACTTTGTTTAAATCATTTAAATTTAACTTTCTTGTATTACAATTATTTAAATCATAATTATATCAATAGCTTATAGTTGCTAACACTATTTTTACTGCCTCTAGCGCATTATAAATGTTTAAATAATTTCATAAATATGAATCATATTCATAGAAGTACAGCAAGAAACTAGTATTAATTAATAATTATTAGCTAAGCCCACAATCACGAATTTGCCATTTAGTGGTCTGAGTTATCATTTTGTGTGAATGTGTGACTTTCGTAATTCTCTCATGTGAATGTCTCCACTTACACAGCGTTTACAACCATGCAGTACGGTAGTATTTAAATTAATAATATTAAGACGAAACATCGCCAAATGCTTTAAATTGTCTTGCGTAGCCGAACGAACCTAAGAGTAGAATATTAAAAGATTTGTTATACAATGTTTATCAATAATTATTTAACTTTTATTCCAAATCAAACACACATAAAGTGAGTAGCATCGTTTGTACCAACTGCCTGGTCTCTCTACAAAGTAGCTTCAACACTGACATCGTATGTCAACGTAGACAGTTGGTAATAGACTCCGGCGGCTCGATTGCCTCACCTTTATCAGAGTCGATAAAGAAGTTTCCCCGTTGGGGAGGTCCTCCAACTCCCTATACCGCCCTGGGTTAAATAAAAAGTCGGTTTTTGGCGTTAGGAATCTAACGTTCCGCGCGACATCTGTGTGATGATTGATGGAACTCCTTCAATAAAACTACGTCACTTTTCTACTAGTAGTTAAGAGTCGATGAAAACAAATGGCGGAAACGTCAAAATATTAAATACGATCGAATGTTGGCGAATGTTTTGGCATAAAGCAAACTCTCTTTATTAATGAGGATATTTCTGCTGAGTAGACCTAAGCTTAGGAGCTAGGCCGACAATATGTATTGTTCAAGATTTCGATTTGAGTGCCTAGGGCGTACTTACGTCTGAAAACTGTATTGTGGCCTTGGGCCTAGGCTACACTTACGTCCGTTAGGCTTGAACAAGGCATATCTCAAATTATTTCGCACGAAAATGTCACTGACGCCTGCGCAACACTTTATAGTACAATAATAAATCAAAAGTAAATCGTTTTAAAAGACTAGGGCCCAGGGCTAATATGATTGAAATAAAATTGAAGTTTGACGTTTCGTCTGTTGTTTGTTGATTTCAGCGTCACTGCACATCGATAATCTACTGACCGTATTTAGCGTGCAGTGCTTTTATTAGTTTCACATTGGAGCCGCTCTCAGCGCGCAGGACGTTAGATTCCGTTTTGACTTGGGAGTAAGGGGACCTCCCAAAGGGGAAACTTCTTTATCGACTCTGCCTTTATTCTGATATCCTAGCGTACACATGTCACTCACAGCCTTGTTGCCAACACCGCCCTCAGGCTTTTCTCAGCGTCTGTGATCCGCTTGATCATTTCCCCAAACCACGTGGCACGGGGCTTGCACGCTACGCTTCATTTAGAGCAAGTGGCAACTCATTTTAAAATGGTTCGTAATAATTTGTCTTAAACGATATTTTCAAAATGTTTAATTCCTACGCATTAATTATCAATTTCTAAATATTAAAGTCATTATTGTAGTTTGGTATACATAATTATATATAAGATTACACAAGACTCCTCCTGAGCGCGTGGCTCTACGAGGACGTGGGTTTGAATCCCGCATAAGACATGTTTGTTGTAATCGTCCTTCAACGTCATCCGTCAACCGTCGCGAATATAGCTAAGTGCATATTTTATATGAGACGTTTAGCATCAGAACGTATCATCATCCAAATTAAAAAGAGAATTTATGAATGGAATAAGTTTGCTTATTTTGACGAAATGCGAAAAAAGTTTACACTTCTTATTTTATTCCGTGGCTTTAACCAAGGTAAAAGTAAAATGTAACACGTTAAATTAGTGTCTTAATTTAGGGGAGAAATACTTATTCGAATTAGTATTAATTGTAAGGGCTCGGCAAACTGTTGTGTGTGAGCTAAAACAAAAGTTGTCCGTGTCAATGTAACCCAACAGACTAACTTCCCGAGAGCGACTTTGATTTGAACACACTCGACCTACAGCCCAGAGTAATTAAATGAAATAACTTGAGACTAATTGGGATTTAAGTGATATTGCTGGAGGTTAATCTCTATTACACCAAAGCTAACGGTAGTCATCGGGCAATGTGGCAAACTTGTGGAGGCAGCTAGCATCGTTCGTGCATTGGGATCCTCTCAACTTCATCCCCGTCTACATTACATGACATTACATGGACGCAATAGAATCTTTGTTCATGGGACTGTAAGTAATTTACTTACGTCCTTACTTATTCACTAACTGACTTACTGACTAAAACTTACTTACTTACGGACTACTTACCTACTACTTACTACTATTACTGTACTTACTACTACTGGAATTATACTTACTTACGGAATTATTACCGGAATGGACTGGACAACTTACTTCGAAATTATTTACCGTGACGAGATACTATTACTGACTTACTAACTTTAATAGAGTCTATACCTGAACTGATGACTGATAAAATACTCCGTAACAAAGAGCATTAAACCAAAACAATTTGGAGTTCTTGGCGTTTTACATGAGTCTATTTTGGAAACAATGTTATGTCATAACAACCACACGAATCAAAATTGAAAGTTTTAGTTACAGCATATTTTTACTGTAGGCTTAAATAAAATTATAAATAATGTCGAATGGACGATCCATGCAAAGCCATGAGTGATTAGTTAAAGAACAAAACTGGCCAGATAGAAATCAAAGCACAAGACCAGATAGACATTTGGTTCGTTCAGGCGTCTTGTAGCAGGCAGGATAATATGTGACTAATTTTGCGAAGACAATGCTCATATGCTACCATACCAACACAGTGAGATTGCACAAATGAAATCTACGTCATATCGAACAACACCTTGAAGTAAGTAGGCAATCACTACTCACAAAACTTTACTCGTAGATTAGCTTTTCGCAAGTGTGCCATCTTCAAACAATGTTGATTTAGCCAATAAATACAACATTTTTGCTGATCGAGAAACTATAACAATGTAAAGAAACTTTCGATGAAGCGTTATTTTTACGTCGATAACCTCCTCTCAAAATATCACCCCTGTCCCGATTGGAATAGTATCACCTTTTATTTTATTAATAACAATCGATATTCTTGTATAGCCTAGTATGCACATTTTAACACTGGATACACTGTACAGGACCTCGAGATGACTTTAAAACCTTGGTTGCGTGCTGTGTTCATTCTTATTTGACGACCTACTGAAACTTAGCTTGTTAAACCGTCTTCTGAGTACACTTCCAGCTAATTTGTAACTTTGCTCAGAAGCCTTATATCCATCTTCTCTTCTTCGTATCTTCAACAAGTTTATAAGAGCGTTCATCAAGGCAACCTCTGAATTTTAGGTTGCTAGTTCACATCTTTGAAATTAAGTTTAACGTTATCTGGCGAATATATTTAAAATCATGCAAACATGCATACACAACATTGTTTGTGTGTTTATATTTGCCAGGTCGGCTAAGTCACTGTTTACTTAACATACCCCGTTATATCAGTAATAAAAAACCTCTGCCAGAACCCATAATTATTGGATACAGTAATAAACGCAAAGACCAACAAAATCTTTCGTAAATATAAGTTCTGTATTGATTTCCATAACTTCTCTGGATAAGTAAACAAACTGTAAAACGTAAAAACACGCGTCACTGCTAACCCTCCCCTCACCACAATATGTTGGACAGACATGCAGCTACGCACAGTTCCACGGGACAGATCGCTCCCTAGGGGTGGAGCACCTTGGGGGCACTTCCCCCCGATACTCAAACATATATCTACATCATCTATTTCTATCAAACGTTGCGCAATGAGTTGTACAACTCTGTGCAACATTGGTAATAAAATAACGTATGGAGGTGACTCGGAGGTAGCGCGCAAGACTGTTCGCGAGTAGGTCGCTGTTAGAATCAGATTTATTTCATTCCGAGGTGTATCCAGTCATTGGCACACGTTTTAATTGAGCCTAATCAATAGTCCTTTGATATTCCTTATTAACATGCCCTAATGTATGAAGCTGACATTTAAACCACGGGTTGGAAAGTAATAATATTTAAGCTAACTACTCGTCTGCACTTGCCACTTGTTTTTTTTTGTGAAAAATCTCTGAATCAATATGAAACAAATGTTGATGATAAGACTACAATCAGTAAACATATTGGAAATCTATTTGAATTGCCGAAGAAGTATTATTTGGGCACTGAGTCCTACTCTTTTGCAATATTTGTGTACGCGAAGAGGAGGGTTAAGCCACAAGTCAGGATGAATGAAATTTGAAATTACATTGTTATTTTCATTTTAAATTACAAAGATAATTTTTATTTTGTGAAACTAGATTACAAATGAAATATTAAGAGTAAAGAACTGAATGGTGATGTAAGAGGTACACTCGTTGCCTGCCACTAAAACCGCGTCCACTCTCCGGAGACGTGTATCGTGTGTACCGCCGGGGATCCCCCCTGACCTTGCGAATCCACGGGTCTATGTTACAGGTTTTATTATTTCTCGATGTTCATAGTTCTCAACGTGGTACGGCGCAAGTGTGGATGCGGTGTTATACTCCGTTATCAAACTCTACAGTTGTGCTGAGACCCTGATTTACTACAGGTTCATAATAGGGTTTAGGTGTTAGTGAAATTGTGAAGGGAATTTGACCGAATCCAAGGGTTGTTTGGGGGACTTAAAGGGGTATTTAACCGCTAAACTCAAAAAATATATTTCATTCAGGCTAACTAGTAATGAATTTAGCAATTAACAGAAAAATTATTGGGGCCATCATGACCTCCCCAAAAATTGTCAAACATGACATTTTTCGAGCTAGGTCCCATCGGCAAAAATCTCCCATAAGAAATAACATGGGAACGATCTTTATGCCCCGTGACCTTGGAGGATTTTGATCCAAAAAAATATTGGTCATTATTGACTTACTCATTGACAGCCTTTTCTGTAAATTTTCTATATTTTGTTTTGTAATTTTGGGCAAGTAGTTCGGTCAAAATATGCTGATTACCAAGATGGGGTGTGATTTTGGAATGCATATTTTTGCGTGTTTGAGGGTATATTTGGGCACAGTTTTAAGACACGATGCTATAAATGGGCATTTTAGATTGGTACTATGCTCTAGTATCTATGTGGACCGAAAAAGAAGCAGGTTAAAGCCGATTTCAGAAATTTCCCAAAACACCAATTTTTGCAATTTTCTGGATCAAAAAAATTAAAAAATTCGTGTTAAATCACAGTTACAAGATAAAATTTTTTAAACTGTCATTTTAGTGTAGTATTGTGCTATAGATCACGTGGTAAAAAATAATTTTTTGTGTTTTTAGCCCCTATAATCCAAGCATTCGTCTATTACTTAGAAAACCCTGGGAAAAGCTTTCATGTAGGACAAGGTGGCTGGTAATGAACCTGTTACATCCTGAATGTGTCCTTATGTCCTAATCTGCCTAATGTAACCTATGTCGTTATGCTTCTAACATGTACGACACCTAACGTATCTCACTTGTATACTCGCCTATCATCTGTCGTATATGATAACAGAACTAAGTTTAAGCTTTAGATGCATCCTTGCAATGGACTTAACGTTTTCGGAGAGTAAAATATATCAGTTATTTTAATTGAGAGGCAAATGTGACTTTCCAACTCAGATTAGGCCTACACGTCTATCTTTAGTTAGACTTGGGATAAAGTACATGAAACCAACTGCTTCGCTATCTTATGCAAACCACTCGATAAACTTTGGGTAGCGTGACGTTAAGCTTAAAAAGAACATTTTTAAATGTCAAAATTATAATATTTCTTGGAAGCACTTCTAAACTATTGAACTCAAATCACGTTTAAAATGCAAAACATATTCTTAGCAAAAAACTTAGCACTTTTGGAGAATTTTCTTTTTCCATTAAAGGTTTACCACGATAGAGCCTACTATAACCTCTTTTAATTGCAGCGATTCATTAAAAACTCTTTGAATTTAGTTTACAAGACACGCAACTGGAATTGAATTATTAAAATATTAAATCATTAGAACAATATTTATTTTATTTATCTTATGTCCATCCGATTCAGGTTATTACACTAATTAAAGCGGGAGGACAATAATGATTTAATTAATCAGTGCATTGACCAAAGTTTGATTTTCCGGTTACAAGAACAGACTATAAAAAATAATATTACAGTGAGTAGACACTTTGTGGACAGCACGGACTGCCTTTGAAGTTGTAGTTAATTTTTAATGATTTTTGTCAAGTGAATTATGCTACTATCATTTCATTCATAATGTAGAAAGTGATAAAAAAGTTTCCGTCAATGAGAACACAAACTAGATAATTTTGCTACAACTAAATAAATAGATTAATTAACAATTAATGAAGTATTACTTAAATTCTAGGTGACAAGTCAAGAATCAACACCATGTTAAATATGTGTATGGTTTGGTTAGTCCCTGCAGTCCTACCCACTCTTAATTTGTATTCCGCTACTAGTGTCTGGGCGCCTAATTTACATGGTCGCCACACCACTATTTCATTGCTTCCGCTCTCCGTAGACGGCGAGGTGTATACCTTCAACAACTCACATTACATGTAGCTTTTTATAGATATATTATATATTTTGTTCTCATATTTAAATATGGCAAACCTTTATGTGCCCAATATGGTGTTGTATTTTGAAAACCAGATTGTTGTATGGTCAGAGAAAAGAAAAATATATTATTAATTTTTTGAATAAATTTTATAAAAGGTTTATTCACATTTTGAACGTGTGAAACCTTGGAGAAAACCTTCAGTCAGGATTGTCGGTGGCTGGTATTGGACCGATGAACTCCCAAATTGTCTCGAATGTAGCACGTAATTTTTAATTATCTACCTCTATCGGCAACATTAACAAGCTAACCTTTCTCATTACATTTTGAGTTGAGCTGTGATTGTCAAGTTGTTGTCTCGTGCACTCAATGTTGTTCCACTTGACTTTGAACACCGCACCAACCAACCATCCAAGTATACCAAGTATAACGTGAGTGTGAGCATTCCACTTGCAGGTTTCTACACCTTCGTTGCGTATCCCTTAAAAAGCAATTGGAAAGTCAAGTTAATCACGAATCAATACAGTGGGAAACAGCATTTCTGCCGCCACGTAAGGACTTGTGTGTCATGTCGTAATCCCAACTGTGTTACCATAATTACTACTTGTATCCTATTCAATTGGTGCATCCACATTAAAGCGTACATTAGTAAGCAATACTTACCATTATGATTCAATTAATTCTTATTTAATTGTCGTATTGTTGTGAACTAATGTACAAAAACGTAATTGCTAACACAGTGGCGTAACACAATGACCTATATATCTCCTGTTCCCAACGAAAGTCGGGTTAAGAGTAGTTAAACCCACGCACCTGTTTTCTTAACTAACATCGCCTGGCCAGGCTTGTCATGTTCTCTTCTCCTTCCATTTCTTTTTACACAAACCATAACAAGTTACAGTGGTTTTCAAACGTACTAAAGTAGTGTCGGCGTGGAATTTCGAGATAGAATGTAATTAATTGATAATTTAATTAAATCACTACTTTAAATCATATTAATTGTGACGTTTTTTTTTATAAAAAGTTAACTACTAGTATTTTTTTTTTTTTATTTTCAGCTAATGCAACCGCACTAGTTAATCAGATAAAATTAAGGATAATCCTGTGACGGATTCGAACCCACGTCCCTTGGAAACATATACGCTTCGGACCTGCGCCCCTACCGTATACGCCTCCTTGTAGTGCAATTATTGCTTTCTGAACGAAGTATCACAATATCAAAGTGGAGATTGTTAATTTTCATTATAATTTTGATGAGAATAATTTGTCTCAATTAAGATGAACATATCTGGGCTGGGTAGTTCCTCGCGGACAGGTCCCTCGCGGACTGTAGTCCCTATACCGCTTGGAAGCAGGAACAAAGCCAGCTCGCTCGTGACTAGCGTTATATAGTACGATTCAAGTTGAGTCTACCTCGATGTGATCTTTACAAAGATCACTTTCCGAAACACAAACACGCGGACAACTATTGTGCACGTGCGTAATGTTTCCGATCGTTATTTCTAAGGCATAATTGAATAAATATAGTTTACAAAAAAACTGTTTGAAATATGATGTGAACTTTAATCCGTTTAGGAGAACACAGTTAATTAAAATACTAACACCAAGTGGTCTGATTTAATAAAATCTATAAGCAGTACATGTATTTTCGACCATTTAAATTCATTAAATTATGTTAAATCATGATTTCACTTGAATCGGGTAACTTTCGTTTTTAAGTCGATCCCTGGTATGCATCAATATTCAATATTATTATGTAGACTTACATTAAGACAAAATATACTCCTGCTTTTGACATGAGTTGCGGGCGGCATACGGTCCCCCCTATACAACTCCATCAAAACGGTATTGTTTGTTTATTAGAAAAAAAAGTCTCGAAACTATGAGATCCACGGGAAAAAGAACGATTCCGAATCTCCTAACAAACGAATCATGAAATTCAGCAGATTTAAACTTTTCCACAAAATAACGCCTACAGTGCTTGAACCCTAATCTTAGAGAAAAGTTTATTTGAAAAAAAGGCTTGGAATGATTTGTACTGCGTGGTATAGTATGTTTCCGAATTTTAAAACATTCGAATCCCCGAAATTCCGCCAATTCAATTTTTACATGAAAAAACGTCTGAAGGGCTCGAACCCTTGATCTCAGAGAAATGTTTATTTAAAAGAAAAGTCTTGGAATGATGTATACTACGTGGTAAAGTAGGTTTACGAATTTTAAAACTAGGCCGCTTCGCGAACGCTTTTTCCAGTCGCGTTGATGGATGAGCTTTTTTTTGGAATATTTCTGTCCAATGATTACGTTTTTATGTGGAATCTCCTTACTTTTTCTACAGTTACTTGGTATTACTTGTTCATTATACACCTGTAAAAGGCTTATATTAAAACCTTTATTTCTATGAATTTTGACCAACTTTTTCAACTTTTTCTTTCAAGAGGCACTACATCACCATAATCTTTATGTCAATGTAAAATATGAACGTTGTAGCTCCACCCGTTTGGTCAAAATCGGCCCAAATTTCACGAAAATATCGTATTAAAAACTGGAGAAAAAATCGTAAAAGTACGATTTCTATAAGAATTTTTTTCTTCAAATGTCTCTAAAATCGTAACATATATGATTTCAGTGATTTTAACGTTCCTTTAAAGTATTATCAATATCGGAGTAGCCGTTTGCTAAATATCACTAAAATATCGCACTAAAAATCGAAAAAAATCGTAAAAGTACGATATTTATGAAAAATATTTCTTCGATTGTACCCAAAAACAATTCAGCTCTAAGTTCAGAGATTTCGAAGGACTTCTCCAATTTTCATCAAGATCGCATATTCCGTTTGCCCGGTAGAGAGCGAACAAACAGACAAAAAAACTAACAAAAACAAAACACCCGAGCTATTTTTTTTGGGGCAACGTAAGTAAAAAAAAAACAAAAGAACACAAAGTCAAATTGAAGTCTTCGCTTCGCTCATCCAACAAACAAATAACCGAAATTCCGCTATTTAATTTGCCTTTAAACAACGCCGACAGGGCACGAACCCAAGCATAGAGAAAAGTCTTAGAATAATGAGTACAACCTGGTAAAGAAGTTTACGAATTTCCAAACAAATCGCAAAATTCCGCAAATTTATTTTTCCTCGAAAAGGGTAATATCAGATCAGGTTATCAGAGAAAGATGGTCAACACTTCACCTCTATCAAATGGAATTATCAGGTATGGCAGCCAGGTGCAGTAGACAGGTGCGGCAACCATGTGCGGCAGCAAAGTGCGGTAACCAAACGGTCAACCTTACACCTCTATGAAAACGTATTATCAGTTGTGGCAGCCGACAGTCAACCATAGACCTCTATAAACTGTATTATCAGTTGCAGAAGCCAGATGGTCCACTGTAAACCACTATTAAACAGTATTAACAGTTGCGGGAGGCATACGGTCCCCCGTACAACTCTATCAAACTGTATTATTAGTTGCAGAAGCCAGATGGTCCATGTAAACCACTATTAAACAGTATTATCAGTTGCAGGAGGCATACGGTCCCCCGTACATTACAACTCTATCAAACGGTATTATTTGGTTATTTGAAAAAAAAAAGTCTCGAAATTATGAGCTCCACAGGGAAAAGAACATTTCCGAATCGCAAACCAAACGTATCACGAAATTCAGTCGATTTAATTTTTCCACGAAATAACGTCTACAGGGGTCGAACCCTTGATCTTAGAGAAATGTTTTATTTAAATGAAAAGTCTTAAAATGATGTATACTACGTAGGAAAGTATGTTTTCGAATTTTAAAACACACAAATCACCAAAATTCCGCTTTTTTATTTTTTCCTTGTAAAACGTGTACAGATATCGAACCCTTGATCCAAGAGAAAAGTTTACATGAACGTAAAGTCTAACAATGATGTATACTACGTCGTAAAGTATGTTTACGAATTTTAAAACAAACAAATCACCAAAATTCTGCAATTTTATTTTTTCCTCAAAAAGGGTAATATCAGATCAGATTTTCAGAGAAAGATGGTCCACACTTCACCTCTATCGAAGGGTATTATCATGAACGGCAGCTAGGTGCGGGAGACAGGTGCGGCAGCTTGGTGCGGCATCCAGGTGCGGCAACTATGTGCGGTAACAAAACAGTCAACCGTACACCTCTATGAAAACGTATTATCAGTTGTGGCAGCCAGACAGTCCACCATAGACCTCTATCAAACTGTATTATCAGTTGCAGAAGCCAGACGGTCCACTGTAAACCTCTATTAAACAGTATTATCAGTTGCGGGAGGCATACGGTCCCCCCTACAACTATATCAAACAGTATTATTTTAAGTGTCGAAATAATGAGATCCACGGGGAAAAGAACGTTTCCGAATCTCATATCAAACAAATCACTGAAATTCCGCCATTTTAAATTTGCCACGAAAAAACGTCTACAGGGCTCAAACCCTTGATCTTCGAGAAAAGTTTAATTGAAATAAAAGTCTTGGAATGATGAATATTACGTGGTAAAGAATGTTTCCGAGTATCCAAACAAATCACCCAAATCTCGCAATTTTATTTTCTCCTCAAAGAGGGTAATAGTTTAGATTATTAGAGAAAGATGGTCCACACTACACCTCTAGCAAAGGGTATTATGATGTATGTCAGCCAGGTGCGGTAGCCAGCTGCGGCAGTTAGGTGCGGCAACCCGGTGCGGAAGCAAGGTGCGGCAATCCCGTGCGGCAATTAGGTGCAGACACCATGTGCGGCAGCAAAGTGCGGTAACCAAACGGTCAACCGTTCACCTCTATGAAAAAGTATTATCAGTTTCGACAGCCAGACAGTCCTACATAGACATCTATTTAACTGTATTATCAGGAGCTGAAGCCAGACGGTCCCCCGGACAACTCTATTACACGGTATTGTTGGATAATTTGAAAAAAGCCTCGAAATAATGAGATCCACGGGGAAAAGCACGTTTCCGAATCTCCTAAAAATGAATCATGAAATTCAGACGATTTAAACTTTTCCACAAAATAACGCCTACAGTGCTAAATAAAAAAGAAAAGTTTTTGAATGATTAGTTCTACCGGGTAAAGTATGTTTCCGAATTTTCAAACAAATCACAAAATTCCGCAATTTTATTTTTCCTCGAAAAGGGTAATATCAGATCAGATTATCAGAGAAAGATGGTCCACACGTCACCTCTATCGAAGGGTTTTATCATGTACGGCAGCCAGGTGCGGTAGACAGGTGCGGCAGCCGGGTGCGGCAGCGAGGTGCGGCAGCAAAGTGCGGCAGCATGCGGTAACCAAACAGTCAACCGTACACCTCTATGAAATAGTATTATCAGTAGTGGCAGCCAGACTTTCCACCATAGACCTCTATCAATCTGTATTATTAGTTGCAGAAGCAAGACGGTCCACTGTAAACCTCTATTTAACAGTATAATCAGTTGCGGGAGGCATACGGTCTTGGTTTATTTGAAAACAAGTCTCGAAATAATGAGATCCACGGGGAAAAGAACGTTTCCAAAACTCATACCAAACTAATCACCGAAATTCCGCCATTATAATTTTGCCGCGAAAAAATGTCTACAGGGCTCAAACCCTTGATCTTGGAGAAATGTTCAATTGAAAGAAAAGTCCTGGATTGATGTAGATTACCGAGTAAAGTATGTTTCCGAATTTCCAAACAAATCGCAAAATTCCGCAATTTTATTTTTCCTCGAAAAAGGGTAATATCAGATCAGATTATCAGAGAAAGACGGTCCACACTTCACCTCTATCGAAGGGAATTATCTGGTACGGCAGCCTGGTGCGGTAGACAGGTGCGGCAACCCGGTGCGGCAGCCGGGTGCGGTAGCAAGGTGCGGCAGCGATTTGGGGCAAACAGGTGCGGAAACCATGTGCGGTAAAAAAAAGGTTAACCGTTCACCTCTATGAAAACGTATTATCAGTTGTGGCAGCCTGAAAGTCAACCATAGACCTCTATCAAACTGTATTATCAGTTGCAGAAGCCAGATGGTCCACTGTAAACCTCTATTAAACAGTATTATCAGTTGCGGGAGGATAGGTCCCCCGTACAACTCTATCAAACGGTATAATTTGTTTATTTGAAATAAAGTCTCGAAATTATGAGATCCACAGAAAAAGTACGTTTCCAAATAATCCAAACGAATCACGAAATTAATTCGATTTAATTTTACCACGAAATAACGTCTACAGGGCTCGAACCCTTGATCTTAGAGAAATATTTATTTGAAAGAAAAGTCTTCAAATGATGTGTACTACATGTTAAAGTATGTTTTCGAATTTTAAAACAATCGAATCACCAAAATTACGCCAGTTTAATTTTTCAGCTGAAAACGTGAACAGGGCTCGAACCCTTGATCTTTGTGAGAAAAGTTTATGTGAATGAAAAGTCTTGAAATGATGTATACTGCCATGGTTAAATATGTTTAGGAATTTAAAAACAAACAAATCACCAAAGTTCAGCCATATTTACTTTTTCTCGAAAAAACGCCGACAGGACTCGAACCCTTGCATAGAGAGATTTTTTGGAATGATAAGTTCTACGTGGTAAAGTATGTTTCCGAATTTCCATACAAATCACCCGAATTCCGCAATTTTATTTTTTCCTCGAAAAGGGTAATATCAGATCAGATAATCAAAAAATGTGGTCAACACATCACCTCTGTCGAAGGGTATTATCATGTACGGCAGCAAAGTGCGGCAACCAGGTGCGGCAACCATGTGCGGCAGCAAAGTGCTGTAACCAAACGGTCAACCGTACACTTCTATGAAAAAGTATTATCAGTTGCGGCAGCCAGACAATCCATCATAGACCTCTAATACACTGTATTATTCGTTGCGGATGCCAGACGTTCCAATGTAAACTTCTATCAAACAGTGTTATCAGTTGAGGGCGGCATACGATCCCCTGTACAACTCTATCAAACGGTATTATTTGTTTATTTAAAAAAAGTCTGGAAATTATGAAATCCACGGGGAAAAGTTCGTTTCCGAATCTCATAACAAACGAATCATGAAATTCAATCGATTGAAACTTTTCCACAAAATAACGCCTCTAGTGCTCGGAACTGTTGATCTAAGAGAAAAGGTTATTGAAAAGAAAAGTCTTAAAATGATGTATACTACTTGGTAAAGTATGTTTCCGAATTTTGAATTAAACAAACCACCGAAATTCCGCAGATTTATTTTTTACATGAAAAAACGTCTACAGGGCTCGAACCCTTGATCTCAGAGAAATGGTTTTAAAAAAAAATGTCTTGAAATGATGTATAATACGTGGTAAAGTAAATTTCAGAGTTTTTAAACAAACTATTCACCCAAATTCCGCAATTTTATTTTTTTCCTCGAAAAGGGTAATATCAGATCAGATTATCAGAGAAAGATGGTCCACACTTTACCTCTATCGAAGGGTATTATCATGTACGGCAGCCAGGTGCGGCTACTATGTGCGGCAGAAAAGTGCGGTAACAATACGGTGAACCGTACACCCTATGAAAAAGTATTATCAGTTGTGGCAGTCAGACAGTCCACCAACGACCTCTATCAACTGTATTATTAGTTGAACAATCCAGACGGTCCACTGTAAACCTGTATCGAACAGTATTATCAGTTGCGGGAGGCATACGGTCCCCCCTACACTTTATCAAACAGTATTATTTAAAGTTTCGAAATAATGAGATCCACGGGGAAAAGAACGTTTCCGAATCTTATATCAAACAAATCACCGAAATACCGCCATTTTTATTTTGCCACGAAAAACCGTCGACAGGGCTCAAACCCTGGATCTTAGAGAAATGTTAAATTGAAAGAAAAGTCCTGGAATGATGTTTATTAGTGGTAAGTACGTTTCCGAATATCTAAACAAATCACCCAAATTCCGCAATTTTATTTTTTCCTCAAAAAGGGTAATATCAGTTTAGATTATCAGATAAAGATGGTCCACAATTCACCTCTAGCAAAGGGGATTATCATGTATGGCAGCCAGGTGCGGTAGACAGCTGCGGCAGTTAGGTGCGGCAACCTTGTGCGGCAGCAAAGTGCGGTAACCAAACGGTCAACGGTACACCTCTATGAAAAAGTATATTCAGTTTTGGCAGCCAGACAGTCCACCATAGACATCTTTATAACTGTATTATCAGGAGCGGAAGCCAGACGGTCCCCCGGACAACTCTATTAAATGGTATTGTTTGATAATTTGAAAAAAAGTCTCAAAATAATGTGATCCCCTGGGAAAAGCACGTTTCCAAATCTCCTAAAAATGAATCATGAAATTCAGACGATTTAAACTTTTCCACAAAATAACGCCTACAGAGCTAAATAAAAAAGAAAAGTCTTTGAATGACGTATACTACGTGGTAAAGTCTGTTTCCGAATTTTTAAACAAACAAATCACTGAAATTTCGCTATTTACTTTTCCTCGAAAAAATGCCGAAAGAGCATGAACCCAAGCATAGAGAAAAGTTTTTGAATGATTAGTTCTACCGGGTAAAGTATGTTTTCGAATTTCCAAACAAATCACCTAAGTTCTGCAATTTTATTTTTCCTCGATAAGGGTAATATCAGATAAGATTATCAGAGAAAGATGGGCCACACTTCACCTCTAGCTAAGGGTATCAGGTACGGCAGCCCAGTGCGGTAGCAAGGTGCGGCAGCCAGGTGCGGCAACGCGGTGCGGCAGCAAAGTGCGGCAGCATAGTGCGGCAGCAAAGTGCGGTAACCAAACAATCAAACCTGATGGAATGATGTTTATAACGTGATAAAGTACGTTTCCGAATATCCAAACAAATCACCCTAATTCAGCAATTTTATTTTTTCCTCGAAAATGGTAATATCAGTTTAGATATTTAGAGAAGGATGGTCCACACTTCACCTCTAGCGAAGGGTATTATCATGTATGGCAGTCAGGTGCGGCAGACAGCTGCGGCAGTTAGGTGCGGCAACCTGGTGCGGCAGCGAGGTGCGGCAATCCGGTGCGGCAGTTAGGTGCGGCAACCTGGTGCGGCAGCGAGGTGCGGCAATCCGGTGCTGCAACAAATTGCGGTAACCAAACGGTCAACCGTACACCCCTATGAAACAGTTTTTTCAGTTGTGGGTGGCATACGGTCCCCCGTACAACTCAATCATATGCTATTGTTTGTTTATTAAAAAAAAAGTCTCAAAATTATGAGATCCACGGAGAAAAGAACAATTAGGAATCTCCTAAAAAAACGAATCATGAAATTTAGCTGATTTAAACTTTTTCACAAAATAACGCCTACAGTGCTTGAATCCTTAATCTTAAAGAAAAGTAAATTTAAAAAAAAAGTCTTGGAATGATATTGTATACTACTTGGTATAGTATGTTTCCGAATTTTAAAACATTCGAATCACTGATATTCCGCCGATTTAATTTTTACATGAAAAACGTCTACAGGGCTCGAACCCTTGATCTCAGAGAAATGTTTATAAAAAAGAAAAGTCTTGGAATGATGAATACTACGTGGTTAAGTATGTTCACGAATTTTAAAACAAACGAATCACCGAAATTCCGCTAGCTAATTTTCCTCGAAAAAACGCCGAAAGGGCACAAACCCAAGCATAAAGAAAAGTTTCAGAATGATTAGTTCTCGTAAGTAAAGTATGTTTCCGAATTACCAAACAAATCACAAAATTCCGCAATTTTATTTTTCCTCGAAAAGGGTAATTTCAGATCAGATAATCAGAGAAAGATGGTCCACACGTCACCTCTATCGAAGGGTTTTATCATGTACGGCAGCCAGGTGTGGTAGACAGGTGCGGCAGCAAAGTGCGGCTGCATAGTGCGGTCACCAAACAGTCAACCGTACACCTCTATGAAATAGTATTATCAGTAGTGGCAGCCAGACTTTCCACCATAGACCTTTATCAATCTGTATTATTAGTTGCAGAAGCCAGTCGGTCCACTGTAAACCTCTATTTAACAGTATTATCAGTTGTGGGAGGCAAAAGGTTGCCCCTACAACTCTATCAAACAGTATTATTTTTTTATTTGAAAAAAAAAGCCTCCAAATAATGAGATCCACTGGTAAAGAACGTTTCCGAAACTCATACCAAATGAATCAACGAAATTCCGCCATTTTAATTTTTTCCACGAAAAAACGTCTACAGGGCTCAAACCCTTGTTCTTGGAGAAATGTTCAATTGAAAGAAAAGTCCTGGATTGATGTAGATTACCTTGTTAAGTATGTTTCCGAATTTCCAAACAAATCGCAAAATTCCGCAATTTTATTTTTCCTCGAAAAGAGTAATATTAGATCAGATTATCAGAGAATGACTGTCCACTTTTCACCTCTATCGAAGGAAATTATCAGGTACGGCAGCCAGGTGCAGTAGACAGGTGCTGCAGCCGGGTGCAGTAGCAAGTTGTGGCAAAGAGGTGCGACAAAATAGGTGCGGGAACCATGTTCGGTACCAAAACGGTGAACCTTACACCTCTATGAAAACGTATTATAAGTTGTGGGCAAGCCTGAAAGTCAACCATAGACCTCTATCAAACTGTATTATCAGTTGCAGAAGCCAGATGGTCCTCTGTAAACCTCTATTAAACAGTATTATCAGTTGCGGAGGCATACGGTCCCCCGTACAACTCTATCAAACGGTATAATTTGTTTATTTGAAATAAAGTCTCGAAATTATGAGATCCACGGAAAAGTACGTTCATGAATCTCAAGCCAAAACGAATCACGAAATTGTTTTGATTTAATTATACCACGAAAAAACGTCTACAGGTTTGGAACCCTTAATCTTAGCGAAATGTTTTTTGAAAGAAAAGTATTAAAATGATGTATACTACGTTGTAATGTATGTTGTCGAATTTAACAACAATCGAATCACCAAAATTCCGCTGGTTTATTTTTCAGGTGAAAAACGTGAACAGGCTCGAACCCTTGATCTTTGAGAAAAGTTTATGTGAAAGAAAAGTCTTGAAATGATGTATAATACCATGTTTAAAATATGTTTAGGAATTTTAAAACAAACAAATCACCAAAATTACGCTATTTACTTTTCCTCCAAAAAACGCCGACAGGACTCGAACCCTTGCAAAGAGAAATATTTTGTAATAATGAGTTCTACGTGGTAAAGTATGTTTCCGAATTTCCATACAAATCACCCGAATTCCGCAATTTTTTTTTTTTCTTTGAAAAGGGTAATATCAGATCAGAAAATCAAAACAGATGGTCCACACTTCACCTCTGTCAAAGGGTATTATCATGTACGGCAGCAAAGTGCGGCAGCCGGGTGCGGCAGCCGGGTGCGGCAACCGGTGCGGCAACCAGGTGCGGCAACCATGTGCGGCAGCAAAGTGCGGTAACCAAACGGTCAACCGTACACTTCTATGAAAAAGTATTATCAGTTGCGGCAGCCAGACAATCCACTATAGACCTCTAAAACACTGTATTATCAGTTGCAGATGCTATACGTTCCAATGTAAACCTCTATCAAACAGTGTTATTAGTTGCGGGCGGCACACGGTCCCCTGTACAACTCTATCAAATGGTATTTTTTGTTTATTTAAAGAAAAGTCTCGACATTATGAGATCCACGGGGAAAAGTACGTTTCCGAATCTCATAACAAACGAATCATGAAATTCAGTCGATTTAAACTTTTCCACAAAATAACGCCTCTAATGCTCGAACTGTTGATCTTAGAGAAAAGGTTGTTGAAAAGAAAAGTCTTAAAATGATGTATATACTACTTGTAAAGTATGTTTCCGAATTTTAAAATAAACAACCACCGAAATTGCGCCGATTTAATTTTTACATGAAAAAAACGTCTACAGGGCTCGAACCCTTGATCTCAGAGAAATGGTTATTAAAAAATAAATGTCTTGGAATTATGTATAATACGTGTAAAGTATGTTTCAGAATTTTTAAACAAAACTATTCACCCAAATTTCCGCAATTTTATCTTTTCCTGGAAAAGGGTAATATCAGATCAGATTATCATAGAAAATGGTTCACACTTAACCTCTAGCAAAGGGTATTATCATGTATGGCAGCCAGGTGCGGTACTATGTGCGGCAGAAAAGTGCGGTAACAATACGGTGAACCGTACACCCTATGATAAAGTATTGTCAGTTGTGGCAGCCAGACAGTCCACCATAGACCTCTATCAAACAGTATTATCAGTTGCACAATCCAGACGGTCCACTGTAAACCTCTATTGAACAGTATTATCAGTTGCGGAAGGCATACGGTCCCTCCTACACTTTATCAAATAGTACTATTTGTTAATTTGAAAAAATCTGGAAATAATGAGATCTACGGGGAAAAGAACGATTCCGAATCTTATATCAAACAAATCACCGAAATACCGCCATTTTAATTTTGCCACGAAAAATCGTCGACAGGGCTCAAACCCTGGATCTTAGAGAAATGTTAAATTGAAAGAAAAGTCCTGGAATGATGTTTATTAAGTGGTAAAGTATGTTTCCGAATATCTAAACAAATCACCCAAATTCCGCAATTTTTTTTTTCCTGTAAAAGGGGAACATCAGTTTAGATTATTAGAGAAAAATGGTTCACACTTAACCTCTAGCAAAGGGTATTATCATGTATGGCAGCCAGGTGCGGTAGACAGCAGCGGCAGTTAGGTGCGGCAACCTTGTGCGGCAGCAAATTGCGGTAACCAAACGGTCAACCGTAAACCTCTATGAAAAAGTATTATCAGTTTTGGCAGCCAGACAGTCCACCATAGACATCTTTATAACTGTATTATCAGGAGCGGAAGCCAGACGGTCCCCCGGACAACTCTATTAAAAGCTATTGTTTAATAATTGAAAAAAAAGTCTCCAAATAATGAGATTCCTGGGGAAAAGCACGTTTCCGAAAAATCCTTAAAATGAATCATGAATTCAGACGATTTAAACTTTTCCACAAAATAACGCCTACAGTGCTAAATAAAAAAGAAAAGTCTTGGATTGATGTAAATTACGAGGTAAATTATGTTTCCGAATTTTAAAACAAACAAATCACCAAAATTCCGCAATTTTATTTCCCTCAAAAAAGGGTAATATCAGATCAGATTATCAGAGAAAGCTGGTCCACACATCACCTCTATCGAAGAAATTTATCATGTACGCGCAGCCAGGTGCAGTAGACAGGTGGCGGCAGCCGGGTGCGGCAGCGGTGTGCGGCCAACCCGGTGTCTCGAAATTATGAGATCCACGGAAAAAGTACGTTTATGAATCTCAATCCAAACGAATCACGAAATTCATTTGATTTAATTTTAACCACGAAATAACGTCTACAGGGTTCGAACCCTTAATCTTATAGAAAAAGGTTATTTGAAAGAAAAGTCTTAAAATAATGTTTACTACGTGGTAAAGTATGTTTTCGAATTAAACATCAATCGATTTACCAAAATTCCGCCAGTTTAATTTTTCAGCTGAAAACGCGTACAGGGCTCGAACCCTTGATCTTTGAGAAAAGTTTATGTGAAAGAAAAGTCTTGAAATGATGTATACTACCATGTTTAAATATGTTAAGGAATTTTTAAACTAACAAATCACCAAAATTCAGCCATATTTACTTTTTTTCAAAAAAACGCCGACAGGACTCGAACCCTTGCAAAGAGAAATTTTTTGGAATAATGAGTTCTACGTGGTAAAGTATGTTTCCGAATTTCCATACAAATCACCCGAATTCCGCAATTTTTTTTTTTCTTTTAAAAGGGTAATATCAGATCAGAAAATCAAAACAGATGGTCTACACTTCACCTCTGTCGAAGGGTATTATCATGTACGGCAGCAAAGTGTGGTAGACAGGTGCGGCAGCCGGGTGCGGCAATCCGGTGCGGCAACCAGGTGCGGCAACTATGTGCGGCAGCAAAGTGCGGTAACTAAACGGTCAACTGTACACTTCTATGAAAAAGTATTATCAGTTGCGGCAGCCAAACAATCCACTATAGACCTCTAAAGCACTGTATTATCAGTTGCAGATGCTGACGTTCCAATGTAAACCTCTATCAAACAGTGTTATCAGTTGCGGGCGGCACACGGTCCCCTGTACAACTCTATCAAATGGTATTTTTTGTTTATTTAAAGAAAAGTCTCGACATTATGAGATCCACGGGGAAAAGTATGTTTCCGAATCTCATAACAAACGAATCATGAAATTCAGTCGATTTAAACTTTTCCACAAAATAACGCCTCTAATGCTCGAACTGTTGATCTTAGAGAAAAGGTTATTGAAAAAAAAAGTCTTAAAATGATGTATACTACTTGGTAAATTATGTTTCCGAATTTTGAATTAAACAAACCACCGAAATTCCGCCGATTTAATTTTTTCATGAAAAAATGTCTACAGGGCTCGAACCCTTGATCTCAGAGAAATGGTTATTTAAAAAAAATGTCTTGGAATGATGTATAATACGTGGTAAAGTATGTTTCAGAATTTTTAAACAAACTATTCACCCAAATTCCGCAATTTTATTTTTTCCTCAAAAAGGGTAATATCAGATCAGATTATCATAGAAAGATGGTCCACACGCACTTTACCTCTATCGAAGGGTATTATCATGTACGGCAGCCAGGTGCGGCTACTATGTGGGGCAGAAAAGTGCGGTAACAATACGGTGAACCGTACACCCTATGAAAAAGTATTGTCAGTTGTGGCAGCCAGACAGTCCACCATAGACCTCTATCAAACTGTATTATTAGTTGCACAATCCAGACGGTCCACTGTAAACCTCTATTGAACAGTATTATCAGTTGCGGGAGGCATCGGTCCCCCCTACACTTTATAAACATTATTATTTATCCACGGGGAAAAGAACGTTTCCGAATCTTATATCAAACAAATCACCGAAATACCGCCATTTTAATTTTGCCACGAAAAATCGTCGACAGGGCTCAAACCCTGGATCTTAGAGAAATGTTAATTGAAAGAAAAGTCCTGGAATGATGTTTATTACGTGGTAAAGTACGTTTCCGAATATCCAAACAAATCACCCAAATTCCGCAATTTTATTTTTTCTTTGAAAAGGGAATATCAGTTTAGATTATTAGAGAAAGATGGTCCACACTACACCTCTAGCAAAGGGTATTATGATGTATGGCAGCCAGGTGCGGTAGCCAGCTGCGGCAGTTAGGTGCGTTAATACCGTGCGGCAATTAGGTGCAAGACACCATGTGCGGTAACCAAACGGTCAACCGTTCACCTCTATGAAAAAGTATTATCAGTTTCGGCAGCCAGACAGTCCACCATAGACATCTTTTTAACTGTATTATCAGGAGCGGAAGCCAGAGGGTCCCCCGGACAACTCTATTAAACGGTATTGTTTGATAATTTGAAAAAAAGCCTCGAAATAATGAGATCCACGGGGAAAAGCACGTTTCCGAATCTCCTAAAAATGAATCATGAAATTCAGACGATTTAAACTTTTCCACAAAATAACGTCTACAGTGCTAAATAAAAAAGAAAAGTCTTTGAATGACGTATACTACGTGGTAAAGCTGTTTCCGAATTTTAAAACAAACAAATCACTGAAATTCCGCTATTTACTTTTCCTCGAAAAAACGCCGAAAGAGCACGAACCCAAGCATAGAGAAAAGTTTTTGAATGATTAGTTCTACCGGGTAAAATGTTTCCGAATTCAAACAAATCCAAAATCGAATTTTATTTTTCCTCAAAAGGGTAATATCAGATCAGATTATCAGAGAAAGATGGTCCACACGTCACCTCTATCGAAGGGTTTTATCATTTACGGCAGCCAGGTGTGGTAGACAGGTGCGGCAGCCGGGTGCGGCAGCGAGGTGCGGCAACCCGGTGCGGCAGCAGGTGCGGCAGCAAAGTGCGGCAGCATAGTGCGGTAACCAAACAGTCAACCGTACACCTCTATGAAATAGTATTATCAGTAGTGGCAGCCAGACAGTCCACCATAGACCTCTATCAATCTGTATTATTAGTTGCAGAAGCCAGTCGGTCCACTGTAAACCTCTATTTAACAGTATTATCAGTTGCGGGAGGCATACGGTCCCCACATCAACTCTATCAAACAATTTTTTTTGTTTATTTGAAAACAAGTCTCGAAATAATGAGATCCACGGGGAAAAGAACGTTTCCGAAACTTATACCAAACGAATCACCGAAATTCCGCCATTTTAATTTTGACACGAAAAAATGTCTACAGGGCACAAACCCTTGATCTTGGAGAAATGTTCAATTGAAAGAAAAGTCTTGGATTGATGTAGATTACCTAGTAAAGTATGTTTCCGAATTTCCAAACAAATCGCAAAATTCCGCAATTTTATTTTTCCTCGAAAAGGGTAATATAAGATCAGATTATTAGAGAAAGACGGTCCACATTTCACCTTTATCTAAGGAAATTATCAGGTACGGCAGCCAGGTGTAGAATACAGGTGCGGCAGCCGGGTGCAGTAGCAAGGTGTGGCAGCGAGGTGCGACAAATAGGTGCGGAAACCATGTGCGGTAACAAAAACGGTGAACCGTACACCTCTATGAAAACGTATTATCAGTTGTGGCAGCCTGAAAGTCAACCATAGACCTCTATCAAACTGTATTATCAGTTGCAGAAGCCAGATGGTCCTCTGTAAACCTCTATTAAACAGTATTATCAGTTGCGGGAGGCATACGGTCCCCCGTACAACTCTATCAAACGGTATAATTTGTTTATTTGAAATAAAGTCTCGAAATTATGAGATCCACGGAAAAAGTACGTTTATGAATCTCAAACCAAACGAATCACGAAATTCATTAGATTTAATTTTATCACGAAATAACGTCTACAGAGCTCGAACCCTTATCTTAGAGAAATGTTTATTTGAAATAAAAGCCTTAAAATGATGTATACTACGTCGTAAAGTATGTTGTCGAATTTAACAACAATCGAATCACCAAAATTCCGCCAGTTTAATTTTTCAGCTGAAAACGTGAACAGGGCTCGAACCCTTGATCTTTGAGAAAAGTTTATTTGAAAGAAAAGTCTTGAAATGATGTATACTACCATGGTTAAATATGTTTAGGAATTTTTAAACATACAAATCACGAAAATTCAGCCATATTTACTTTTTTTCAAAAAAACGCCGACAGGACTTGAACCCTTGCAAAGAGAATTTTTTGGAATAATGAGTTCTACTGGTAAAGTATGTTTCCGAATTTCCATACAAATCACCCGAATTCCGCAATTTTTTTTTTTCTTTGAAAAGGGTAATATCAGATCAGAAAATCAAAACAGATGGTCCACACTTCACCTCTGTCGAAGGGTATTATCATGTACGGCAGCAAAGTGCGGTAGACAGGTGCGGCAGCCGGGTGCGGCAACCATGTGCGGCAGCAAAGTGCGGTAACCAAACGGTCAACCGTACACTTCTATGAAAAAGTATTATCAGTTGCGGCAGCCAAACAATCCACTATAGACCTCTAAAACACTGTATTATCAGTTGCAGATGCTAGACGTTCCAATGTTAACCTCTATCAAACAGTGTTATCAGTTGCGGGCGGCACACGGTCCCCTGTACAACTCAATCAATGGTATTTTTTGTTTATTTAATGAAAAGTCTTGACATTATGATATCCACGGGGAATAGTACGTTTCCGAATCTCATAACAAACGAATCATGAAATTCAGTCGATTTAAACTTTTCCACAAAATAACGCCTCTAGTGCTCGAACCGTTGATCTTAGAGAAAAGGTTATTGAAAAAAAAGTTTTAAAATGATGTATACTACTTTGTAAAGTATGTTTCCGAATTTTAAAATAAACAAACCACCGAAATTCCGCCGATTCAATTTTAACATGAAAAAATGTCTACAGGGCTCGAACCCTTGATCTCAGAGAAATGGTTATTTTAAAAAAAATGTCTTGGAATGATGTATAATACGTGGTAAATTATGTTTCAGAATTTTTAAACAAACTATTCACCCAAATTCCGCAATTTTATTTTTTCCTCGAAAAGGGTAATATCAGATCAGATTATCATAGAAAGATGGTCCACACTTTACCTCTATCGAAGGGTATCATCATGTACGGCAGCCAGGTGCGGCTACTATGTGGGGCAGAAAAGTGCGGTAACAATACGGTGAACCGTACACCCTATGAAAAAGTATTGCCAGTTGCGGCAGCCAGACATTCCACCATAGACCTCTATCAAACTGTATTATTAGTTGCACAATCCAGACGGTCCACTGTAAACCTCTATTGAACAGTTTTATCAGTTGCGGGCGGCATACGGTCCCCCCTACACTTTATCGAACATTATTATTTATCCACGGGGAAAAGAACGTTTCCGAATCTTATATCAAACAAATCACCGAAATACCGCCATTTTAATTTTGCCACGAAAAATCGTCGACAGGGCTCAAACCCTGGATCTTAGAGAAATGTTAAATTGAAAGAAAAGTCCTGGAATGATGTTTATTACGTGGTAAAGTACGTTTCCGAATATCCAAACAAATCACCCAAATTCCGCAATTTTATTTTTTCCTCGAAAAGGGTAATATCAGTTTAGATTATCAGAGAAAGATGGTCCACACTGCACCTCTAGCGAAGGGTATTATCATGTATGGCAGTCAGGTGCGGTAGACAGCTGCGGCAGTTAGGTGCGGCAACCTTGTGCGGCAGCAAAGTGCGGTAACCAAACGGTCAACCGTACAACTCTATGAAAAAGTATTATCAGTTGCGGCAGCCAGACAGTCCACTGTAAACCTCAATCAAACAGTATTATCTGTTGCGGGTGGCATATGTACGGCATATCCGTTTGAGTTGAGTTGGTGGAGTTGATTTTTATAATCGTTTTAAAGTGGCAATATTCGCAGCATGACAACAAAATAAAATAAAAACAGTGTAAATATAATTTTGCAATCATATAGGCCTATAAGAACTTGTTTTTATACCGAGAAATATTTATTATGAGCTTCATTGCTAGGAATTCTCCAAATGACCCCGTATGACTACTTATGATCATAACGATGAATTAATGTCTGTTTCTGAAGAAAAGTCTGTTTTCAACACCAGTCCTCAATTGCGAACAGGGATGCATTCGTTTTAGACTGATCTTAATTGATAGAACTTAAGGTATTAATACGTTGATAATAATCTCACAAAATGTGAAAGTACACGATTGTACTCGGAAAATCTATTTTTGGCCAGAGGGATGATTAAGATTACTCGCTCAATTTTATATTTCGCCTTATCTGCGAAGAACACTTGAAAAAAACTTTCAGTCCGGATTGCCAGTGGCGGGATTCGACCCTTTAGTCTCCCGAATGAGAGTCCCTCGCGTAACTCGTGAACTCCTTCTGAAGGAGCGGCTCTCTGTGTGTTGGGCCCTCCCAAGTAAGATATATTACATTTTGATCAACAACTTTTTTGTTTTTCGTAAGATCATAGAGCTTCGATTGATTTATTCACTGCCATTTGAAATGGTAGACAAAACAATTCATGTGCCAAGAATAAGAGTACTCACAGATACTCGATTCCAGAATAGAGTTTTCATAAATAATGGCGTGCCCGACACAAAACACAAATTCACCTCCTTAAACTTCTTGCTTTATTTGGAAGTGACGGTTTCGCCATTAGTTTTTAAAATTACATGAGTAACATCAATCTAATGTTTGACAGTAGGCCTACATTAAATTTTGTGAAAATTTTACCAACTTAACGGGAAGTTATGTTGTTAATATTAAGGTAGATATAAAAATCAATGCGATCAGTTTTTTCACAAGAAAGTTAAGAACACAATGCTATAAGCTCATGTTAAGAGAGAAAAATCTCGTGCCGGAAACGATATTTTTACTATAAAGATGAACATTTTTACAGTTTTCATAAATCTAGTTTTACCTGTTTAGCGTTTGTAACTTAAAACACCAAATTAACGAAGGAGTGGCAGTAGAAATAAAATTACAGCTATTTAGATGAGTTTATTTTAGTGAGACTTTTAGGGTAACACGTTTCTCTTGTTGTGCATATGATAAGTGTAATGGGTGGCGTCTCACTCTCGTCTGACCAAAATAAAAAAGGGATAAAGTCCCAAATGAGTCCTGCCATCATGCAGACGTCACAGAAAAAGGCAGTCGTTCTGGTCTAAAGTCAGACGAAACATGAAAAAGGCAGCCGCTTTGTCACTTACCGCCTCGAATGTGGGGGTTGCAGAGGCGTATGTGCATGGGGTAGGATCACTCGCTACCACAAAGATACACCCCCCGTTCCTCCGTATATATTTACACAAAGTGTGATAGTCAGTGATATCATGTTGATTGTTGAACGAGCATTTTATTTTGAATACATGTGCAGGAATTATATTTAAACTAGGTCAAAATCAGAGCTACACTTTGTTCGGACATGAACGTACACGTGGGCGCGTGCTGCTCTGACTCAGGAGGTATCGTGTCTATGCCCGCTACCGGAAACCCTGACTGATAAATGCGAATGCAAGTGATTGAGTCCTCTTAAGCAGCCCTTGTACTTCCCTTTACAGCTATCCTTAGTCTAAGAAAAAAGAGTAATGCGATTGTCCCGTATTTTAATTTTTTTTTTAGGTATTTTCGCGTTTGTTACCACTTACATATTTTCTAAACCAATGTGGGACGGACGCGTCTTTACCCTGACAACACTCATACAACAAGCCTTGTTCTTTTGCTCTCCATCCAATCTATGAATGCAACATACGAACATCAACAATAACAATGAGCAATTGAGTGAGCAGAAGTTCAGGGGTGTAGAGGGTTTCTTTCTTACTTTTGATTTATATCTGTGGGCGTCTGATGCCATAGAACACAAATTATTAATGGCTAAAATTAGTTGCTGTCCACATGTATCTGTCACTTAACAATGTAGTTAATGATAATATGATTCTAGAAGTTTTTGTTAGGTGGTGTTCTCGGCAATTTCTCGAAGCCATCCTAGTATTTGCTCTTGGACTGTACAAAAACAACCCAAATAAAGTAAAGGAGACAACCGCTCAAGTGTTGGAACATACGTTTTAACCTAAACCGTTCATTCAAGAAGTTAGTTGCTATTGCTATTCTTATGCTATTATGCTATTCTTGAACCTTCCTACGATATGACAATAATGTACAAATGAGAAGCGAACGACGACTTCCAAAGATATCTAGAAGTAAACGGTATATGAAAGATATTATAAGGACTGTGTTTTAAATAAAAAAGTGCTCTCCACACAACATTTGTTCGTGGGATGCAAATGGGCGTAATGAAACGTCGAAAATTTACCGTGTTGATTTCAATATAATATAGCATTTTGGCCGACGTTTGAGCTAACGTTACCACCCAAAACGTTTAGAAGTTTTCGACTTATTTTTCAATGACTAGGCCTATAGTATATACCTGGATGTATTTGGTCTGGATATCGAGAGTGTTCTACCTAGTGTAATCATGAATCATTATTAATATTGAACACTCTTCTACTGGAGACAAAATCACAAACAGAACAATTAATTATCTCCCGTATCAATTAAACCTGTTCACAATGCTGTATTTTACACTGCCTACTTGATATTTATTTCGAGGAAGTTGTATGACCGTATACCTAGATGTATTGCCTGAATATAATAATTTATTTCTCACTTGATACTTTAAAGACAATTTCAAATTCTGCTGGTATCATCTTCAGTCAAGTCTCCCTTCGGATCATTATATGCACACTCGTATAAGCCTCCACTTCAAAATAACAGAATCATTGTTTATCTCTCAATTTTAATTAATAAGAAAATGTGAAATAATTGCTTATCTCCCCAACGATATCATTCCCCTCTAGCATCGCTAAGCCTGAATGTTATACCCGTAGCATGACAATGCTTCAGTCCATAGTGATCCCCTTCTCCTGGATAAAAGCACTAAGCAGGTCTGAGTTACTGGCTGGCCTTCTTCCAGACAAAGAAACTAAACATCCCACACCAGAAACCGCGTGAAGCGTCAATCCGATTACTACCGAAAGAAATTAAACTCAGTTAATAGGGGAAATCGTAATTCTGTTCGTTTTCCACTGATTAAGTGTATGCACGGTTGAGATACTTTGTATACCCGACTTACACTTTTTGAAATGATGATGATGTTAATTGTTGATAAAAGTTTAGTGACGACAAACAGCTAATGAGTAAATTGTATTATTACTTGTCATCGCCACGATAATGTAACACACATAGATCTTAAAACCGACACACATCGAAACGTGCACAGATGAGATAAAAAAAATTGTAGGATGCTCGCTGTAGGGTATACACATCAGATTTAACCGGTGTGACCCTTTAGGTATAATGCGGATAGGACGATTGTGAAGGCATGTGCGAGGGCTATTTAAGAGGACTCAATCCCTTGCATTCGCATTAACGACTGAGGAAAACCTCAGAAAACACCTCCAGTCAGGACTGCCGGTCTCGACGTGATTCGAACCCGGGACCTCTCGAATCAGAGTCGCGCACTTTACGCTCGAGCCAACACTGTCGGTCAGATGGGATAGTTCTTACTTGGCTAACTCGAGAACTGAAGGATGAGCGTTTAGCTTATCTCCCTGCATTCCCGAACTTCGAGAAAAATCGTTGTAGTGCAATTTTCATGAGATATATTTATTTTGTTGTACCGAATTATGTTACATATACCAATTAAGATATTTCAGAGATCTCCTGATAATTCATCGATAGATCAAAGTAGTGTAGCCATTTGTGCGGTATTAATGTAAAGCGTGTTTCGTCGGTTGTAAATAATGCCAGTAGGCTTTCGTTTTCATATTGACCACGAAACAGAATTACAGTAGCGTGTCTTTTTTTACATTTATGAAAACAGCTGAGCTGTTTAAAACGTACTAACCATTCGCACTAGCAAAGGGCCATGTTAAAAATTGCAAGTATTCCATTTATCGGTGTGCCAACGAGCTTCAGTGTGGCTATATTATGAGAACGCTATTTTATTATAATGCCCGCATCCCCAAGATTGATTTGATATTGGTTTTATCTGTACTATTCCCTTGGGCCTCAAGCGGTGCCAAAACCTGTGTGGTAGATCCCCCCCGCCCCCACACAACACGCACACGCACACGCACACGCACAATCAATCGCCAACATTCGACACCCCATCGAACTATTATTACACTCGGTTGAATCACAGACAGCTGAAGAAGACTGCGTAAATATTCGGTCTGGCCGAGGCAAAATAAGCGATACACGGGAGACATTTTAAAAATAAAGCATTCTATAAATATCGACGGCAATCAACTAGAAAGTGAATGGGTTAACGCCGAGAAGTTTGATGCAATTCTTAAATCAGATTCGAGGCAAACGGCTGTTCCCACCTCGTTGAGAAGTCAGCTAGCTTGAGTATGGCGCCGAGCTGGTAGCCCTCTGTGTGCCTACTATGGAGGTTGCATAATACACAAACACCTTTACCACAGGCCCTAAAACGTTTTCAGTACTGAAGAAATATTTAGCAAATAAGAAAGTTTTCATATTTATAATAACAGGAAATGCACCGACACTGATACATGTTTAATGTTTAGAAATACATATTTTGAATGACATTTAAAAAAAATCCGAAATCCTAACTAAATTATTTTATTTTTATGATTATTTAGACAGACATGATGATGAAGTGTGGGTATGTTTTTAAGTTCACCACCCGTAATAATATCCATGCAAAATGCCACCTGCTTGAAAGGGTAAACCATCTTGCGCCCATTATGGTACAACCCTGTTAACATGGCGCACCTTCTTTAAATGACTTGCGTAATTTTAAGAAATATAATTTGATTATTGGGAAGGAAAGTTGATGGCTTCACTCAAGACTCAATCCTAGCAGCCACCTTTCAGTTTGCCCGAGGGGTATCTGGGAAAACACCTTCAATTTGTTTTACCAACGATTATTAATCAAGAACTGATTTTATGAAGAGTATTTAACATACGCTTTTTAAACGATTCTTTTAAATTTATAATTATTAATATAAATTATCTGTGAAAGAATCGATATCCTAAATCCTTAACCAAAAATAATTCTGCAGCGTGATTTTTTTAATAAAAAAAAATTAGGGGGTACCTGGGTTCGAACCGGGGACCTCTCGATCTGCAGTCGATTGCTCTACCATTGAGCTATACCCCCTGCTGGTTATGATGTGCTGTATTCGATAATATAATGTCTCTTTAAATAACGATTTGCTGCACTAGAAACATATATTGATGATACCAAAAAGTTATAACCAATCATAATATACAAATTGTTGGAATTAAATTCAAAGTACTTAATATTAAAAAAACTTTAACCAAAATTCCCATAAAAGTACTTCTTTCGTAAACATAAATTTAATTCGTGTTAAAACCTGAAAACTGTAAAACGTCGACGTTGATGAGGAATAGGAAACATAAATCTGTACGTCACATACTCTATTTAGATGTGTTACCTTCGCTTATGGAGGAATGAAATACCTGAACAATCATTTTGTAACGTGATCAAAATAAAAACATACGGAACAAGTTTGAACCGGGGGTCGACCCGGGTGAGATAAGAAGGTCAAATAATATTAAAAAAATCTGAAGTGGGCATCCGGATTTGAACCGGGGACCTCTCTATCTCCACTCGAATACTCTACCACTGAGCTACACCCCCGGCTGGTTTCGACGTGCTGTATTTGATAATATATTGATGATACAAAACAGTTAAAATGAATCATACTTGGAAAACGCTTTAGTCCCGCCGCGTTGATGGATGAGCTTTTTTGTAAGTTTTTTGTTTTGTAGGACCACGTTTCCTTTGCAAGTGCTTTTTGAATGCTTTGTAGGTGATTGTTGTCAAGTTTCTATTGTTACTTGTTAATTGTTATTATAAACCTAAAAAAACTCATATTAAAACCTTTATTCTATGGATTCTGGATAGCTTTTACAACTTTTTCTTTTGAAAAGCAATACATAACCATTACCTTAATGTACATGTAAAATATGAACGTTGCCGCCCCACCCGTTTGGTCAGAATCGGCCCAAATTGTACCCAAAAACAATACACCTCTAAGTTCAGAGATTTCAAAGGTCCCCTCAAATTTTCATCAAGATCGCATATGCCGTTTTCCCAGTAGATAGCGAACAAACAGACAAAAAAACATAAAACAAAAAACAAACAAACAAACAAACAAAAAAACACCCGAGCTAAATTTTTTGGGGGGTCAGTGAAATTGAAGTCTTTGCTTCGCTCATCCAATTATACAAATTGTTGGAATTAAAATCAAAGTACCCTACCTACCCAATAATAAAAAAAAAACTTTAACCAAAATTCAACTTAGGCCCATAAAAGTACTTCTTTCGTTAACATAAATTTAATTCGTGTTAAAACCTGAAAACTGTAAAACATCGACATTGATAAGGAATAGGAAACATAAATCTGTACGTAACGTAACATACTCTTATTTAGATGTGTTACCTTCGCTTATGGAGGAATGAAATACCTGGACAGTCATTTTGTAATGTGATTAAAATAAAAACACACCATTGAGGTTTGAACCAGGGGTCGACCTGGGTGTGATAAGAAAACAAAATAATATAAAAAATCTGAAGGGGGCATCCGGGTTCGAACCGGGGACCTCTCGATCTGCAGTCGAATGCTCTACCACTGAGCTACCCCCTCTTATCATCACTGTGCAGTATAACTGATCTTGAGTAACAAGCCAATCTTGTATATCAATGTTGTGATTTAATTAATTATGAGCATATGAAATGTTATGACATTAACAGTACAAAATATCAGAAAAATATAACAAGAATTAAAATCATAGAGGGCATGGTTATTATGTCCCACGCCAATGTAGATATTTACGTAGATTTCGACATTAGAGCGTGTATTAAGAAACGTTTGTGGAGGATCTGTGGGGGGGGGGGGGGAATACGAGATAAGTTGTGTAGGGCCGGGTAGCATATACGCTGTATATGCTATGTGTATGCCACTATATAAAGTGGCCACCGTTAGCAGATACTTCGCAAACGTACTATGGCCATCGTTCTTAGTTTCGACCATATATCTATGCAAATGCTTTCAGAATAAGCTGTCTTCTTACAAGTGGTCCTGCGCTAGTTTTAGAGCAATCTAGATTGGAACGAAAATTAATTTATTTCGTAGGCAAAACACCTCATGCAATACCAATATTACTCCAGCTAGCGCACAATGGTTATTCATCGTCTTATTTATAATACTTTAACTCTTCCATCAAACATCCTACTTTCTTTGAAAATCAATTATATTTGTTTGTTTACTTCTTTGTCTACATGCACGCTATAAGAATGTATTGAGAACGTATCAATGATGTACGGCATAATAGCCACCGCCAATGTTGGTGCCGAAGTGTGTGTATATAACAATTTGGTGTAAACTGTGGGATCTTGTTATGTATTCAAGCTTAACCCTTTTAGTCCTTCGATCTATAAAATCCCTAGCTCAGTTATAGCCATAATGACTTTTAGCAATATAACATTGTTCTCTCGCTTTGGAAGCATTTTAAATTTTTGAACTCTTCAGTATATCATTAGCTGCAACATTGCGAAGCATCTTTGCCACAACAAAGTCGTTAGGCGTGACAAGCTTTTGAAAGTATCGAAAGTCAACGGTGCAACGTCCTATTGATCGAGGTGGAGAGCCTGTGGACATTCATCCTTATCGTCAGGTCCCCATAACTCCGCCACCTGGTGATGTACTTTTCAACTTCATACGGGTACGAAGCTAGAGATCAGCTAGGGTAGGAATCAGCTAGACTTTGGTTATTTCACCAGGCACCCCATATGGTTATCCGATCTGAAATCTGTTACGTTCGTCCTACCCTACTTGTACATACTGTCTAGTTTGATCAGTAGGAAGTGTGTAGAGAAAGGTATAATTTCGTCACGTGGACCTTATCACTTTCTGATTTTAGTTCATTGTGTACTTATGGTCACTTTAATCAAGATAGTCGAAGAGTGTACACGCTAAGGGCGATTTAATTCTCAGGTGTCACACCAAATACCTTAGATCTCCGTGATCGTTACTCCTCTGTGCCAATTAACTATATCCGTAGGCGAATCCGAGAGACCTGGTCGATCTGCCACGCTGTCGGATGTGCACCCCTTGATACCGAAGACCGGTTGATCACTCAAATACAGCTTCCCATTAATGCACATCGAGCATTCATTTGATTAATGTTAGTTAGTAGTGTCGTTATTAAATTTCCGAATTCATTAACATTTCACACCCCATTAACAAGTTAATTTTTTCTGAAACGTTCTCCCAACCCTGGTAGCCATACTGTACTACTAGAGTAACAAAACAGTGTTAAATTCCGTTAATGAGTTGACAAGTATTTATCACAGTTATCTGTTATAGCGTATCTACATATTTCATATAACTATTAGATAAACAAAATGGCAGAAGTGTCGTAGATTTTAAATGTGCCGTTTAATTCTGTCACGGTGTGCACCCCATTATACGAATAAAACACTAGGTTTTATAATGTAAGCTATTTATTTCACATATACATAGAACAGAAGAGAAGATGTCATCCTTGTAGGCAAGCGCAAGCAGAAGTGGGACGTGAAAAGTCAGTTGGTGCATCAGCTGTTTCAAGTCACGCTCACGCAGTACACACACAAAGAATAATAGTATCTAGGCGGCCGTGGCCTAGTCTTGATGCATGAGTATCTAACAGGCTGTGAACACGACACGCGGGTGTGCAGTGTGCCTCGAGCATCTGATATACGTTCTCTCCATTCTGCTCTCCACTGATTTATTTGATTTCACATTTAAAATTATCGTTGCCATTGTATGCATAAATCAGTTTGGTCATCAACGTTTCCAATTTTAAACGGTATTTGAACGACTTTATTGTCCTTTATCCATTAAATCTCTGTTCCCGTCATCCATATGAAGTTGTGAGCTAAAAATAATCGCATAAACCTGATCTTTTTTATTTTCTTATTTTTCGTATTTCCCGAACTAGCTCTGTCCCATTCAGCTGCATGGATTGACCGAGGTCTTACTGTAATTCTAGCCCGTATTGTTTTTACTTAAGTAATGTTTATTTAGGCAAAACAGAGAATGTGGGATCATAGCTAATTGAACCACTTAGTTAAGCAAGATTCCTCCCAAAGTACATTGCAAGAACAAACAACCCACTATATCTTTCACACAATCAAATCGTATAGTCAAAGTTCAAACCCATTTACAAAGCATCGTTTACCGAATCTTGAGTCTTTTTCTTGAGTCTTACTGATGTAGTTTGAGATAACGTTTTGAGGTTAGGAATGCCAACTGACACAAAAATATAATAAGCCGTGTTTATTGTTAAAAACATTGGTGTAACGCCCAACAGGGAATATTCCGATCTTGTTTTCATTTAGACGTCCGCCCGTCGATTAAGTAGGAGGCCCGGGTTCAATACCCGACTCAGTTTGGGTTTTATCATGTATATATTTAACAACATATAACCAACCTATGGGAGAGAACCGACTGAAGTGGCTCATGAACAACTTGTGAGACTCTGATTCGGGAGGTTGCGGGACGATTCCCGCCACCGGCAATCCTGGCTGAATATTTTCAGAGGTTTTCTTCAATGAGTCCTCTTAAACAGACCTCGAACATTCACTTCACAATTGTCCTACACCCTAATAGCCTGGTCAGTCAATGGGGTCATCACGGGTACAACTTACGTGTTCCCTGGCTAACATCTTTACTAAAAACAGGGTGTGGGGAAGAACGTGTTTCTTAATTCTTTATAACTTAATTCAGGGAACGAAGCTCCATTATATGCATCACTGTTCTGTCAGTCCTTGTGTCACGTATCACGATAGAAGCCGAACACGAACTCCTATTGGCTTGCGTTTGACGTTGGTGAATGTTTTATCTAGCCCCTAGGATCAGAGGACGGGCCTGGTCTATTTAAAACGAACATTTTTGCACTCGGCATTATCACCAATAGATTCAATGCTAGATAGCATTTTAATTTTGTTCTTCGACAATCTGTATGGTAACAGTGGCTTTTCTCACTTCTTTGGGCAATGATATTAAACATCTAGATCCCCAGTCATTGGTCCACGGTGTGACAATTAGAAGCCATCTTGAATAGGTCAGTTTGCATCTCAAAGTAGGTTGTAGCGATTTGTAGCCCAAAAACTTCTCAAGATGGCTGTCAGGTTGACAGGTGAGCATATTAGCCATTAACACCAAATGATTACTAAATTCCCTTATGCAATAACTTCTTATTGTTTCTGTTTGGGCATTCCCATGCTGCACAAGCTAAAACCATATCAAACAATCCATAACATTTTTTAATCGCATTTAAAACATAATGTAATGCATAAATCGAAACGCCAAATCGCCATCTTGAATAGGTCAGATTGACACTTCAATTTGCTACGCTCGCGCCTGTGCGGACGTATTTGAGATTGGGGATCTAGCCTACTATAGATGTTTAATATCATTGGTTTTGGGTTCTCCCGTTCCGCCATACTTGTTAATAAAGTGTTAACAATATTGTTAACGATGGTGTACTACACAACCTACGATATTCGCTAAGAATCTGGGTGAGTTTATCAAGGTGTGGATGCAGCGTCTCCTCGCTTCGCGCGGTATGTTTTATTTGAAAGTTAGTTCCAGCTGTTTTGTTTGCTCTCGTCGATTCCCGTTAGAAACAACTCTATCAAACAGTCACTCTCTCGTAGAATGAAATCACGTTTATAAGAGTGGCTGGATATAGCTTTAAGAAAGTGTTGGTTGGGAAGAATTCCGCGAAACCTGTGCGACTCATGCGTACGCATACGTAGTGGTGTCAATTGATTGGCCATGTACGTACCTACCTGAATTTAAAGGCTAATTTACCATCCAGGCTGGAGCACAAACATCGTTGCCAATGGGCTTCAAAACTGATTAACAAAACGGTTAAAGCGAGGTGCTTTATTAGAAAAACTGTGCTTATTAGAACAAACATGATTACTATAGACAAACATTGAAATAACAACGTATTTTTAGTTTAAACAGCATACAAGTAGAAAAAATTTCGATACATTTAAAACAAAGCAATACATTTCACGGTTTTTGTTATTTATTGATGTTACAGCCTTTAGTCATATAGACATGTACAGAAAAGCAAAGTCTGATAACAACTGATTATTAATCTTGAATTATTATATTAATTCTAATTGTTAATCAAAATCTTAATTCGTTACACGTGGACAGTCGTACTAACACAATTTCCGAAATTTGTAAAATATTTATGAACAATATAAGTGTGAGGAATGGAGGTGAATGAGTACTGACGTTCCCTCAATGAAGTTTTCTCCTTGGACCCAAATCCTGGGACCCTCGTATAGTATTGAGTTTCCTGTGGGTCATAGGCCGTTGTTGCATCGACCTGGTCGCGTTGACTTATGTATTATCTGTTGCCTATTAGATGAGGTGGAATAACAAGGAAGGATAAATTACAGGATAAAACAATGGATAGCTTGTGGGCAATGGGCTATGGTGAGGGCTGGATGGTCAAAATATCTCAAGAAAGGGGGCTTATGGCAAGAAAGACAGGCGGAGAACAAATATAATTCACTCTTTAACGATTTGGGGCAGCCTCGAGGGTTTTGAGTGGATTTCAGGTTAACTGCTTAGATATATTGCAATTACCTTTATTGTTTTATTTGTCGGTAAATTTCCGTGGTGGGAATCGTTATTGGTAAGAAAATACAACATTGGGTATGACATTTATTGGTCACTTCATGATAGTATTGTTTTTTTCGTGGGAATTTAATGTTATTTTGAGATATGTTGGTCAATATATTATTGACCATGGCCGCCATTACAATATTTGTAGCTCTATTTTGTCTCTATCTTTTTATTCATTCTTGATACCAGGTAAGAAGTCAAATACTTGACACGCAAAACTCTAATTCAGGAGGTCCTCGTGTAGATTACGACCAACGGCAATCCTGACTGAAGTTGTTTCTAAGATTATCCTCATTCAAAGGTGAATAGGTGATATTAAGATCAATAAAATAGTCCTGAGACATTCTCTTCCAATCCTCACACCCAATAGCTAGTTATTCGCCATAATAAGGACGTGTTGTACCTCTTGGTTGGTTCCTACAAGAAACAGCTTTATTATTAATTGTATTACAAATTCTTCTTCTTCATGTTTATTTAAAATGTATTATAATATAGTTGCCGCACTTGGTACACCTCAATGAAATGCAAAGCATCCAGCTTCTGTGCAGAATTATTAAGCTGAATAACTAATATAGTTAATAATTTGAATGATTGGTTTGTTTAGTGCACAATGCCGCAGTTAGATATAAATTTGGAAAAGGGTTTGTAATATATTGATATACAAGTCGTATTCAAATCCAAATGTAAATAGTGTGAAAAATATTATTTATTTGACAGATTATACATGAAGCTTACTTTATAAATTAAAGGTTTGCCCCAACGAGCTCTAAAGAAAATTTCCTTTAAATTTATAATACTAATTTACAAATTTCATTTATACATCCGAATTTGTTTTTAAGAAACTCGTGCCTAAGTAGAATAATCAACCCGAACTTGTTAGTTTGATCAGCTTGGCGGTTAGTAAGACGCCGTCGTACCCTAGTGTATTCTTCTCTATTAGTTCTGAGTGATGTTTTCAACAAGAGTACTAACTGCTCAAGAGAGACGGAGAATACAACAACAACTCATGTTGATCTTCCCTCTGGCCTGTGTATTTTACTAGACGTCGAGCCTAACCTAAACTCAAGAGTCTGGTTTATTCAAGTAATGTTGGTGTTAACAAACCGTATTACAAGGATTAACACAGCAACAGAACTGATTCCTAATGCTTAAATAATATTTTGCATGGATATCACAACTTGGGTAATACTTCGATTTTATTACGAGCTTAAATTCAAGGATGGGTAATGTAAACGTACTGAGTAATAATTTTAGTTATAAGAATTATTGCAGTTTCCATTTGTATACACAATTATAACAAAATTATCGTGGAATGTATTAACTTACCGTAATGTATAACTTCTTATGTACGCAAGACTTGATTCCAACTTATTCAAGTTTACATTAAATATTTGAAATAGATTGCAAATTAATTTCATTTGGTTAAACCCTCTAGGAACCTTCATATTTTGTTCTGCTCTCTTAAGCATATAATTTCAGTATTTGAGTTTATTCAATTCCTAAAGATAATGAACGAAAACCTCTTAAATTTCCGCTCTAATCCAGTTCTCTGTTCGGATTTAACTATCGCAAAGACATTGCACATCGGCTACACACATAGAAGGCTGTAGCAGGGTGGTAAAACGTACCTTGTACAGAAGACTACCTAGACTTACGTAATTACAATTTATTATAAATAATATTATATGTAATCTATTTTGTATGAAAAAAATAAACAAAAAACTTTCTTATTTGCGACGTTTTTAAAACTGTGTCCCTACGGCTGAGGGTATTGCAAAGCTCGGACCATGTGTAAGATAGGGATATGTATCAAAGATGCCGACGGGCGGGGTGCCAAGATTTGTGCACTAACTTACAATTGCTGGGGAAGTATGCCGATAATTATAAATACATCTGGTATATTGTGAGCCGCACGAGTTGAGCTATACACTCGGCGTCTTGGCCGGATTTATTACAATTATCACAGCATAAATCATGAGCCATTGTTTGATTTATTGTTACTGGTACATAAATAGTGAAAATGCATTTCTAGGAAATGCCAACGTCTTAAGGAGTCAATGTTCTGTGAGATTGAAATGCTTATTTTATTATAGATTATAAATATCTACGTTTCCTCCACTTTCAGTCACTTCAGTTAGTTCAGTTAATGTTCTGTGAGATTGAAATGCTTATTTTATTATAGATTATAAATATCCAAGTTTCCTTCACTTTTCAGTCACTTCTCATGCTTGCCAACATTTATTTATAAATCAATAACTTGACAGAAATCTCGTTTACGTAAACTATTTTTTTGCACTTAATGTCGAATAGGAGTCTCCATGGTATATCGATGCCATTCAGTCGTCATGCACTTCAGCTACCCCACTCGGGCCCACAATTGTTATATTCGTATATATATTTTTTTAAATCTAATCATGAGATAGTTTTGAAGGACTTGTGTGATGTAGTTTTTCGAAAATATGTCAACTGTTTTATTAAAAAAGGGTCAAACTGTGGGAAAATTTAAAAATATATCTAAGTTTCCAATTTTATATAAAAATCGCGAAATTTTAAAAGACAAAAGGACATCAATATAAAGAATACACATTTCTGACTTTAAAATAACAAATCGTGTGCTCTTATGATGCAGCTCTGAAGACCGTACAGTAAAGTACGGTGTTATGGTATTAGCAGTGGAAAACTCGCTAACGCACACAGATTCTCAGTGCGATACCGTCCACCAGGAATTCCGACTCTTGATTTCCCAAGGTTCCCCGAATACTGGGATTAAGTTCTATAAGATAGCCCTTGGGCCACCATATTATATATTTGGTAAGTCATTAATACGGGAGCAAAGCGTCCTTAGGGAAGTTCCTAGGGAATTGTATATTTTTATGTTTTACTCGTTTATGAGTTTTCCTTGAATTATTGATTTTGTATCACGAAGTATGTATGTATCTTTTGGATAAGGTTATAAAATAAATTCGTCAATAAGATAGAGCATGGAGGAGAACTGGAAAATACGTAACCTCAAACAATTTTGACTAAGTTTACAAGAAAAAACAAATATTGCGATTGTTTACGTTACATCAATTTTATTGGTCTGGCCTATGTTGTTGTTTCTTTCGGGATTTCATGTTCCACTTTCGTAAAGTTTGTTTTTTACAAAATCTTGAGAAAGGCAATTTTAAATTTCAACGAAACGTTATTCAAAACAAACATAAACACGGGTAAGTTTATAGCATTTATATTTTACCTCGCTCTCTTTTATTTCACGTTTGTCTCTTTTACGTCTTTAGTGCTTTATATACTTTATCTGTTCTATTGTTTCGTCAGAGGTTCAAGCTGTATCACCCTGGCCATTTGGAAGCTAATAATAGAATACTGTGAAAACAAATGGGGCGTACCATAATGAAATTCACATGCAACTTAACACCCAACAATAAATGTGAAACTCAATTTTATTAGGTGTTAAAAATATATTTACTACGTTATGGATTTATTGGTGATAAAATGACCTTTCGAAGGAAAACAATAAAATTTACCGAAATAAACGTAGAAATTACTGCAACTTAATACCCAACAATATATTTCAAAATCAATTTTAGACGTCGTTATAAATAATATTTACCTCATTTTTATTTATTGGGACTATATAGAGCCGTCGCAAACTTCCCGAGACACGCTCTGCATCGCGCACTATTCACATTTTTCTTCTGAACACCCTTCCTATTAGTCTGGAGAGTCTGTTTGACGAAGATAGTAGAAGCAATGAATGGACTTCGAAACACTTTACTTCCTTACGCTTTTTCCAATCTCGAAAACCTTTTAACCGAACCGAAAGCCGGCCAATAACAACGATGCAAATCTTCCAAATGACGAACCACGTTCTTCTGAATTTCTGCGTTGGATTCTAGGTAATGAAATAAGTTGCCTTCTCAAAATGCATCTTATTATAACTATATTAAACAAGGATAAGAAAATGTACATAAGTGTTATACAATCTAATAGCCACTGCTTTCCTGAGGTATCCACAAAATTGCGAAATGTCTGTATTACAACCAGACGGACGGAGAATAGTCAAGATGCATCTACCCTCATTTAAAACAGACTATAACGTATGGGTTAAGAGATATACCCGGCTACCTAGCGGTTCAAGACGTTGTATGGAGTTAAATTAGTCATTGTCTTTAATTCTGCACAAAATGCTTAGAATCCATCAGTCAAGGCATGTTAAGTCAAGGCAACGTGTACATTTTAATGACACGTTTTCAATGAAGATTATTTTGATTTAACACTTTACTAAAAAAAAAAAAAATCGTCTCTTTGACATTTCCAAAAAAGAAGTTTTGAAAATATACAAGGGCTGACGCTTTCACTAATACACAGTTCAAACGAATACGCAAACATCTAGTCCGTTCTGTCAACCCCTAATGTTTTTTAGTGTTGTTAGATGTTACTCTTAATTATCAAAATTTTCATTCCATTAATAATCAATTATAACCGAATCAAATTTACATAATATAAGTAACCATTTAATTTCTATCTCCATCTCAACATACATATTACAACAGAATGAAGCACTCACTCAAGTTATACTACTGCAAAACTTACCGCCTGTAAACAAGGGATTTATATTTTTACATTTTTTTAAGAGGGCGAAGTAGGTTAAAAAATCGATTGCTAATCGATTTTATCGATATAGTCAATCAATTAACCACTAAAATACCACATAAATAATCGATTGATCAATAATCGGCAGCAACCGTAATGCATTCTATATTGACTGTTAGTGTAAACGATTGTCAGGTAAAGTATTTCCGATCTAATGCGTGTTAATAGTTTACAATCTAGGCTAATGAGGTCTAAAACCAACCTGCTGTTTATAAAACCATGTTGCAATACATATATTCAATGCACGTGTTTTATTTAGTCTCAATTTAGAGTATATATCAAACAAGTGTTTGCGTAGATTTCGCACCGGACAGTAATTGGTTAAAAGGAACATTAACCAGACTTCCTATTGAATCCCGCGAGAATCGCGTAAACCAACTTAAACTAACGAAGTTTAAACCGCGTTTTACACGAAGACCGGTGCACAAAATACGCCGCCATATTATTTAAGAGATGGATATATTCTCGTGTAAACAAAACACTATTCAAATATGTGAAAGAGAAGGTTGTAGCTTATCAGCCCTCCCACACACAAAAATACAATTACAACAATATTATTTAAGTACAGAAATATTCATTATAAATATCTTTTAAATGTCTCATATCAGTTATTACAGTCCCAAGGTGATGTGACGACTTATTGATAATGATGTCAATCTGAATATTTGCAGAAAACACCACAAAACACAATTTTACCTTGTAATACCGTGTTTTCAAATGTAAGCGTTAATGATTGAGGTTGACATACTAGATGAGTGTACACTGAGGCATACTCGTGAGAATATATCTCAACTTTAAATTTGGCAACAAGGCTTTTCTTGCCTCCTGATGAGATAATAATGAATTGTGGATGTTAGCTATTTTGGGACCAAGTGTATATTCTGGGATCGATGTTGACTTTTGTAGATTCGCATTGATGTCATGTGGTGTTTTTATCTTCACACATTATCTTTTATCTTCAAATCTTTCACTTACACTTCCCATCTTCATGATGCAAACACACTAGACTTTAACGACTGGATGAAGTTCAAAATCACAATAAAAAACCCGACAGTGTTGGCTTGAGCGTTAAGCGCTCGACTCTGATTCGGGAGGTCCCAGGTTCAAATCCCGTCGAGACCGGCAATCCTGACTGAAGTTTTTTCCGAGGTTTTCCTCAGTCGTTAATACGAATGCAAGGGATTGAGTCCTCTTAAACATCCCTCGGACATCCCTTCACAATTGTCCTATCCGCAACATACCTAGTTAGACACCTGAAGTGGGGCATGCATGACACCCTGGGCAGGCTTCCCCCCCAAAAAATATATAAATTATTACAATCAAATTAGCTCATGTGCTACGTACGATTCTTCCTGCGAAAATGTATGTTCGTACTTTTCGAAGTTGTCCACATTGTTCCATAGCTCAAGTTTGTTTTTGATATACTGAAAAAGATTATGCCTATCCTCGTTCATGATTTTTTTGTCAAAATTTTGGTCCCGTTTGGCGACACGAAATTTGTCAATATCGACGATTTTTTAATGAACTTTGAGTACTCACAGGAAAAATCTTTGACTTAAATGGAAAATAGAGCTACGAGAATTAGTAAGTATTTCGTTATCTGACTGAGGGAGAAACAGTACAATCATGTTTGATTGCATGTCATTCGAAAATAATGAAAGTACTTCATTCGAGACGCTGAACGTCCCCTCTCAAGACACGAATCAACTTTCCACAAAATATCTGCAATCTAAACAATTTTACGGAATTCCAATTTCATGAGATTATCTTATATTATTTTGCAGTCCAAGGCTAACGGTGGGTAACACCACATATAAATAGATTGCTTTGATCGTCCAGACTTACAGATCTTAGCTAATACAACCCGATAGGATTTGTTGTAGCGCATATGGCAACTTTGGTTGTCGTTTTAACCTTAACCAGGTATTTCATACGAAGATTTAAGTCTTAGGGCTAGTCTTTATCGATATATTATTGGATGAGCGAAGCGAAGACTTCAATTTCACCGACCCCCCAAAAAATTTAGCTCGGGTGTTTTTTTTTTTTTTTTTTTTTCTGTCTGTTTGTTCGCTCTCTACCGGGCAAACGGCATATGCGATCTGGATGAAAATTTGACAGGACCTTCGAAATCTCTGAACTTAGACTTGCCACGTTTTTGGGTACAATCGAAGAAATATTTCTCATGAATATCGTACTTTTACGATTTTTTTCGATTTTTTGGGCGATATTTTCGTGCCATTTGGGCCAATTCTGACCAAACGGGTGAAGCTAAAACGTTCATATTATACATGGACATTAAGGTTATGGTGATTTAGTACATTTTGAAAGAAAAAGTTGAAAAAGTTAGCCAGAATCTATAGAAATAAAGCTTTTAATATAAGAATTTTGGTTTTTTGTACGATATTTTCGTGCCATTTGGGCCAATTCTGACCAAACGGGTGGGGTTTTAACGTTCATATTATACATGGACATTAAGGTTATGGTGATGTAGTACCTTTTGAAAGAAAAAAATGAAAAAGTTAGCCAGAATCCATAGAAATAAAGCTTTTAATATAAGTTTTTTACGGTTAATAATACCAATTGACAAGAAACAAAAGAAACTTGACAACATTCACCTACAATGCGTAGGCAGCAAAACAAAGCACTTGCAAAAGTAAAGATATCCCAAGCAAACTTAAAACTTTAAAAAGCTCATCCATCAACGCGGCGGGACTTTAGCGTTTTCCTAGTTACATTTTAAATAAGGTTATGGCAAAGATTTTAAAAATATATGTATGACCGAGAATGTATTTTATTGGATGAGCGAAGCGAAGACTTCAATTTCACTGACCCCCAAAAAAATTTAGCTTGTTTTTTTTTTTGTTTGTTTTTTTTTTGTTTGTTTGTATTTTTGTCTGTTTGTTCGCTCTCTAACGGGAAAACGGCATATCCGATCTTGATGAAAATTGGAGGGGACCTTCGAAATCTCTGAACTTAGAGCTGTATTGTTTTTGGGTACCATCGAAGAAATATTTCTCATGAATATCGTACTTTTTCGATTTTTTTCGATTTTTTGTGCGATATTTTCGTGCCATTTGGGCCAATTCTGACCAAACGGGTGGGGCTTCAACGTTCATATTATACATGGACATTTAGGTTATGGTGGTGAAGTACCTTTTGAAAGAAAAAGTTGAAAAAGTTAGCCAGAATCCATAGAAATAAAGCTTTTTCTTTAAAAAAATAATTACAAATTGACAAGTTTCAATAGAAACTTGACAACAATCACCTACAATGCGTAGGCAGCAAAACAAAGCACTTGCAAAAGTAAAGATATCCCACGCAAACTAAAAACTTAAAAAAAGCTCATCCATCAACGCGGCGGGACTTTAGTGTTTTCCTAGTTATACTTGCACAGCGCTCATATTTCCTCAACTCATTAGCTCACTAACGATTTGTTTAAAAGTCTTTCCGGTGTCGTCTTGGAATACGGAGCCGACGTTTCACACCTGTGCACATTTGTTCAATGTACAGCAACTGAACAAACATTCACTTTACATCATGGGGTACTGGTATAATAAATAGCACACGTAATTTGTGTCATTAAATATCATGTTATGGATTCATTAAAACAGTATTGGTGTATTATCAATTAGCTTTTGTTTACAATACTGAAACTATGTCACACGCGCATTGCTTACATGCATTTTATTATGCCAGCGTCTAGACTCCCTCTGCATGTTGGTTTATTGGAGTGAAGATCCCCTTAATTCATATATTCATCACTTTTCTGTCCGTCCATCAGTCTGGGCGAGTGTCACGTTTTTACGATGACCTCTGATTGATTAACTTTTGTTCACAATACTGCAACTATGTCACACGCGCATTGCTTACATGCATTTTATTATGCCAGCGTCTAGACTCCCTCTGCATGTTGGTTTATTGGAGTGAAGCGCCCCTTTATTCATATATTCATCACTTTTCTGTCCGTCCATCAGTCTGGGCGAGTGTCACGTTTTTACGATGACCTCTGATTGATTAACTTTGGTTCACAATACTGAAACTATGTCACACGCGCATTGCTTACATGCATTTTATTATGCCAGCGTCTAGACTCCCTCTACATGTTGGTTTATTGGAGTGAAGATCCCCTTAATTCATATATTCATCACTTTTCTGTCCGTCCATCAGTCTGGGCGAGTGTCACGTTTTTACGATGACCTCTGATTGATTAACTTTGGTTCACAATACTGAAACTATGTCACACGCGCATTGCTTACATGCATTTTATTATGCCAGCGTCTAGACTCCCTCTACATGTTGGTTTATTGAAGTGAAGATCCCCTTTATTCATTTATTCATCACTTTTCTGTCCGTCCATCAGTCTGGGCGAGTGTCACGTTTTTACGATGACCTCTGATTGATTAACTTTGGTTCACAATACTGAAACTATGTCACACGCGCATTGCTTACATGCATTTTATTATGCCAGCGTCTAGACTCCCTCTGCATGTTGGTTTATTGGAGTGAAGATCCCCTTTATTCATTTATTCATCACTTTTCTGTCCGTCCATCAGTCTGGGCGAGTGTCACGTTTTTACGATGACCTCTGATTGATTAACTTTGGTTCACAATACTGAAACTATGTCACACGCGCATTGCTTACATGCATTTTATTATGCCAGCGTCTAGACTCCCTCTACATGTTGGTTTATTGAAGTGAAGATCCCCTTTATTCATTTATTCATCACTTTTCTGTCCGTCCATCAGTCTGGGCGAGTGTCACGTTTTACGATGACCTCTGATTGATTAACTTTGGTTCACAATACTGAAACTATGTCACACGCGCATTGCTTACATGCATTTTATTATGCCAGCGTCTAGACTCCCTCTGCATGTTGGTTTATTGGAGTGAAGCGCCCCTTTATTCATATATTCATCACTTTTCTGTCCGTCCATCAGTCTGGGCGAGTGTCACGTTTTTACGATGACCTCTGATTGATTAACTTTGGTTCACAATACTGCAACTATGTCACACGCGCATTGCTTACATGCATTTTATTATGCCAGCGTCTAGACTCCCTCTACATGTTGGTTTATTGAAGTGAAGATCCCCTTTATTCATTTATTCATCACTTTTCTGTCCGTCCATCAGTCTGGGCGAGTGTCACGTTTTTACGATGACCTCTGATTGATTAACTTTGGTTCACAATACTGAAACTATGTCACACGCGCATTGCTTACATGCATTTTATTATGCCAGCGTCTAGACTCCCTCTGCATGTTGGTTTATTGGAGTGAAGATCCCCTTAATTCATATATTCATCACTTTTCTGTCCGTCCATCAGTCTGGGCGAGTGTCACGTTTTTACGATGACCTCTGATTGATTAACTTTGGTTCACAATACTGAAACTATGTCACACGCGCATTGCTTACATGCATTTTATTATGCCAGCGTCTAGACTCCCTCTACATGTTGGTTTATTGGAGTGAAGATCCCCTTAATTCATATATTCATCACTTTTCTGTCCGTCCATCAGTCTGGGCGAGTGTCACGTTTTTACGATGACCTCTGATTGATTTGTTATATTGGCATTGCCCTTCAACAAGGATGATTAAGAATGTTTTAAGTGACCTCGGAGGTCAGATGGGTGGGGCTTTCCCTATAGAAAGTTAGAATTCGTTTACTCCAGGCACCTCCACCAAAGAGATGTGCCACACATTGTATTCATCAATTTGTTTATTTGTTTGTTTGTTATAATCATTAGATGAAATGTTCCGTTGTTTTGATAGATAATTATAAAAAAGGACAATTTCAAAGTAATGTTAATGATTAGTGTATAGGGTTCAAACCCCCTTGTCTTTAGGGTAAATGCCTTAAAATCACGTCAACCATGACGTAAATGAAATGAGTGTTGCTAAGTTTTCTTGCGTTGGTGAAAACCGTTGCGCTGTCTCTTTATGTCTCTTTTAGCGGTGCAACGTATAATATTTGCCTTTCTTCACTATAACTCTGTTCTGCTGTCGTTTAAATAATACGCGTGGTGTATTATTCGGGATCACGTGGGTGACCAGGAAATATCCATGTGCCCGGCACCTCCACCATTAATGAAGACTACACCAAGTGAGGAACAGTAACGGTATGCTTAGTTCTCAACTTTGGCCACTCCTGTACCTGATACACCATGGAGCATCAAACGGAGTCACCCTTTACGATATCTAATAGAATTGAGTTGATTAATTCACAATATTCTGGAAATGGTTTGACAGAGAGAGAGGCAGTGCATGGAAGCCATAACGCCACCACTATCCACCATTCAACCAAGCTTATAATCTATAATTTTTTTGTCAATTTTGATTTAGAACTAATTGGAAATATCACATTCCCGCAAATCACATAATTCGATTACAGTTTATCAATCTGCGTGTTGATTAGCGTAGGGCTGCATGCGCTCAACTGACAACGGTTAACCGGATTATGGATTGACGAGAGCTCCATAGTAAAATACTGTGATAATTGTCATCAACGAGACTGAGTGAGAACTAATCCGAGTTCCGTGCTTTCATTTTGGTTGAAGAAACCTCCAGGAAAATGTAATTCTTTTTGTCATGTATTCCAACAATACTCGGTCATTCATATTTCATTGTACTGAGATTTTAGGAACAGCTTCTGCTGTTGCTTTGTTTCAATCATCATCATGTCATCTTTTTGTTTATTTAGGTCTTGTGTTTTCCTTGATCAAATCTGCCGCTTCAACGGAGAGGTTCATCAAGGGAAATAATTACGAGAGAGTAATTTAATAGAAGTAGAAATGATTTTATTCTTCTAGATATCAGCCATGATAGTCTTCGTCACCATTAGTTACTATTCATAACAAAGTATATAAAATATCGTCGACTTCTTTGGCCTCTTCGACACTTATTGTTCATCTTAACCAGGAGGCAGTGAACCACTTGTGATGTTTCTGGGTGTTACACTTAACTTCTAACACTCCCCCTGTTCAATACTTCTCTACATCTTGCAGTCGGATTTGAGAACGATGTTCGGTAGTCTTCTTCGGTGTGATGGTCTTCGTCATCATGTCCGCGAGGTTATCAGCTGTTGGCACGTATACACACATTGCGAGATTGCATCTCTCGTTCCGAAGCAAGTTTACCACTATGATGTTTCTGGGTGTTGAACACTCAACTTCTAACACTCCCCCTGTTCAATACTTCTCTACATCTTGCAGTCGGATTTGAGAACGATGTTCGGTAGTCTTCTTCGGTGTGATGGTCTTCGTCATCATGTCCGCGAGGTTATCAGCTGTTGGCACGTATACACACATTGCGAGATTGCATCTCTCGTTCCGAAGCAAGTTTACCACATGTTTCTGGGTGTTGAACACTCAACTTCTAACACTCCCCCTGTTCAATACTTCTCTACATCTTGCAGTCGGATTTGAGAACGATGTTCGGTAGTCTTCTTCGGTGTGATGGTCTTCGTCATCATGTCCGCGAGGTTATCAGCTGTTGGCACATACACACATTGCGAGATTGCATCTCTCGTTCCGAAGCAAGTTTACCACATGTTTCTGGGTGTTGAACACTCAACTTCTAACACTCCCTGAGATGATATTCGGGGTTGTTATTAGTTACATTAATAACACGTTGTTGAACTTAGATTGGGTTCTTTAATTAATAGAAACAGGTAATACGATACATAAGTGAAACCTCTATGTCATGGCTTACAACCAACAGGAAACGGAAGTCACCAGGCCTAGGTCACATGACCAAACACAGCCTTCTATTTGGCTGTCTGCATCCACATCATGCAGCGGTGACCAGTCAGCTGTTGTGTCATAACAAAACATCACATCTCCCTTTTTATTTTTAAAAGTTCCATACTGTAACAAGGGAGTTGGAAAAATACAACCAAATTTCCAGTTACAATAATTAATAGACAATACACATGTTTGATGAACCATAAGGAGAGGATACATAATGTTCTTTACTACTAAATGTACCACTATATTAACATGTACAGTATTGCAAATAGTGATCACTTAAATTAAACATAATCATTAAATCGAGAAGGTGGTTTGATAATGCGCCCACTCCGGGTTTGATTATTATTTTTATTACCAGTGGGAACAGCTTTACCAGGTGAAAGTACCTGTGAGCTTGAAGCATTAGCATTACCATTACTGGTTGACATTTGCACCCGTGGCAAGATATCAGGATTGAAATTGGGTGGAATCAGCTGAGCCTCCTCTGCTGGATTGAATGCATCAGTAGGCCTAGGTCTATTGACAACTGCTGACTTCCTCAAGTCATGCCTATTCCTACGGAGCACCTGCCCATCTTCAGTACTAATTACATATGATCGAGGCAAATTATGTTTCTCAATAATTTTAGCTGGTTCCCAAACACCATCTCTCCTCCAAACAACATTTTCATCCTTTTCCAAAGGTATGAGTGGTTTAGCATTTCTGTCATGAAACAACTTTTGTTTATTTTGAAGTACCTGAAGGGTAGGGACTACATTTGTCTGTACACAAGGATCTAACTGAGAAGCTACCACTGGAATGCGTGTTTTCAGCTTTCGCGACATCAGTAGTTGCGCTGGCGAAACCTGCATTCCCGTGATAGGCATGTTTCGATACTCAAGCAGAAACATGTACAAGTCACCGTTAGTATGATTTGCCTTCTGAGCATGTTTTTAGCAATTTTAACCGCATTTTCTGACATGCCATTCGATTTTGGATACCGCGGGCTTGATGTTTTCGTTTCAAATTGCCATGCCTTTGCAAATGCCTTAAATTCCGCACTGGAAAAAGGCATGTTGTCCGACATTAACGTATCGCAAACGCCCAGCCGAGAGAATACCGCTTTGAATTTGCCAATAAGTTCCTTGGCGGTTTGTTTCTTTATCTGAATTAACTCTATCCATTTAGAATAGAAGTCTTTGATTACCAAATACGAGCTTCCTTTATATTCAAGGATATCAGCTGCGATAGTTTCCCAAGCTCGATTAGGGACAGGATGTGGCAAGAGAGGTTCTTTAGTGTTTTTAGGGAGGAACCTTTCGCAAGTAGCACAACTTGCTACAAGATTGTTTATGTCCCTAGTCATACCCTGCCAACAAAATGTTTGTCTAGCCCTGGCTTTAGTTTTTCCCATGCCAAAGTGGCCTTGATGCAAGAGATCAAGCATGCGTTTACGTAGTGTAGGAGGAACAAAGAGTCTGTCACCCACAAACATTAGCCCTCATCCAAGGATAACTCATCCTTTAGGTTCCAAAAATATTTAACCGAGGAAGGGACTTGATGAATGTGTTGTGGCCAACCATTGTAGTGTAAATCATGCAAAATGTTTGCCTCTTCACACTTCTTTGTCTCTACCTGAAATTCAACCCTCCTATCGTCAGACATCGGTAGATGTTTAGAGATTGAATGGATAACTTGGTTGAATTCCGGGTCATCGTTGACTGTGTATGGCAGATAGGGCACGAGACAATGTGTCTGCCATATACATGAATTTACCGGGTAAATATTCAACTTCCAGGTCATACTTTAGTATCTTAAGTTGCATTCGCTGAAGTCTAGGCGAAATTTGATTTATGTTTTTAGTCACAATCGGAATTAGGGGTTTATGATCGGTTTGGACACGCGTTTGCCTACCGTAAATATATTGGTGGAACTTTTGAACACCATAGCAAATCCCGAGCATTTCCTTTTCTATTTGAGGATACGAAAATTCTGTTGGGGTCATGCTACGAGAAGCGTAGGCAATTGGTCTACCATCTTGCAACAAACAGGCACCCAAGCCCGATTTCGATGCGTCTGTCTGCAGACACAACGGTTTCTTTTCGTCATAGTAGGGTAACGTAGGTGCTGAGCATAGCATCCTTTTTATTTCTAGCTCGGCTTTAACCTGTTCTGGTCCCCACTCCCATTGAACGGTATATTTTAACAGTTGTCGAAGTGGTTCCGAAATACTCGACAAGTTGGGAATGAATTGACCCACATAATTTACCATCCCTAGAAATCTCCGTAACTCGGTTACATTTACAGGAGAGGGCAATTCACGAATTGCTTTCACTCTTTCTGGATCAGCTTTCAAACCATCAGCTGAAATTATGTGTCCCATATACTTTACCTCGTTCACCCTGAACTGAAACTTATCAGGATTGAACTTGATACCTAAGCTTTTAGCACGCTCAAATACCGACACGAGAGCCTTGTCATGCTCTTCTAGCGTTCGACCTGCCACGATTAAATCATCGAATATTACTTGGACATTAGCGAGATCACCAAAGTTTTCAAAATTCTTTTTCTGAAATACCTCAGCGGCAGACGAGATACCATACGGCATTCTGAGGAATTTGTACCGGCCGAATGGACTATTGAATGTACAGTAGTCTGTACAACTAGAATCTAAAAGTACTTGCATGAATCCCTCAGACATGTCAACGACTGAGAAATAGGACATTCCTGATAGATTAGTCAGAATGTCATCAGTTGTAGGGATCGGGTAGTGTTCCCTCTTAATTGCTTTGTTTAAGTCTTTAGGATCTAGGCACACTCGTAGAGAACCATTTGCTTTCTCCACTATTACCAGGTTACTCACCCAGTCAGTAGGTCCACTGACTTTTTCAATTATTTGCCTCGACTCCAATGAATCCAGTGTATCTTTTAGTTTCCCCCTCAGTGACACTGGTACCTTCCTAGGTGGGTGGATAACTGGCACACAATCTGTCTTAAGAATTATTTTATGCGTACCTGGCATGCAACCTAACTCACCATAAAATACCTCATTGTACTCTGAAGTACATTTTTCCTTGGTTAGGCCCATACTAGGCTTACTTTCCTCAAGCACATTGATTCTTTGCACAAGGTTGAGTTGTACACATGCACTTAGACCTAACAATGGCCTACATTCAAGGTCTGCTAGCATGAAACTAATTTTCACTGGCTCATTTTGTCCTTTAGAACACATTAGTTCCACTTTACCTACCGGTTTAACCTTGTGGTTGCCAAAAGTTATTAAAGTGGTATTGGTTTTAACAACCTTTGCATTTTGACTACAGTTTAGCTGTTTGAACAGCTTGACAGGTATGAAACTCACCTGAGCCCCTGTGTCTAGTTTGAATTTTACCTTACCAGCGGGCCCTCCTAGGCCTAGGCCCACATCAATTATTGATGTCCACTCACGTCCCTCTAGGCCTAGCACACTGTGCATTTTATACTGTTCAGACACCATTTCCACATAAAGTTCATCTTTATCAGAGGTGTTAGATTGTTTTTCTTCAGATTCTACACACTCACAGGCGTGTACATTCTTCTTCGAGCACATTTTCGCAAAATGATTGAATCCTTTACATTTATTACACTGCTTATTGTAAGCAGGACACGATTTTGGCACATGGTTGTACCCACATTTTGAACACTTGATTTTTGTAGCACTACTGTTTGCCATCATTCATAGGCCTAGGCGGTTTCGGTAGGCCTACGGTCTTCTGCTTTCTCCCGGGCTGTTTCTTCACGTAGTCGATGGCGGTCTTCTCCTCCAGGACCTGTGCTTGCTCTCGACTCACTTCGGCAGCTCTGCAGAATTCTGATGCCTTCTCTAGGGTGAGATCCGGAATTCGTAGTAGTTTCTCCTTCATCCCTGGATACCTAACCCCAACCACTATACGTAGGAGTAGTAGCGGTTTTAGGTTTTCACCAAACTCGCACGAGTTAGCAAGGATCTTCAACTGCGTTAGGAACTGGTCAAATGTTTCGCTCTCGCTTTGAGAACGATTGAAAAACATGTATTGTTCTAACACTATGTTCTTCTTTGGCGAACAGTACGCTTCGAATCTGCTCATCACGGCCTCGAGCGATTTCCTTTCTTGATTGCTCAAATCAAACGTATTATACGTCCGTAACGCTTCGTCCCCAATTAGATTGAGAAATATTGCGACTTGGTCTTCAGGGTCTTCTTTGTAGCCCTGTGACGCCCTCATGTATATTTCGAATTTCTGCTTCCAGAATTTCCAATTTTGATGGACATTTCCCGACAATTCCAATTCGGGGGGCTTCCTATATTCTTTAGACATTTTCTTCTCAAGTTATTTTGGCAGTTACTATGCTTTTACAACTGAAAATGCTAATTGTAAGTGATTCTAGGCTATCACTTACCATGTGGTCGGCGAATGTGAGGTTATGCGTTCACTTATCTTTTATTATCGTCTGAATCCTAACCTGTATTTCTGCTGCGTACTTCTTGACACCATGTGATGATATTAGGGTTGTTATTAGTTACATTAATAACACGTTGTTGAACTTAGATTGGGTTCTTTAATTAATAGAAACAGGTAATACGATACATAAGTGAAACCTCTATGTCATGGCTTACAACCAACAGGAAACGGAAGTCACCAGGCCTAGGTCACATGACCAAACACAGCCTTCTATTTGGCTGTCCGCATCCACATCATGCAGCGGTGACCAGTCAGCTGTTGTGTCATAACAAAACATCACACTCCCCTGTTCAATACTTCTCTACATCTTGCAGTCGGATTTGAGAACGATGTTCGGTAGTCTTCTTCGGTGTGATGGTCTTCGTCATCATGTCCGCGAGGTTATCAGCTGTTGGCACATACACACATTGCGAGATTACATCTCTCGTGCCGAAGAAAGTTTACCGCTATGATGTTTCCGTTGTTGCATAAAGCTTGGTGTGAACTGTAGGCTATCTCACCGTGAGTGTTAACTCTTCTGGATCAGTTATATGTTTGGAGTCAGATCTCCTAACACTCACAGTTTGCGTTGGTTGGAAAACGTCTCAACATCTACAAGGTTTAACGGCGACAAGAAACTATATTTAACCTTACGACATTGCGTGTCCCGCTCATATCAGCCATTATTAGATACATTTTCTACCTAGTGCTTTTAAACCAATAGCTTGATAAGGTTATGTCGTTAAATTACGAGTTTGGTTGTCACAAATATCAATGTTATGCATAATATATTGAATTGGCAGACTTGAGCGCGCATCAAAACTCGCAATTTAATTCTGCGTTTACCGGGAGTCACGCGATATTAATGTGATGCGTTCTATGGAGGACAAACCTCACAAAATGTTTGGCAAATTTGCGTCAGCAGCTATTTAACAGTTAATCTTTCATTCGGTTAGTTTAGTTCATACATAATTCCCCTTCATGAAGCCATTTTATGACAACCCGCGTCATCACAATTGTTTACTTTGCTCTAATTTGCAAACCATCCCCCAGTAGAGTAGACTTCTCGCTCAAACTTTGCATATTCCGGACATTATTGAACGTCCAGACATAACATGATGCAAAACGTATGAGCTACACCAACAGTTGTAAAGGGAATAAGAAACTACGCATAAGGTTGTAATCGACCACTCATATTCAGACATGATCAAAGGCTTCGTTTGCGTGTGCTTGTGGACCTGCATCAAGCCTATATACATTATTTGAAACATGTGTTTACATTAATTTTTATCCTCTCGATGTGCAATACGTTATCAAATCAAATTATATAATGCGAATAACTATTGTTCGTATGTCTATGTTTCGTCTGTTCTGCATGTGACATTTTCAAGAGACCTGAGCACACTGTGCAAGTTTGTTATTCAGCCTGTCACTCCTCGTTGGCTTTGTCTTGTCTGGTTGTCGGTTGGTACATTCGCTAATGGTGTTGTTATCTCTCCAGCTGGAAGATTGTTGTTACTTCATAAGTTTCATATCAAAACAATATCGTACCATACTTGACGCAACAGGAATCTATAACGCTTCGTAATATGTAGGCTTAGTCAGCATTGGCATTGATAATACACCGAGTAAATGTGGAGAGACATGATAGGGCAATACATGGCAAGTGCGCGACCACTTACGAAGACGTACTTATCCCTTAGCTAAACATGCAACTGAACAATTACAACCCTTGATAACAAGATTCTGTTTGACTAGGCAAGGATGATATACCGCTTGCCAGCCAGGTTGCTCAGGGAATCAAAAGTGACAGCAAATAACCCTAATAATTTAAGTTGTGACGGGGGCTATAATATATTGATGGGTTCGTGCTTCTCAGCCAAGTTCCTCACGTATGAACGCTGCCAACCCCTTTCCAGGTTTAGTTGAGACCAAGCCACTTCATTTTACTAACATTGTATTGCCTGACTAACTGACATAAAATTTATAATATGCAAACCACAAATTCACAACCTCTATTTGAAAAAATTGTCAAGATTTAAATCTTTAACGCTTACTTCAAATTCCTAAGGTTTTGTCTCTCGTTAGAGAAGTAGGTTGAAAAATTCACCTGACTGCTTGCTGCTTTGTTTTCCAAACATACAGTTTTAATCGCTTATGACCGATATTATGTTACATATAACATAACCTTTATTTTACAACGCCATGTCAGTACAATTATGTGCAGTGCAATTTCAAGCTCAGAGTGGAAGGATTATTCTCAAATTTAAAATGATGATGACGTTCTTATTGCTTAGATAACCCGGCAACCCCTTCCAAAATCGAATACGAAAATGAATGATGACGTTCTTAATGGTTAGCTAACCCGGCACCTCCACCAAAATCGAATACGAAAATGAATGATGACGTTCTTAATGGTTAGCTAACCCGGCACCTCCACCAAAATCGAATACGAAAACGAATGATGACGTTCTTAATGGTTAGCTAACCCGGCACCTCCTCCAAACAGATCAAGGCAAGATGAATATATGTTTGTATTCTTCTTCGACGATCTGTTGATTGTGTAGCTTTGCTCCCCCTTTCTGCTACTCCAGTTCACGGACTTGTTGTATTTTATGAGGGCAACGAATTCAATATTGAAATCCCGCAGAATATTAATTAGGTACTGATAATAATATCTGGGAAACTTGGTGGAAAATCTAGCTTTATTTCGAACCTTTGCTGTAGTCCAAGAGTGAAACGGTAGAAGTCGACAACGATTCACTTCTGCGATGGCTTCTGATTGGTTGATTGAACCCGGTTCAGTCTGCAAGACAACAGTTTACAGGGATGGTTTAAATTTAATATGATCCACAACGAACTATTAGCTATCATGATAACCAACCTCATGAATACCTCAGTTTTTGGATCAATATTAAAATACCCGTGTTCCGTAATCTATAATAATTAATTAGTAAGTTGGGTATACTGTTTAGCCGGTGTAAGTTGTTTACCAATCAGGCTTCAAAACTTCTCGGTCAACTCTTTTTCTTTCAAGATCACGGGACGTATATTTTAAAATTAATTTCTATTTTTCATTCCGGCGTTCGTTGTATAAACGATATTACCATCAAGCTGTAACCTGTAAGCAACGTCGTGAACTCTTTGTTATTCTCTGAAGACACAAGGTAGTTTTCCCTCAGTGCATACACGCCTGTTCTGTGACGTCGTACTCATAGCATCAACGCCTTGCACCTGCATAAGAAATTGCTTACAGAGCATAACACAGCTTGAACGAAAGCGTCAACGCTCGCGTCGTGTATCGTCGTAAAACATAGATAACTGTAACACAGAACCGAAGTTTGGCGACACACCGCTACTGGGGGTGACAGAGTTTGTCGCAAGAGGGACGCGGCTTTAGTGGCAGCCAACGAGAACGTCAGCCTCATACATCTGTGCTTTGCTTCTTAATATTTAATTTGTAATCTAATTTTAAAAATTCAAAATTGTCTTTGTAATTTAAAATGTAATTAACAATGTAATTGAAAATGTAATCTTATTTTCTTGCAATTCCCCACTAGACTGCACAAATATCGTTTTAGAGTAGGTCGTCAATATTCAGTACCCCACCCTAATAATACTTCTTCTAGTTAGCTAGCACTAGTAGTTAGCTTAAATATTATTACTTTCCAACCCTTGGTTTTAATGTCAGCTTAATACATTAGGGCATGTTAGTAAGGAATATCAAAGGACTATTGATTAGGCTCAATTAAAACGTGTGCCAATCACTGGATACACCTCGGAATGAAATAAATCTGATTCTAACAGAGACCTACTCGCGACATCCATGTGAAAGAATCATGGAATTTTCAGTGCACATTGCCTTGATTTGGGTGCATCCCTCACGTTCTGTTGTGTTGTCAGTGTATGCAGATGTACACTCATGCTGTTATATAGACCCACGCACTTCAGTTAGGGTTTCCCGGTGGCCGGGATCGAACTGATACCCTTCCGTCTCAAGTGCAAACGCTTTGCCGTGTGAAGCCCCACCTCAATAAGTAATGCCCGCTCGCTGCTCGGGTACATCTCAACTTCTTTTAGCCGGTTTCGAGAGACAAGTAATCGATTGTCTGAATTAAAAAGTGAATGCAATTTACCAAGGAAATCACTGAGGACAGTTTTATCTACTCGATGAAAGTCTTTAGCGGACGATATTAACGATACTAAATATAATCCAAGCAATTCATGTCACGTATAATCCCCGAATAACATAGAATGAGAGTTAAATAAACTTACTACTTTATTTGTTGAGGTAATTACTTAGTATGGTGAAATAACATAATAACACAATCGCTTTTTTAACAGGAATTCCGGGAACAAGAAAACAAAAAGAGAAGATGTTCGAAACTTCCTTCCTTAGTAATCGTAGGGGTAACACACATGATGTCTAAGTTCTAGTTTACGACAGTTAATTTGGGGGAGAAAAATTAAAAAAAAAACAACCCCACAGACGTGACGCACTTAGCACAAGTAGGTTTAGATAAAATCCAAAATTAATATAGATTTGTTAGAATGGAGAATGTCAGCAGTGCGATAGTTATTTTAGGAGCATATGTTTAGGAAGTCTGTGCTTATATCGCTTAAATGGTTAGAGAAAGAATTGTGTATTGATCTAGGCACTGAATCAGACTGTTAAAGTGTTTTTTGTTTTCTTTAGCAAGATTGGTGGAATATGTCCGCGAGTTTGAATACAAAATCAAAGATCGTAATAAACTTACTGTATCGTTGTTTAAAAACGGTTCAAAGATTGTGTCAAGTAAATCGAGTTGTTAAGAAAATGTAATTGCACTCGCTTCAATGTAGCATTGTAGCTCTTCACATAAGTCAGCACAGTTCAGCCGATCTTATGAATGATAAATCACACTCTAGCTTGTAATCACAACCCTTCCAGTAAAGTCAATTACAAAAACCCCAAGTAATAGAATGTTTATCTTCAACGTTTTATACCGTATTTTACCTAACTAAATGTGTATGCAATAAATATTTCACTTGTATCTTAATAACGCTGATGAAAATAAAAGTTTTATATTGTAGATGAACACTTTGATTGGGAACAGTCTGCAGAAAATATTTCACATTTAGGGCCGCTTAGCAATCTAAATGGCACGAACCTTTGTTCGTGTCAGCCAGTCGAAGGAAGGGTGAAACATACCGAAGTATTGCTACATTAAAAAAGCTGTTTTCTACCAAAGAGCAGTGAACAAGTTCATTAAACTATCAAGTAATATTTACATGTTCTATATTAAAGTTTCTTTTAAAATAACCTTTGCATGGTTGGCAAGGCGAGAATATTTTACACGATCCCAGGGAGTATAGTTATTGCTGATCAGCCACAACAAACTTGCCAAAAAAATATAAGATTTTGCAAATGGAAAATTTAAAAATTTAATTTATAATCTGTCAATAACAATTTTTAGAATTCGGTTATCGGAAATCCATCGTCCATACGCCCGTCATCTATGATATGCGTCGGGTAGTTGGCAGTGCTATCATGATTACAAGGAAGCTCCATTACTGAAGTATATTATGTTTTTTTTTTTTAAATAAATAAAATAAATTTGTATTTAGTCTACCCATTCAGTTATATAACTGATTTTCAGTGGGGGACAGTAAACCAAAGCGATCAAGCCAACCCGTAGGCCCCGACGCAATCGACAATTATTGTTATCAATATTCGTCGCCAGTTACGAGGGTATTAACTATTTAGTTGAACTATAATGTCCCCCATCTTTCTTGTGGTACTGAACGTTCTAAAATGCAATACATATCTGTGCCGTTCTTTCGATTCACACAATCAACGTTGTCTTTCCTTGAATAGATCACATATTCTCTTACCGGTATCATGCACTTGCCACTTGCCAGATGTACAACGAGGAGTAAGATTCTCCGACCTGTCAGCAACAGTTTGTTCTTCCGTACACGGGTACAGCGAGCTGCCTGTCAGCAACAGTTTGTTCTTCCGTACACGGGTACAGCGAGCTGCCTGTCAGCAACAGTTTGTTCTTCCGTACACGGGTACAGCGAGCTGCCTGTCAGCAACAGTTTGTTCTTCCGTACACGGGTACAGCGAGCTGCAAACGCAAATTCCTACTGGAGAATAAGTAGACATGTGGATAAGTGTAAATAGAAATAAATTAATTAATTAATTACACAATTAATTATACTTATAATGTGGTTTGGATTGACAATAATAGTAAAGGAGATGCTCTAGAGACTAATTGATTACCAGGCTTGTAAAACTTTTGTTATGCCTATGTTCAGTTGGGTGGCGTTGACAGGTTTACAGGGCTGCTAAGAATAAGGTGTTTCATGGCGGTTTAAATGATAGGTTCACTCTTCTACGGTCGTTTATCTGATACACAACACAGTGTTTTGTTCTTTGCACTTCAGTGGTTTGTTTGTTTTATTTTTTTCATTTTAATTCTTCTTAAAGTGGGCCAAAGTTATAGTAATGTATTTTTTAGAATTATCAAACTCATTCAACGACTTTTCTGTGTTGTGAATTCATTGTAAATTAATGTAATGTAGTACAATGATGGCTTTATAATTGGAAAATTGATGGTCGTAATCTGTAAGAAATATACACAACGAAAAATGTATTTAATAAGGCAAGAAAACATTAAAAAGTAAAATTACCATTTTTGGGATAAATTACTTGTGAAATGAGTTGCCACTTGCTCTAAATGAAGCGTAGCGTGCAAGCCCCGTGCCACGTGGTTTGGGGAAATGATCAAGCGGATCACAGACGCTGAGAAAAGCCTGAGGGCGGTGTTGGCAACAAGGCTGTGAGTGACATGTGTACGCTAGGATATCAGAATAAAGGTGAGGCAATCGAGCCGCCGGAGTCTATTACCAACTGTCTACGTTGACATACGATGTCAGTGCTGAAGCTACTTTGTAGAGAGACGAGGCAGTTGGTACAAGCGATGCTTGCTATATATAATTGCTTAATTGAGTTCTACGTTCTATATAATATAATGGTTAATATAAGTTTAATAAAAAAATAACAGGGGGCTTGTTTTTAATTCTATATTTTGGTTTGTCCTGCTTAAAGCGTATGGCGTTTTGTTTATGATTAGAAGCAAAGTACGGCTATTTAATTAATTATTTAAAGTCTGTATGGTTGTAACCGCATACTCATACAAGGATGTTGTATTTTGTAGTGATCTTAGATTATATTTTATTGAAACGAAAAATAAATTTTTGAAAGAATTGATACACTGTTTTGTCATATGTTTTACCTTATCTCCTGATATTACTAAAAGGATTTAAAAGCAATACGCAAAGTGTTTCTTAGGTAGAGCATGGGGACAAGCACGTAATTGATAATTAGATCTTCGAAGAACACAAAATCAAAATGATTTGTCGCACGTTTTACTTTTTGGTGGCGGCGCCGGACCGTGAGGCGTGACTCACACAGATGGACGGACGAACGGACTAATAGTAAAATAATAGTCTTCAGTTGGTACGAAAATGGAATTAAAGAACAAGATTCGCTGCAGTTTATTGTATTCGGGGATTTGAAACATGCACAATGAAAGTAAAAAGTCGATTCTCTGTAGGAGGAAGAATTAAACTCATCTTTTTAGCATACACGGAAACACCTTGCTACAGGAAAGTTGTTAACTCTGTTAATTTAGTAAACATGACAAGCTCCCCAGTAAAGTGCAGTCCCATAATCTTTTGAGTGACCACCAAACGTGGTCTTCATTAAACTAAACTTGTGACACTCGTCGAAGCGTGTGAAACCTCCAACTAACTCATGTAGTCTGATGTCAAATCAATTGGCGAGAAACTAGTGTTTATCAACCAACACTAATTGAATCCTCACCTGGCTTGGCTAATTCATAAACTAGGTTCCATATTAAACTTAAACTAGACACCATTAATTAAATTTGTGAAGTTTTAGTTGAAACATTTATAAGGCCACCATGCAGTTAACTTAGTATTACAATTGATATAATGATAATTTATTATAATTCAAGAAATTAAATTTGGAAAATTTCTTGAATATCAGAAATGGTTTTTTTCGGATTTTTTAGAGTAGACATCAAATCCTATACTAACAAAAAGTGGACAGTTGTTTTTTAGTTAAATTTATCATTGACAACAGGTATCAACCCACAAGTGTCACGTTAGTTAAGGGTAAACACTTAAAAATACACAATGAGCACAAGTTAAAACTAAACAAAGATATTATAAACATAATGAAATACACATGAGGCTAAAACTGCTTTAAATTGTGCGCGTTTCATATGTTAAAATGTCTGTTTTGGGAATGTGTGGAAAGAATCCACCGTATTGTGGGCTAATATATAAATCACTTATTGATTTATGTGCATCGCAATAATTGATGCCTCGTTTTGATTGGTCGGGAAACACTCCCGTTGGTCGGTTGATTGATGAATTCTATTAACAATAAATACACAATATTTACTACGTTTACTCAAATTTCCGATCAGTATTTTATTCATAACACCATATTTTTCATTATGTAACATTTCTGTTTTCAGAACAGTCAATTGTTTCTCGTATCGAAGTGAGTATGGAATATGTACATGTATGTAAAAGGAGATCTTAATACTGATTGGTAATTTTCTCCCCTGGTGAGTTCTAACAAGGAAGCTATTTGTAAATGAACCTGTATGTGTACCGCTGAACAAGGCACGTCGTTTGTAAAGTGTGCTGTCGAGACCAGCCGAGGCTGTCACTTTCATCCGCTTTGCAGGCCTGGTTATACAATGCATCCTTTTTATGAGAGCTGGATTTAATCCATAGTGAGGATAGGCATTTAGAGAGTAATGTAGTAGAACGTCTGGGTAACAGCGCGCGTCACCACGGGACGAGCCCACAAAGCTCACATTCTGTTAGAAGTGTCTCAAACGATTTTAAATTAGAGCTTCTGAAACTCGAACCTTATCACATGTTTCTAGAGGGTTAAAACTAATTTCACAGACTGCTGTTTTAGGAGAGGTAAATTTTATAATCATATCATAATAAAACAATGTCGGTAATCTAAAAGGGTTTCTTAAATTGAACGTGGACTTTTATCACAGTCTGTATTAAAACGGTAAGAAAATGGATTTTTTCGTATCTATCTCTCTATCAATAAATTAACCATGACCCTTAAGGATACTAAGGTAACTAAGAAAGATAAGAAAAATGTATCTAATTTTTATATTTACATAAAAGAAGGCGTGGAATTTCCCCATGGAAAAATTAGTTTTGAGATTTGCGAAACAAAATGTTTTCTTTCATTTGAAACCCTTCTACAAAAATGTTCCCTATTTTTAGGAGACGTAGCTATTATACATGTGCCAATAAAGGATAAACGGAATGTGCCAGGGTTTCACTGTATATAGGTCAAAATTTCTTAAATCATTCAGTGTGGGTTTTTGGGGTGGGTTTCGACCGGGCAGTACTCGATTCACGTGTCACATGTAACTTTTGTGCTATAACGTAGTCGTTTTGTTACAGGGCAATGCCAATCTAGATTGATAAAATATTATTAATCTGGAAACCGCATTAGTTTTATAAAACACTCAGATATTCTATTCAATGCATATTTTATTTATGTAAATTTGGCACATTGCTAAGTTTTAATTCTAGTTGTAATGATACACTAACTAGCACAATAACAATCAAATCAATTAATTAATCATTTATCAAAATGTAACCTATACCCCTCAATACTCAATCAATTACAATCTGGTTGTACATAAATATGGTATCAAGTAATATGGTTTCTCTATTTTTATGGAAAGAATTTAAAAAATGTAGATTTTACCTTGATAATTAAACATGTTCAGGGTAAAATACGCCCCTCTTCAGGTGAACTATAGGTATGTTGTGGATAGGACAATATTGTGAAGGAATGTCCGAGGGCTGTTTAAGAGGACTCAATCCCATTCGCATTCATTCGCATTAACGACTGAGGGAAACCTTGGAAAAAGCTTCAGTCAGGGTTGCCGGTCTCGACGGGATTCGAACCCGGGACCTTAGCGCTCGAGTCAACACTGTCAGTTAACATGCTTCACCTAACTAGACTTTAAAGGGGTATTTTCGGCATGCATGTTTCTTTTCGAGCAGAAACGGTATTCTTACAATACTGAATATATCTTCAGACAAGACGTATAAGCTGCTCTCGTTATTTCGACCTTCTCGTATATTTTTACAGAGTAATAACTCGTTGATGCATATAACAAATTGAAAAAGAACGAGTATTTACTCCGGGTTTGTGATTTTAAAATTGCGCAGGGGAATATCTCATACTAGCCGGTAAACAATATTGCAAACGGTCCACTAACTTCTCGTTACGAGGTTCGTAAATATTTCAGTTAATGTTCTGGGATTGTTTCTTACAGTTTAATATCAACTCTTACTCAAAGTACACCAATTAAAAAACAGAGTGTAACTTTGAAGTCACTATCAGATAATAAATAAATAGCACAAATGCAAAAAAACATACCGACGCAAGAACGAGAGAGAGAGTTAGGTTGGTGAGGGGGGGGGGGCTGAGTGCCGACGAGATGGGAATGGGTAGAGAATATTAAGTTTTGTATTTGAAGAAGTATTTGTGCAAACGTTTTGTATATATATATTAGTTTGTGAGTGCCTCGAGTCGAAGGCAATAAAGCAACTCGTGTCAAAATGAATGTAAAACAGAAAAAAAAAACTTTAAAAGAAAATCTAGCCTGAACTTTTGCCATCTCCATTTACTGCTCAAGTATAATATCTATACGCAACATTTGCGAAATATATACACGATAAATCCCATAAATCAACGTAAAACCCAAAGTCTTTATTAAATAAAGCAAGTTTAAAAAAATAGAAAGTTGTTTTGAACAAACCACAAGATGCGCTTACAGTCGAAACGATTTCCCACGAACTTCGCCATCAATCAGGTTGTGATGTAAAGAGTTGTTGACAAAACTTTGAGCTCGGAAAGAAAACTCTCTCGACTCTGACTCCTAGGTTCGAGCCCCGTTGGGATCGACTATCACTTATACTCACAAGCAGTGGCACAGGCACAGGCACAGGCACAGGCACAGGCACAGGCAACAGGCAGGCCGGCAATGACAAAACACAACAGGCAGTCGTTGGACCCAAGTGCATATGAAGCAAAAACATTAGTAGGAAGCTACATATTATATTGCTATGAAAGTTCTTAGGTTTTCGTGGATACTCGTTAGTGTTGACACCTTTAAGAAATTAAACTTCCTCTTTTGTGCATTTTTCATTATGTACTGTTGATTGATGTTTTTGATAATTTGTTTGAGAAATCAAATCGAAACATTCATTTTAATACGTGTCATAATACTGTTGAATTTATATATTAATATTGTTCTTTCGTTGTTTGCATGTTTTCTTTACCAATTACCATCAGTACGTTTGAGCACTGTCTTCTCAGACAATTGGGTAGTTTTTGCGTGTCTGCGAACCCCGTCGTGAGGCGAGTACCAACTTGTCCAAAACAATGTTATTGTTAGTTTGGCAACGGGAAGTGCAAAGTAATACGAATGTTGTCATTTGTAAATACAGTGCGAATAATTAATGAGAAGCGTTCGGTATTTGCGCTGGTTCTCGAGCAATTCAACAATATTGGGCCGGGGGTAATCTTCTGTCGAAGTGCGCGGCGTTGCCGTTAGCTCTCCTACGTGTGGCAATTTGCCAGTGCTCGGGAATGTCAAGTGAAGTTGACAACATGGAGACTTTTGCACAAGTACCCGATAAGTTGCATCGAACAGGGTGCATAAAAACAATACATGTGCATATTTGTTCACTTCAAATCATATTTGTACGTTGAATCTCTTGAACATAAGTTTTAAATATCTTTTAGGGGAATATTATTTTAGAAATCGAATCCAATGCGTGTAATGCGAATTGTAATATACATTGTAAATCATGTAGATTCAAATGGGACATTAGCATGGGCAATACGTTTGTTCAAAAAAGATAACAATTTTGTTGACATGTCATAAAAAAAAACTGAAACGATATATCAATCTCAATTGTTTCCAAGATGCAACATGCAAGATGCAAAAAAGCCAATCATAGCAAATGTATTATCGTTTACTCGTCGTTGGTGGAGGCGCCTAGGCAAACCGGTTCATACCACTTTCAGCTTGTGTTTCACTATGCAACAGCTGGATCATACACTCTAGCCACCTGAACTATCAGGCTGGAGGCAGGTGGAGGCGCCGAGCAAACCGGTTCATACCACTTTCAGCTTGTATTTCACTAGGCAACAGCTGGATCATACACTCTAGCCACCTAGAACTATCAGGCTGGAGGCAGGTGGAGGCGCCGAGGCAAACCGGTTCATACTACTTTCAGCTTGTGTTTCACTAGGCAACAGCATGATCATACACTCTAGCCACCTAGAACTATCAGGCTGGAGGCAGGTGGAGGCGCCGAGGCAAACCGGTTCATACCACTTTCAGCTTGTGTTTCATTATTCAACAGCTGGATCATACACTCTAGCCACCTAGAACTATCAGGCTGGAGGCAGGTGGAGGCGCCGAGGCAAACCGGTTCATACCACTTTCAGCTTGTGTTTCACTAGGCAACAGCTGGATCATACACTCTAGCCACCTAGAACTATCAGGCTACTTGGCGGTCTACCGCATGTATTACAATGCATCTTGGAATATTATGCATGTAGCCAGGTGTACACATCACTCGTTTATTTCTACAAACAAACATTGATAGAAGGATGAATTTATGGAATACAGCACACAAGAAACTCTAATTTAAATTAATAAGTAAGTAAACGTATATTCAGTGTAATATAACCGACACTGGGAAGCAGCTCTAATTGTAATAACCTATACTTATAATAAAACCCAACGTCGTAGTCTAAACTCTTTAGAGAAGATTCAAATGTATAGGCAGCAGATATGGTTTTCATTATCTATTCTCAAAACTTTGCGGCTAATCCAAAATGCTAACCCCTCTAAAAGTTGGAAAACTGAGGATTTAGAAAACTGATTATAAGTTAGGTCGATATAATCCTCACAAAATATGGAAATTTTGTCCTTTTGTTGCTTCGCGACTTTTCCCTAGTGTTTTTTTTTAAATATCAACGAAATAAGTTGCATTAAGAAAATACATTACTATGGCAGAAATGGTTATGTAATTTTTTCGTGTGTGATAATTAAGTACCTGATTCATAATTCATAATTCCATGTTGTGAATGTGAAGATATTCTTGGTATGCTGTTTTGATATGCACTTTAAATTCATTGGTAAAATTTACTGTTTGGGATAATTTGAAGTACGCATTTTTTTGTCGATTGGCACAAATACTCATGATTTCAAGTTTTGTACCGGAAGACAATAAACTTCTGTAATGCAAGTTTTTTTATTAGATATAATTGATTAAGATTTGCTTTCTACTTTGGTAAAAAAAATATATATATCTTTATTTCACCATAACATAAAACGCTTACACTTTAACTCAACTCAACTAGTTAATACTTAATGGGAATCACAATTAATAAAAGTAATAACATCAAAATTCAAAACCACCAACTACAGTTCAAGAACATTTCTCTGAAAGGTAAAAGTAGGCCTATACATTAATTTAGGGATAGTTTCCCCGCCCTACCTTATGGCCGTTGTTAAGACCATCGTTCACTCTTCGGCCAGCCACGTTGACAATGTTTAATGTTGATACCTTTAAATGTCAAATCCATTGGATTTCACTATAATACGTTATCTAATATTGATTGACCTTAATAATGTAACTGCTAGAAAATACTACTAGCAAATTAAAAATTGCAGGAGATTGTTTTCGAAGTATATAATATTCAGGGATGTAATAGGAAATATTGATGATACAACTAATTAACACAATAAATTCTTCCTACTTAATTTTGTGAAATTGTACAAAGGTTTCACACTTTGTGGTATTTATTATGATTTATATACAATTAAAGAATATAAAAAATAAATATTCTGCCGTTGCCGTATAAGCTTTCAAACAAAACAAATTGCTGGTACAAACCAAAGTATGATTCTTCCGACCATCTTCCAGCCAGCTGTAGGAATGAGACCGCGGTAAATCTGAGCCCCGCGTGACTGCCATCACGCTGATATGATCGACATGGCAGCTCCATTCCTCAAGCAATTTATTCCACCATTATCTCGTTTCGTATTTGTCGACAGGGGCTGCGTTGCTTTGATAAAGACATACCTTACTTGCCAACCCAGATTAGTAGTAGTTTTCTTTTCAGTTTACATCAAAAGTTAAATCGATTATCAAATGAGACATTATTCAAGAAGGCAAAATTTTTAAAGAAGTAGAATAGCAAACTATTAAATACAAAAGTATGCACACGAGGAAAATATTTAATTATTTTGTGAATTATAATATAAATTATATTGTATATAAGTATAGCTTTGGTCGAAAATTACTTAATTTTGATTCTGGATATAACTTTTTGCCTGCACCATTGAAGAAAATCACTCAACTGTTCAGCTTATCACAAGGCTTATAATAATGACAAACTCTCGAATGTGGTTTTAATATATATTTTTCAACTTTTCATTGCAACGTTTCCAATGACAATCAAATTATTTTATGTTCATATTTTATAGAGAATCATTCAAGAACATTTTAGAAAGTAAACAATTAAATCTGACGCTATTTTGTAGAGTTGCCATGATTTTGAGTTTTTACGTAACAATTTGGTACAGAGCACTAGCGTGGTTTTGCAAGTTAGCTAGACGATGAAGAGTGAAACTCATATAGACGCAACCGCTTCAAGGCAAGGTGTTCCTTTAGTTTTGACTAGCTATGGGTTTCACGTTCGCTTTAAAGTCAACAAGGAGAAACTCAGTTTGAAATAAATACGCTTCAATGCATACAGATATTTAATTAACCACATCAGACATGTCATAAAATAACACATCAATAAATACCAATGTTGTCCACTTAGATGTACTGCGTTGTATTCACTTAGAAGCACACAGCTTCGCACATAAGACATACAGCGATATCATTCCGAAATGTAACTTAATTGATAATTTTTTGCCAACCAGAAATACACACTCCATTAAAATAAACTGGTAAACATGTAATGAGGGTACGATTCTACCATTGAGAAGGGAAAGGGTACAAGATGGAACATAGCGTATGTCAGTAGGGAAATAATAGGTAATGTTCAATCTGAACAAACATTAAAAAACATCAAGTATTAATTTATTAACAACGATTTCCGCCTGCGATGACATAGATGCACATTGTGTATTATGCTTCTATTGTACGGGGTTTTATCATTGTCATTGTCTTGTTCCTCTGGTCAGGTGGAGGATCGATCAGTAATTTGATGAAATTTTGCCATTTTTCTTGTGGTATTTGTACTATTATTTTGTTAAATATACAATTTGATGACAACAAAATATAGGCCTGTCTATCTGCCTTGCCTCTAGTATCTTTAGGTCTAATAATTCTTCTATTGTCTAAAATGTGAAATGTTTCTCGGGAGCGGAATACTTTCCATTGACTTTATAAACTGTTTGTGCTAAACCGATGCTAGCTCGTATAAGTGTAGGTTATGAAACACAGATTGGCTAAAGCTGGCCATCGCTTGTGTTGGCACAAAGCCCATTATTTCCACGTACGCCATCAAACTCCACACATTATAACTCACAGTGGCATTACATAACGTCTGCATAATGAACTGCCAGACTAGACGCATCTCAGACTACATTCTGTCATCTGTTTTACCTACATTTGACATTTGACATTTGATTTTAGTTTTCAGTTTGACCTAATCTCGATTGTCTGATGCTTTGAGCTCTAAAGGGGTCACAACGGCATTCAATACGTTTTTCCTGATAGGTTTTTCTCTGGCACCTTTCGAATAATTTCTATGAAAGCAACTAATGTACTGGAAGCATTTTACGAAGTGTCACCAGATAACAAACGTTACGAAAATATGATTTAAAGTGTTCGACGAAGACCGCGCAAACTCGGGATGGTTCGATGTTTTCGTTCGAATCACAAAATGTCGTTTAAATCGAAATCAGGAAAGAAGCATGGGTGTCTAGATATACACGAATGCTATATACTGTGTCTTAAAATAGATTACAACGCACAATCTTAGTGGCGGTAAAAGCATACTATAATAGACTAGAGATGTGAATATCATCGTGCTTAAGCCTTTCAATACACAACTTGGAGACAATCTATGCTTGAATGTGAGCTGGAAATTTCAAACACGTTCTTAGCGGAGAATACGGCCTAGCTTCAATAAAACCACCGCCAAAAACATTATAAAACGTTTTTGCAAATTATTGCCTATTCCACTCGTATAACATTAATTGTTATCAAATACTTGTTGACATTATAAAAGGGCATATTTTTACATGTTCAGAAGTAGTACAAATCGTGACATGTTTTGCGGTTTTCTTCCAAATTTTCTCACAATTAAAAATTGTAAAATACAAATAAAATATACAATTCCCCAGTAATTCACTTTCACGTAGAAGAGAATGAGCAAATTCGTTCCTATGTTTTAGTAGTTCTGACGTGACAGGTCGTTTAAACGAGATATGCCTCCACCTACGTTATCATCATTATCCATCGCCGTTTCCTGCTTCTGGCAGGGTCAGCTTGGGTTTAGCAACCAAATTTTTCCACTTCTTTCTATCCTCCCACAATCGTATCTCTTCCACATCTTCCCAGCTCTCTCCTCTTGCCTCCAAGTATGGCACGTACTATGGTACTTAACTAGGAATCGCTCAGTTGGACGCGTTGATAAGCGAGCACGTGCTATAGCTAGACCCACATTGCACATTTTTTTAAATTTTAAAATTTGCGACTTTCGCTGTCCACAGGGCCATGTTTCCAATATTATTTATTATTGCCAAGGTATTTGGGTAAACCCGTGTGAAAACCTTTACTTTGTGAATAAAATCCACCGCCATCTAGAGGACCTTGACTCCTTGGGAACACTATTTAAACTCTTTGGTGACAAATAATACACTGCTCCATCGAAAGTATTTTGATTTCTTCTAGGTGGCAGTGCATTAGAAACTTCGCGCGTCTTTTCGTTGCCATGGCAACCATCTACACTACTTATCGGATCAAAATAAAATTAACATATTCGTGACCGGACGGACATTCTAAATGATTTGGCCACCTCAGATTTTGTCGCCGTTTAGTTTGAAAAAAAAACTTTCGATTAAATTTAATGTAACTTTTTAACTTTTTGAACGATTTTGCCACAAAACTAATGGCATTCAATCGAGAACGAAGCTTGCGGATGGTCAAAATTTCAACTCGATCCGAGCCTCCGTTCGAACGTTATGGCGAGACATACAAAAAAAAAACAAAAAAAACAAACAAAACAAACAAAACCAGTGACTATTTTTTCCGGCAGAGTCAAATGGAAACGCTCGCTTCGCTCGCTTAACTACCACTTTCATGAATGCAAATTAAGTTATTTTGCCCAATCCTGGTTTTAGGTTTGCCAATATTGAATACTGGCACTACATTCAGAGTGGTATTGATATTGATTACCTATTAATTAGATAGTGTCATTATTTATTAAATGTTTGATTGCTCCCTGATTTGCTGTCCTGATTTTTGTCAAACCTCATATTCGTTTGAGTTGGATCGTCTAATAAATCAGTTTTTTTCGTTTCGTTTTTCATTTTTCCTTTTCTTTTTTCTTTTCTTTTTTTTCTTCATAAATTAATTGCTTAAATATAATTTTTCAATTTGTTGCCAGAATTATTGTGTTATTAATACATTGTTAGTTGTTGTAATATTAGGTACTATTTCAAATATTTACTGAACTTTAGTTCATTGTTGTGTCTGCATCTATGTGATTAGTTTTATTTAGTCGTCTTCCTTTGTAAATAAGTTTTATAACTAAATAGGATAGACGTTAAATGAATAAACAAAATAAATAAATAAAAGTAAACAAATAAAAGTTCTCAAAAGAGAAAATGAAATTTTTGAAATCTTCGAGTAATTAAACCATTTTAGGCTTGGAGCTTTAAAAAATCAAACCTAGAGTTGGTAAAACACATTTATCATAGTCACACAATTTGAAAAACTTGTCCATCTTTGGTATTTTCTTACCCTGAGATTAAATAACTCAATGTCGACAAATGTCGCAGACTGATTTGATCCAAACTTATCACATTTCACAAATATTCCGTTCTACCTTCTGAACTGAAGCATTTCTTAACGTCTACCCCATAACATTATGTAAATTTGATTTTTTCAAGTTCTTTAAGATACTCTCGCAAACCCTTGAAAACTCCGCTCTTCGTTCTCTTTCTCTCTCTTTATTCCTCGGCGGTGTCAAGTGACGTTGATAACGATCAGTCATGGCTGTTAGCAGAGAATAAAGAATGACGGCTCTTCCTGTAGGTAGTTTATTTCTGCTTTAATATTTGAAAGCTTCCTATCTCTCCTCAAAAGATGTTATAAGCTCAATGCGGTGATGTTTGGTTTCATCAATAGATGTAAAAAGGTAAAGGTCATTAGGTCAATCTCGACCAACAGCAGGCCTGACTAAAATTGTCCAAAGGTTTTCTAATTTTTATGCGAATGCTTGAACCACTCCTATACATATAGCCATTGGACATTTCTTGGGGGAAAAAAAAAATACTTACGAGGAGGCTGGCATGCTCATGCTCAAATTTCTCAGCGAATTTAAGTCGCATCTATTTGTGATTTTATATAATTGTTTAAAAATGTATTATGAAGGCATCATCATAGCACTTTTCCATTAATTTATTATAGAAAATAAACTAAAAATTAATTAAATTTTCTAGAATTTAGATTCTGCCGAAGTGCTCAAAAACACCCAAATAATTCGCATTTTATGATTGATCTATGATAAATATTTAAAATCTGATATGACAGGGGCGTACAGATGTCCTTCATTATCAAGTATGTCAAGTTGTATTAAGATGTAATGATTAATGGCTGCAGGACAAGGTACGCGCGAACATCAAATCACGTCGGCTTTCTCTCAAGTCAGGGACCGGATCCTCAAAGAGCTTAATCAAAAACAGAGTTAATTTTAGGAGTAAGCCGTACTTAGCCCATTTAAGGAGTAAAAATTTAACCCCTTATAAATAGAACAGGTTAAATTTTAAAGTTAAATAACTCCAAAAAATGCGTAACTCCCCGTTGTGGATACCGAAATGGGAGTTAACGGCTTACTCCTAAAATTAAATCCGTTTTTGGTTATAACTGCTCTTCGTGGATCCGGGCCCAGTGACAACTCATATTTATTTACATCATTGTGTACTTTGCATTTTACAACTATCCGGCTTTCCTACAGTAACATGTTTTAAAAAAGCAGTGCAATTATGTAAACGGTAAAACTATTCTTCACTGTGTATCAAGGATTGGTGCTTTGAATAGAAAGCCAAGACGTAGATCGAAGGGTACATTTAGGACCAGCCATATCGGTTTGTTAGATGATTGAAAATATTACGATGAATGAGTATATAAAAATATTTTTTTTCCATACGGGATGCGGGTTAATATAGGATCCATCCGGCCGAAGTGATCCTCTATCAACTGACTAACATGAAGGTTAATGGAGAAGACAATTTCTGGATGCTGTTTTAAAGAACTCAATCCCAGCTTTCGCCTCGGATAAAAGCTTCCATTCAGAATTATTATCCGTGGCGGGATTCGATCCCGTGACCTCCCGAATCATAATCTCACGCGATACGCATGAGCTATCTGTGTCGGCATAACAGGACAACACTCGTAGACCATTTAGACAAAGCTCTGCGTTCCTCCCTTCGCGACGTACGCGAACTCTATACTTCTTCAGTGACGGGGAGTTCCGAAGAAAACATGACTTGCTAATTCAGAGAGTAACTAGATGTCCGCTTGGTCTTGAGGCTAGGACCGACCAGCCAGGGTAACAGTTGTGGGTTTGTGCTTAGGGGAGGTTTGGATCTGATTCTAAACCCAGCCATCGGTGATACTAATCCTAGCAATGTCCAAATACCTAACATTGCTTGCTCAGAGTTCTCTTCTAGCGAACACGGACTTTCAACCTGGTGGCTGGTGTTGTTCATGTCTTTCAGGTGCCCCGCTCAGCTTGTTCAGGCACACTGCTTTTAAATCTATTGTATTTTTAACAGTTCTTTAATAAACTTAATTTGGAACCATTTTAGGATAGATTTTGAGCTATTGCCTCATCCAGAGCTATAACCATAGCCAAAAATATAATTTTAAGATATTTTCATAAATTAAAATATTTTTAAAACAATTTATTTGTTAAAGTTTACCTAAAACATTCAAAGAATGTTGTTCACTTCTGCTTTTATTACAATTGCGAATTGTTTTGAAAATCTATGATGTCAGTCGGCCGTCCAAACTGGAATTTGCTTTGTCCGGTAACCTTTTTTTTTAAAAGTCAAATGAAAATAGCTTAAGATGGTGAATCAGACAACTTTTCCAAACTCAAAGACAAGATAGGAATTTCCAATCTAAACTTGTGTATTTATTTGTTGACATAGCTTAAAAGTTTCACATTGTCGTTCCCTAACGTAATTCATGTTGTCTGTAACGGACTACAAACCCCCCCCCACCCCCCACCCCCATCTGGGGCGCACAATATCGACTCTTTTGAAGCCGCCCCCCCGCGCCCCTAATTATTCGCGCGAATCACCGCCATGTTCCGCGGCACGTCAAACACCACCGTGTAATGACAACATTTCGAGACCACGTTTCTCATTTGAGATCCAATTCGCGAAGATTACATTGCGTTGAATAATTTATAGGAGGAGATAACATGACGGAGTGAATATATGTTTTCAACATCAAACTGATGGGAAGAGTTTTACTCTGACCACCACAAGTTTTCGTGCCTCTTGAGGGGAACTCCCTTCTAAGTATCACTTATCCGTCTGCGCGTGTTACGATCCTACCCACATGTTACCTCCGATTGACATGCGGCTTTAGTTGGCGTTGTCCTCCTTCAAAAAGGATCAAACTATATTGAAACCGAATGTTTTTGTGACCTTGGGGGTCATGGGGGCGTGGTTAGCGTCATCCTAACTTGATACATACATACCAGGCACCTCCACCAACAACGAGATTTTAACGGTCGAAGTAAACGTATTGTTTTATTGTCGTTTTCTTGACGACGATCCGTAGCTTCGCTCCCTCTTGTTTTCCTCCCGTACCCGCGCTTGCTTTGAAGATATTCTACATCACTCACATTGCGAATTAAATATTTTCACCTATGCTCTAGTACGTGATAAATATTACGAGGTGGCTCATGTGCAACGCATAGGATCTGATTCAGTAAGTCCCGGTTCGACTCCCGCCACCGGCAATCCTGACCGGAAGTTGTTCTCAAGGTCAAGCGATCGGTTCCTGTACAACTACCATACCTAAGAGCTGAGTAAGGGCATGCCCGCTCTAGGGTCCTGGGTGTACCCACGTGACATTGTGATCACGAGCCCTCTATGCCCACCCCATCTCTACTCCATAGACTGACTACAAATAGCTTTGAGGGAGATTAACCAACTTCACATGATAAACTCATAGCACTTTTACTTCATTTCAGCATTGAGTCTTCTTCACACAAACCCAAATTCGAAACTAGCTTCTATCCAACGTTAATAACATTCCTGTCACTCCCAGAATTCATTTTCTTTCTTTTCCTCTTTTCTCAATATTTCGATGAGACGTTCCATTTTTATCACGGCCAATGTTCTTAAAAAGAAGAAGATAAGCTCTTTATTATATGGACTTTTTAATACATTAATTTTAGTTGACAACTAATGCAAGTGTAGTACTTTAGAATATTGTGTTTTGTGATGTGTGATACAAAACACAAGTGCTTTTATATTTTTCGTTAACTCATACATTAATCCAAAGTAGGATATGTATAATTTATTATTTTTACAGACAATTACATTAACCATTGCGTCATTAATTTTGTTTTTACTAGTGTAATTATGCACAAGTACGGTAATGAAAATACCTAAAAGTAGTGAGGGAACCTGATTGTCACTGCACAAAGTTTGATCCAGCTTTGATGTCTCTTTGATGGAGATGCGGGTTCAAAGATATTACCCCTTTAGGAGGCTAGCCCCGCCCAAACATTCTATATCATCCGTGTTGAAGGGCAATATCAACCAAACAACGCTTGACGGTCGGGGGTGATCGTAATATGACACACGCACAGACGGACGGACAGAAAATGAATGAACGAGCTAGAAACTCGCCTATTTCTGCTGTTAGTAGAGAGCACGGCATACTTGACTGTCCGTACAACAAGAACCGAACACATCGTCCGACTGGCATACTTGACTGTCCGTACAACAAGAACCGAACACATCGTCCGACTGGCATACTTGACTGTCCGTACAACAAGAACCGAACACATCGTCCGACTGGCATACTTGACTGTCCGTACAACAAGAACCGAACACATCGTCCGACTGGCATACTTGACTGTCCGTACAACAAGAACCGAACACATCGTCCGACTGGCATGCGTTTTTTTATTGATATTGCGCTATAACTTGGACAGAATGATCGACAGTGTTGGCTCGAGCGATAAGCGCGCGATTCTGGTTCGGTAGGTCCCGGGTTCAAATCCCGTCGAGACCGGCAATCCTGACAATATTTTATCCGAGGTTGTCCTCAGTCGTTAATGCGAATGCAAGAGATTGAGTCCTCTTAAACAGCCCTCGGACATCCCTTAACAAATATCCAAAGTCCAAAATACCTAGCTAGACACCCTGAAGAGGGGCATAAATTGCGTGGTAAGACTTCCCAGGAAAAATTACTTAAAAAAATATTATTTATATTGTTTTCATTATTATTTTTAATATTATTATTATTATTATTATTATTATTATTATTATTATTATTATTATTATTATTATTATTATTATTATTATTATTATTATTATTATTATTATTATTGATTCATAGCAGTTGTCGAAAAAGTTTGCCCCGACTGGGGTTCGAACCCAGAACCTCCGGCTTAACGTGCCATAGCTCTATTATTATCTATTATCTATTATTATTATTATTATTATTATTATTATTATTATTATTATTATTATTATTATTATTATTATTATTATTATTATTATTATTATTATTATTATTATTATTATTGTACAAAAAGTTTTGGTGACCCTTGGGGTCAAGGGGGTGGGGCTTTTACTTTAAAAGGTGCATTACCACCTACCAATGCACGATAAGATTCCCTTGGGGTTCTTCGTCGACATTCTGTTCTTAATATTAAATAGCTTCGCTCCCTATTTTGGGTGCTCCACCCGTGTTGATAATCATCGTTATTGATGACCTACTTACTAAGCAAACATCCCAGCAACATGAACAAACACCCTTCTAAAGTGACCTGACTGTAGATTTGTTGCGGTAAAAAGATCTTGCGACTTGAGTCCGTCCTCTTCGTGATGCTCCTCTTCACGCTGAAGCTACATTCTAATAGATTGGTTCGGTTTTAGATTTATTTTCCTGGTTCGTAATTGCGGTATAGAGCAATTTAATCTCGTAATTACTTTTTCTCGTTCGTATCAAACCAAGTTTATTTACAAAAACGAAAGAAAAATACTCTTTACGAGATTTTGTGAAGGATTCGCTGTCTAGCTTTGTCGACAGCAAAGCAAATAATTAGATTGCACCCTGACGTTTACTTATTGCGATCATGAGAAAACTACATTATTTTATAAATTTCAAATCTACAAATCTAGTACCTATACTTCAATCTGGTTAGTTGGTATAGAATTATAAATAAGATTTAACAGCAAGCGATACATAAATTTTGCTTTAATTTTCAGACATCATGGGGTCATGGATAAAAAACATCCAGCCTGTACTCCTAGCATCAAGTTTCAATGCTGTCGAGCTAATATGAGTTAACAGGTTCTAGATCAACCACAATGCTCGGGTCGACCGCCCAATGAACAGTGCGACCAAAGTTATGAGAGGAGTTTTAAAGGCTTTTATATTATATATTATGTATTATTTTTTAAATTAATTAATTAAAATTAAAGTACTACAATACAAGATAGACTTCATGTTAAGTTATTCAGAAAATGAAATACATAATTGATATATTGCTTTTATATTAATAATCGACGAACATTAGAGATATTATTGCAATTCTTTATTACCATAATAAAGCAAGCAATGTTGCGTTATTTTTTAACACCCTCTGAGGGCTTCGATAATATCTACCTAAGCATGAGTCTAACATATATTGATTTTAATTGGCGTTTTAGATATAAATTCTCTCAATCTTCAAACTGCTATTATGATTGGAGCACTTAGGAGGAATTTCTGATGAGAGATATCTATGCAATGTGTCACGAGGATGGCAGAATAGAGCATATATCTCCAAACACGCTTAATTGGTGACTGCCAACCTGAAAGCAATAAATATATTTTTTAAAGTAACAACAAGAAATATCAACAATATTGTAACAATCATTAGCAAAACTAGCAAACTTTGAAAATAAGGTTGAGAAGTGTACACTTCAGTGAATTTATTACTTTATTAACGGATCAGTGAAAAGTTGCTAGGATTAATTTTATAATTTATAGAAGAAAGTGCACTGAAACGACTGGTGATTATATCTCTCCTTAATTTGTATTTTTCAATAAATAATATATATACTTATCAGCCCTTTTTAGCCCCCTTTATTAGCCTCCTATTGTTATATTCATAATAGGTTATACAATATTACTAATTTTATTTCATTTATAAATACAAAATTGAGCAAAATTGGCGGTGTTAAGCCCATCTATTCAATTCAATAACCAATAATACTTTTTGTAATTTTCTATTTTAAAACTTGCTAATTACATCACCCTAATTAAAAGGACATTCGTCTTCAACACACACACAACACATCTCTTATGATAATAACCACCTCTTATATCCTTACATACGGTTGTGCCATCCCTTTCATACGGTCATTAGGAAACCTGAAATAAAATTCCGTTGAATGGAAAAATAATTATATAAAAAGGGTATGGAACAATCGAAGTAAGTTTATATAAATAGTCTGCTTTTCAGATCTCGCCCATCGCTGTATTCAAAATGAAAAGATGTAAGCTTCAAAGGAACATTCTCTTTGCATGAATCTCGCAGAAAGCAGCCTTTGCACAAACGGGCTTGCTTGTGAGATATTTTGATAATAATAGACACATAATTGGCAAACAACTGAGGTTGTTAACCAACCCCCTCCCCCTCTCCACCCCTCTGAACTCACAAGTAAAAATAAAATTCAATGCCTTAGTAAGTTTATAGCATCAAAGAATCTTGTTATTAAACCAAAGTAGATGGTAGGCTAATGGTTCATTGGGGTGGCTCGTGCAATGAAAACAGACTCGCTAATCCCCGAGTCTTGGAGATTGTTTTCCAGTCACTGACCAGTCGATAATCCAATAATTGGTCACTTGGTCATGCTAGGGACAACTTGGTTCTCTTCATATCAAGGGTATGGCTACAGTTGCAAAGAACTAACCCGACGATTCGCATTTTGATTAACGAAAACCTTGCACGAACTTTCGTTAAGATTGCCAGTGGTAGGCATCGATTCGATGATTTGTTGAATTGGAGTTTTGCGTTTGACAGGCGCTACCTCGTATGTAAAAGGTATTGTTATACTATAAATGAGATTTTCACCATTATGAGCTAAATTCTTAAAATCATATTTTTCGTGCATACCAACTTTGCTTTAAAGCATATTCATTTATCAACCATTTGTTATGGCGCCAATTGTGATGCAGCACTGTTGTTTAAGGTTTCAATTTCATTTAAAAATTATTATTTTTTCACTCAAATAAAGCTATCCGCCCAATTGCTTGGTAAGGTCATTCAAGGTCAAGGCTGATGTTTGTTTGACAGAGTCTGTAGGATGCGGTGTTTTCACCGGACGCCAAATCTCTGACAGGTTGAATATTGATGGCGACTTTCTGCCTCCATGTCTTGTCTTGCTGACAAGACGCTCACGACCGTATCTTTAGTTCATCTCATGTTGTACCCCTGATGTTGTTGAACAAGACGCTGCCGCCTACACACACAAAGCTGGTCTAAACTGTAATATTATACACGCGATTTCAATCTCAACGAATAACTTCAACACTTGGGAAAGTAATAGGAGTTTAATGAAAAAAGAGTTCAGGTCTACTCGATTATGTGCTAATGTAATTTACAACCTTCTATCGATTCGATAGTATTACAAGACCAGTTATATCATATGTCGGGACAAGATAGGAGGACAATCATGTGGTAACAATGCAGCCGTGTCGCCTGTATGGAGAGTTCTAACAATGTGAACACCCTGGCATTGTTTGCGCCTGAATATAAGCCGCATGTTATCTGTGTGTAGTGGAACAGTTTGTGATGTGAACTAGGGGAGTAACTCGAACTGAAACTTTAGGACACACATATGGTATGAATCCCATAGTCAGCTGATATGCTACATTTAACAATGGAGGATAAATATTAAACAGGGGGTAATCCCCGGAAATAACCCCGGCTTTCAAAAATAAACGATGCAAAAAATAATGGATTTATACCAATACTATCATACACAGAAACACAACGGACGACAAGGTTGACTTGGCTTAGTTGTTCATGGGATGTTCGCGGTATAATCTTGCCTAGTGGCCAGGGACAGCTCATATCATTCCTCGGTTGACTAGCCAGGTATAGTGTGTGATGCCAGTTGGAAGCGAATGTCTAAGGGCTATTTAAGGGAACGCAATACTCAGAATAAGAATGGACTGAACATTAAATTTGATAAATCCTCAAGTCGGATTGCCCATGGTGGGTATCGATCCTGCGATCTTCTGGCCGGGGTCTCGCGCACATCCTTGAACTACTTCTCTCGGAGAAATCTGTTTTATCTAGCGTCATGGACCTTCGATATCTCTTAACTTAGACCTACCACCTTTTAAAGTATAATCGAGGAATATTTCTCATGAAAATCGTTTTTCGACTTTTGTACTATTCATCGGTGTGTTAGCTCTACAGGACAAACGGCTACTCCGATCTCAACAAAAGTTTCAGTGGACCTTTGAAATCTCTGGACTTATTTAGGCCACGATTTTGCGTACACAAAAAAAAATTCTCGTTTAAATCGCACTATTAAGATTTTTAGCGAGTATGGATGCAGGGAGATAGGTCAAGAACGCTCATCCATCAACGCGATGCCGATGAGTTGTTTAAGCAGAGTTAATGAAGCAGACTTGTAAATGTTAAAATTCTTCTTCAAATCATCAAATTCCCATCATTGTACGGTTTAGTCACAATATTAGTGTTCCCACTTAATTAAAATATAGGCATACATTTAAAACGTATAATGAAACCAAGGCAACTATGTCGAGTTGCTGTCAGACACTTTTTGTTTGTTATTAGTTTAATGAAGCACTTTCAAAATTGAAATGGTTATTCTTTCTCCGTTTCTACTTATTTTCTGCAAAAGAATTGTGATTGAAATAGTTCTGTCTGTTCTTTTCTTTTAAAGCATAAATCGTGTTTAGTGCTGTTACTGAAATTCATTCTTCCAATGTGTTTTTACTAAATCTATTCAATTAAGGTTCATCATTCAGTTTTGTTGTCAAATTAAATATTATTTCGTTAGTATCGTTTTTGTGTACGCAAGCTTTCATGAAATAAATCATGTTGAGAGTTGTATAAAACATGGAGAGGACGTAGTTTGTTGCTTTCTATTACTGAATGTGATTAGAACACTTTATTTAGATAGAACTGCAATTCACAGACACAGGGCAGTTTCTCTCAACGTCCTTCACCGAGGGATTATAAAAGCTTCATAATAATAACAAGAAGAACGCAATTATGTTGTTCCTTGATGGTATTAACACATAATCTTTGGTGGGAAAACAGAATTCTTGATTAAAATAAGGCATCTACGGCAAGTTTGGCGCGAACACAATCGTTAAATTAATTAAAATAAAACACAATTTTCGTTTCCTCTGTGTAAATGGGAGTAATACACCGTAATGGCACCGTCTGAGGGGATGACGACGTCGCGACGGGGACGACGATGTTGACACGCTGGGAATTGGCGCTGCAATCATATTGAGCTGTCGCCCGTTTGAACAAAATCTTCCGAGACGGATCAGAGATGTGTCTGTCGGTGTCAAGGGAGAGACACGTGGGAGAATATCACCCTAGTATGAAGAGAACATCTGATTTCAGTTGCCCGATGGGCGATTAAATTTGCACGGAGTTTATTGTGTCAGCTGCAAGCAAGTATATTGTTTAACCCTTAGTCCACTTACTCAGGCATACCCGGGCCCCAATGCTATTCTCTAGGGAAACCTTTAATTTATAGTTTAATGATCATTACCTTACTTTCGAAAAATTCACTGACAAGTAAAGAAAAGTAAAACCTATGGTTTAAACAATCAAATACAAAAACTGGATTTCAGTTGTGGACATTTCTTAATGTACTATCTGCTTCATTGCAAGGGCTCTAACATTTCTTGACCCTCAGTGTGGATTAAAATATATTTTTGAATTAATAAAACTATAAAAGTACCCGAAAGTGAACTTGAGTCCATGGATATGTGACGCAGGATTAAGTTCTCATTACCAGCAAACACATTACAAAATGTTTGTTAATTGCCGTTTTCAAATTCTTGAAAAGTCTACGAATGCATTGCCCTATAACAAATCGCATTAATGTAAGCAATTAAAACTGTTTATTTTCTCTCCTTACATTGTCCGCAGCTATCTGAGGTTTGCTCCATCTGTTCGCTGCTTGGCAACATTCTCAAGCCAGCTTGATGAGTTGGCCTAGTCGTCAGACGAGCTCTTCTTCTCAAAACTAAACTGAACTAGTTCAAACACCTTAAATCATCCACTTTTCTTATGACAGTAACATTAAATTACTCTCGAAATGTCAAAAGTTTTATTTTCGTTAGAATAAAATATTCTTCTTATTTTCATCCGACTTCCTATTAGTTTCTGTCCAAAGTGACTCAAGTGAACGGCTCAGATTTTATGACTTAATTTTTTATTTAATCAATCAAATCAAACCCATTGTTTTCATGAAGACTGTTCCAAAAAGTTTTATCTCTATAAAAATACAAACTAAAACAGGAAAAATCTAACTTTGCTAACATTACGTAAACATTAAATATAACATTTTCACCGTAAGAAGAAATTATATTCATCAGGATAACTAATTCCTTATTAAACGATTTGATGATACATTTGTCATAAAATTGTGTTGTAATTATAAAAATTATATTTGAATACTACCGACAGTTTTTTTAAAAACCATGTGGGTATTGTATTAATGAATTTACTATTTCGCCTCATATCAATGAATATTGGTAAGATTCTCATTCAAATGACTACTTCGTCGTTATCATATTTCTATGTCCATCTACATCCGAAGAGTTGGCTTTTGTACAATTGGTTAAAATTATTTGTATATTGGGTTTAGTATCAGTTTTTCAATAGTGATACTGTAATCTTTGGTTAAATAGGATGATCTTAGAGTAACTGGGACTGTTTTCAAAATCCTACTGTACGCTGGCGAAATCTTAGGACGTAGGCCCGTCCTAATATTGTCAACAACATAGCATTGAGCTCCGCAAGTGGATAAAGATGCATTAAAAATCAAAATTACAAATTGCATATTTATTAGTACGAAAAGTAATCTTTTCATAGCAAAATCCGTTTTGTAACTGATAGGTTAACAAATAGAGATTAATGATTATTAATGTATTATTTGAGATGTGCAGTTTTTTAATACAACTTCAATATCTCCAGTGTCATGACAAGAATTGAGTACAGAAATAAGATCAACAACAGCATCAGCATCGGTTATAGTCTATAACTTCAACTACTTGAATATGTTCGCAGACCAACTGCTTTCTCACAATCGCCTTAAAACTTACAACATACTACCGGTAAGTGCCAAGTTGTTGTTGTGAGGAGCATTTACTTTGCAACGGTTTAATTATAAGTTACGGTAAAGTTGTTTGTGAATGGCCCTTTAATACTAATTTTTGGTGAGATAAGTTCGAACTGGTTAGAATGTTCACAGAAAGTTGTTAGGTACAAAGGAAAACGACCGGCTGGCAATTGTTATTTACAGATGAACGAGCGCTTCATGTTCGAACTAGTCTACTCAGAACATTCAGATGTAACAAACTAGCAGAACTCAGTGGGATATTCATACACGAAGCCAAAACACATATTCGATAAAAACTAGTTAATTATGAACTTACCTCGTGAAAGAAAAAATCCGGTTCCAAGGAAGAAATAGTAAAACATGGCTATTTTCGAGCTAGGTCCAATCAGCATACATCTTGCATAACAAATACCACGGTAGGCGACGTTATATGTGCTCCGTGACCTTGGACGATTTTGATATAAAAAATAACCACAAAAGAAAATACTTTTAAAAAGTGAAACTTTGATTTAGGTCCTTGGTTCAGTCTCAATATTAGCATGCTAATTTCCTGCAAGTTATGTGATTTCAAGAAGCATATTGTTGCAGGTTTTGAGTGTCATATATTTGTGCACAGTTAAAGACAACATTTTGCAATGTACATTTAAGATTGGTAATTTTATGCTCTAGTAGCCTATCTATGCTAAATAAACAAAGGTTATGGCTCATTGGCTCATTTAAGGAATTATACTAATTTCTACATAGTTTAAGGAGTAAAAATAGTAAAATAATGTATAATAATGTATGTATATATTTTTTTTTAATGGTGCTTTTAATTCTCATACTTACCTCCTCAAGATCGTTTAGATTAAGATCATTTGCATTTGAGGAATAAGCCTACTTTTTCATTTGGTAAAGAATGGAAATGTTATTGTTATTATTATAGTAGTATGCAGAGGCAATTTATAACTGTATAACTTTATGTTCCTCTTCTATTCTATTTTGTTGGAATTTTCGTTGCAAATATTAGATTATTTGGTGCTGATGTGAGATAGAATGTGTTTGTATTTGTGTTGGCTAGTCAGTCATGCAGTTATTTATAGTTTCTAAAAATATGTTTGTCGATTTATGATGTTGTGTTGCATATTTCATGTTATTATTAGTGTAGAGATTGTTATTTTGTTTGTTAACTTTGTTTGTATGTATTGTTGTGGGCTGCGACCCGAAAAACAATAAACAACAACTATTACTACTACTACTACTCATACTTACTTCCTATACTTGCTATTTTTAGTGTACGAATGGTAAAAACAAACTTTGGAGGTAAAACAAAATGCTTCCATAAACGAAATTATTTACAGTGTTACGTTGCAAATATTTTTGTTGTGCCTTGTAACAAGCAGCATATTACAAACAATAATTCAACACTCCATAAGACGCTTGGGATAATCTTGAATGTTTAATCCTGTACCCATGCATTGATATTAGGTGTGTGTTGTCATGTAACATGATTGTACAACATGATGGTATATCGGGTGTATTTGGATTGGATTGGATTGTATGTGCTCGAGCACTGCGAGAGAGAGAGAGAGAGAGAGAGAGAGAGAGAGAGAGAGAGAGAGAGATTATATTTTCCAGACAAACATTAACAGTTGAAGGGAAATTACAATTTATACAAGGACTCGACATCATGATTCTTATTCAAAGGAGATAATTGAGACTCCAAGTTTACGAAATTAAACTGAAGATCCATTAAATGTCTTTCATCAAACTCAAGTGTTTATAACTTTACCCAGCTCAGGTCAAATTGTCAAATCGTTTGTTGATTACGCTTATCTTCTGACGGGGACTTAATTACGGAGAAGTAAATTAGCTACTAGTACAACGCCCAACTCGTTGTAAGACGTTTGAACGAGTCGTGTATTGAGTATCCGGTGATATTCCATTTCCTCCCGCTATAACATAAGCCAGGATCCACCATGGGTCTTTCCTCCCTAGTCTGTCATATAGGCTAGAGTGGCGCCCTTATACCAGCCAAACTCAAAACCCTTGTACATCAATCAACTTAAATCAAATGTTTCCTCGGGTACTCAATCCATGACCATGACTCGCTCACTCGTCTAACAACGACTTTGGCGTTTTCCTAATCTAGCAAGCAAAGGCGCCTTTATACCCGGAGTTTAGGAGACCCGGGTTCAAACAACGGTTGGGATAGTTTTTTTGGATTGTATTAAAAAATCATAGAACATTTTGAAATGCATATACATTACTATGGAAAACATAGCCAGTACGAAATACGTGTAAAGATTGAAAGGTTTACTCAATCTCTCAGCAAATTTTGGGTAACCTTGAGAGTGTAAGATTCGATACACCTTGGTCACTGCATGCATTCACCGCCTAACAAACATGAACGATACAAATTATTTCTTCAAAAACAAAACCATTGTCGTTGAATTTAAGCTCATTTTCAGCCTAATTTTCAATTTATTATTTCGTGTAGGTTTAAATCGAAACGGATTTTATTCATTTTGTTAGCTGTTCTCAGTACACATGGTCACGGATGTCTGTTTAATTTCAGATCAATTTGTTAGGCCGTTTGGCATCGAAAAAAACATGTATACAAACATTACATTATTTATATTTTGAGTTTTTTCAATCCCCCTACCACAGTATCTTGTAATTTTGCTAATATCATCGACTGATTTCATTAGGTTATTCACACACTGACCGACCACTAAACATGGCAAATAAGCATGCATATATTCGCAACATACACTCAAATGTGACTTCAAGAGGCTCCGTGGAGAACTCATATTTTAATAATGGAACTTCATAGAGGGCGGGGGTCAATGGAAACGTGGCTGTTTTTGATGTTGTGTTGTGTTATTTATTCTATGGTCTTGTCTTGGACAATATTTTGTAAGTTTTTAATTGTATTTCTTGTTTTTTCTGATGATAACCCACAGAATTTTGACAGAAACTTCAAAAGCTAATAAAATCTACGGACCGAAATTATCCGACCTAATAATTTTAATTTTAGTATGCTTATTCATGTTCAAAATACATAATTTGATAGATTATCATTAGAAATTGTGTTACCGATAGGGGTTATACAAACGATACACAAAACTGGGAAGACTGACTACTTACAGTCAGTCATACCACTGATTGCTATATTTCCTATTAAAAATATCGATCTTTGGTTGGTTATCGCTCACTCGTCGATTGCGCCGGGGCCTACAGGGTTGGCTTGGTCACTTTGATTTACTGTCCCCCACTGAAAATCAGTTATATAACTGAGTGGGTAGACTCCAAATACAATTTATTTATTTATTTATTTATAATAACGTAAAGTGTGTTTGTTGCGTGGTTCAGTTGGAATTTGTGGTTGACTGGATCAGAGCAGACTTTCAAAATATTAGCATTTTTCGTAACTGATCGCACCATTCTGTTTCCTTGTAAACAACATTACAAAATTTCAATTTTTTGGGGTGATAATTGGCGGCAAAAATGGGGTTCAGAATGCACGTGAAATTTCTAGAATTTGGCTATCAAGCAATTTAAAATGGGCATTTAACATTTTACCGTTTTGGTAATAATAATCTATGCTTCTGATCTACCGGGGCTTCTAATGTGAGGCCGAAGGATGTATGTTTAGGATGCATATTAAGAATTATAAACTAAAAACTCATCCGTATAACCATCAATCCTAATTTGAAGCTTTCTACCACGGACATTGTGTGCATTATCACGTAATTGGTTTAATTGTTCACTCACATATTACAACGAGTGTATTCCTTGAGGCTTTGCAACCCGTAATTAATTGTAGTTCATGGGTGGGGCTCAGTAGGTTCGTAGATTACAGCTGGCATCGGGTTCATGCATCAATCACAATCAGAACCTGTAGCAGAGATACACCACGCGCACGCAACGCGCATTCACATCTCACAAACACTAAGAATACACGCGCATTTACAACACATTATACTCTCACATTACTCGCACATTCACACACATAAGTCATTCACACTACACGCTCATTCACATCACACAGAACACTTAGAATACACGCGCATTTACCGCGCATTCACAACCCACATAATGCACCTTATCTATAACATAAGTGCCCGGGTCCATACGTACCTTTCAACTAAGATGATGCCGAATGATTTTGGTGACCTTGGGAGTTAGGTTGGGGCTGGATAGCCCCCCAGAAAGATGAACAATTCATGAACCGGCATCTACACCATTACTGTACGCGCGAACACGCGGCACTGCGACCAAAATGATCTACGCTCTGCGATTTCTTTTGTTTTTGTATTTATCTCAAAAGCTTAAAACTCAATACTGGTGATTGGTAGGTCCTGCTTGAGGCGTTTTGCTTATGCCTGAGTCTGACAATTGACGGGCTCACCGACAGTGTTGGCTCGAGCGTTCAGCGCGCGACTCTGATTCGGGAGGTCTCGGGTTCAAATAACGTCGAGACCGGCAATCCTGACTGAAGGTTTTTCCGAGGTTTTCCTCAGTCGTTAATGCGAATGCAAAGGATTGAGTCCTCTTAAACAGCCCTCGGACATCCCTTCACAATATCCTATCCGCAACATACCTAGTTAGACACCTGAAGAGGGGCATGAATTGCACCAGGCTTCCCACAAAAAGTTTATTTATTTGACGGGCTCTACTTAAATCACCTCACTGTGTTGATCATTCTTTTCCCGCCACCGGCAATCCTGGCCGTAGATTTTCTCCTTTTCTTCATTCAGTTGTAAGCAGATGTATTGAACCGTGGACACATATGGGGATCATAAACTTCTTACCCATAGTAACTAAAGAGTTGGACGTTGCCGCAGGCAGCCTTTGTAAAGTGTTTAAAATAATAATTATACGTTCTGTTTCAGCTAGCTGGGAACTGAAGTTGGTGGTTTAGCAATCGCCATCGCCACTGGACTATCTATGGTGAGTAGAGATTGACGTTATTAATGAACTGTAAACAGTGTAATTTGTTTTATTTTAATAATAACATTATTTTGTATGATCACATTATTAAAAATCTTTCACATTTCGCAAACGGAATGAATTACGTGGAAGCGGGCAAACTGATGTCATACAAACTTGAGCTGTGTAGTATTCATGTTCGATGGAGGTAAAATTGAAGATAGAATTCCAGCAAAATGTATTGTATTTCAATCTTTCTCACACTGTTGTGTCACTCAATCCAGTATTTAAAATAGCGTTATAAGGAAAAAATTACTGAAATTCTGAAGTGACATTTGAGTCTCGGTTGGGTTGCCGACAGTTTTAAGTGTTCATTAGCTAGGTTTGTGTAGCATATTTTAGCATCTTGCGAACTCTTTTGAAAAGTTCTCATCACTTTAAAATGCCCTAGGCTATTATTAAGCGAGCGAAGCGAGCGTTTCCATTTGACTCTGCCGGAAAAATTAGTCACTGGTTTTGTTTTTTGTTTTTTTTTGTTTTTGTTTGTATGTCTCGCGATAACGTTCGAACGGAGGCTCGGATCGAGTTGAAATTTTCACCATCCGCAAGTTTTGTTCTCGATTGAATGCCATTAGTTTTGTGGCAAAATCGTTCAAAAAGTTAAAAAGTTACATTAAAGTTAATCGAAAGTTTTTTTTTCAAACTCAACGGCGACAAAATCTGAGATAGCCAAATCATTTAGAATGTCCGTCCGGTCACGAATATGTTAATTTTATTTTGATCCGATAAGTAGTGTAGATGGAAATTACATTATAACAAAAGTAACGTTGCCATGGCAACGAAAAGACACGCGAAGTTTCTAATGCACTGCCACCTAGAAGTAATCAAAATACTTTCGAGGAAGCAGTCTATTATTTGTCAACAAAGAGTTTAAATAGTTTTCCCAAGGAGTCAAGGTCCTCTAGATGGCGGTGGATTTTAACAAGGTCTGCTGGATCTCCGCCTAGCGGAGGATCGTTTAACTCTCTAGGTTAGGTCGTCGCAGCAGCGAATTAGAAGCCATCTTGGTGCCTAATTCTAGAGCGGGAATGTAGTAACTAGTACTTATTCACGCACTTTGCATACTAGTGAGTTTATTACCTAAAACACTGAAGGCTGTCAACGACTTTCAATACCACGTTAGTAATCAGGATGAATGCCACTATAACGTCATATAGTGGTTATGTTTGGACATGTCGTCGTTTTCCTTTAAAACTCGCATTTCTCGGCGACATAGTAATTTTTCACACGCCACCTTGAAAAAATACCGTCATTTACTAGTGTTTTTATGATTATGTGTAGACACTATTATTATCACATGTGTTGCTTTGGGCACAAGGCATGTTGGTAATAAACTAGGAAGCTTCGCAAACGCTTTTTCAGGCGCGTTGTTGGATGAGCGTAATTGTTTAAGGGGTTATTTCACTGAAAATGTATGAAAAACCAGGAATTTTGCATTATTATTGTTTTCATTGCTTTTAAGTTTACTTTTTTATTTAATGAATACATAAATTTATTTTATGCTGATATAATGCTAAAAGCATAAAATGATTTTTTTTCTTGAGCTCTGTATGCTATTTTACATGGGAAAATGGCTTACCAGTACTGATATTTGGCCTAATCTAGGGCTGTATAGAGTGTTATTTATAACATTTTTAGTCAATTTTAAAGAAGCCTAGATTAACAGGTTATAAAAGGCCCAGTGAATTCATGTAAAAATAAACTAACTGAACCTTTAGGCTATATTACACTCAAATTTACCAAAAAAAAAACAACATAAATAAACTTTTAATGCTATTATCTCAAAACTTTTATTCTAGCATTTTTTTCCTACTTCTTCTTCAGTTTAATTATATTTTTTAGTAGGAATTAAGTTCCGTATAATTTCTTTTTTGATATGCTCACAAGTCTTATTCTGAAAAATTTATTAGACAAATTTTTGATGAGATTTATAGTTTTTTAATTAAAATATGGGAAATATAGATTTGTTACAAAAAACATACATTTTCCAACAATGCAAAGGGAAAAAATCATATTTATCAAACAAAACGAAAATTATAAAATCCGTCTAGTGAATGTTTAGATGTATTGTTTTATTAATCTAAAAAACCTTTCACTTTAAAAAATAAATGAAAATTATAAAAGCCTTAGCATTTTTATCAAAACGCTGTGTAAGTCGTAAAATTGTAATTATTTTGAGAAATAATTGGTTGATTGCGATCAAATTTCACACGAATATATAAGTCTATAAAATTAAGATTCTGTGAAAAATTATTACAATCAAATAAAGCATGTAGGTGTTATATGTCAAAGAATGTTTTAAAAATTAAAAAAATCACAATTTGCAATTTTCATAAGAATAATTTTTTGATTGCGCTCAAATTTCACACGAATATATGAATTCATAAAATTAAGGTTCTGTGAAAAAGTCATTTCCATCGGATAAAGCATGTAGGTGTTATAAGTCGCAGAAAGTTTTTAAAAATTGAAAAAAATCGTAAAATTGCGATTTTCATGAGAAAATTTTTTTCGATTGCGCTCAAAAACGTGGCAGTTCTAAGTTCAGAGATTTCGAAGGCCTCCATTAATTTCAGCGCAATTGGAGTATCGGTTTAGCCGGAATCGTGTTAGTTGACAGACAAAAATACGATTTTTTTTTTAAAAAACATTCCGGATTTTTTTCTCCTGTGTAGTGAAATGAAATCTTCGCTTCGCTCGCTACGCTCATCCAATTATCAGAAACAGGCTTTTAGAAATAAGATTTCAAAATCGTAAGATAAATTGCTCATGGATATCCTACACACCCAAAGCTATAACATAGGGTATTTAATATTATTTAATTTTTATTAATTACATTACACAAATTACTAGCTTCATTTTTTTTTGGGTTGTCAATTTTATTATCTCGAAATCATGCTCGAAATGCACGCGATTCTCTCCTGGCCTCTACATCGTCATTTTGTGGTCAAGTTTTAGGGCGCGCGTTCACTTTGATTTTTTAAATTCCCTCTATTTCTCGTGCATGTCACCAATATGGCTGCTATACATTGTGGAACGGGTTGCGACGACCTAACCTAGTGGCCACACGAGCGAGTTAGACGAGCCTCCGCCAGGTGGCGGAGATCTAGAGGACCTTGGATTTTAAAGTAAAGATTTAAACACGGGTTTACCCAAATACCTTGGCAATAATAAATAATACTGGAAACGCGAACGTCGTAATTTTTTAAATTTAAAAAAATGTGCAATGTGGGTCTAGCTATAGCACGTGCTCGCTTATCAACGCGTCCAACTGAGCGTTTCCTAGTTGTATTAAACGCATTCAAATAATGTTTAATTGGATGAGCGGAGCGAAGACTTCAATTTCACTTACCTTCAGAAAAATAGCTCGTGTTTTTACTGTCTGTTTGTTCGCACTCTACCGGGCAAACAGCATATGCGATCTTGATGAAATTTTCAGGCGACCTTCGAAATCTTTGAACATAGATCTGCCAAGTCTTTAGGTACAATCGAAGAAATATTTCTCATGAATGTAGAATTTTCCGATTTTAATGCAATATTTTCGTGATATATGGCCTCCGACCGGCAAACGGCTACTTCGATCTTAATGAAACTTTTTGGGAACGTTCGAAATCACTAAATTTAAATATGTTATGATTTTGGGGAAAATTCTAAGAAATATTTCTAATAAAAATCGTACTTTTATGGTCAACGATTGGTCAATATGACCTCGCCGGCCGCCGCATCGCATGTTTTCGCGGGTGGCACAACGAGGCGCGCGTCGCGTTTCTCGGTCCGTCAGACTCGCAGTCGGTCGCCTCGCGTTGTTCAACACTGACACTGGCTTGATAATGACGACAATGACGACAACAATGACTACACGAAACACGAATCATTGTGCAAAAATAATAAACCGTAAAAGCTCGTCCATCCATCAACGCGACTGGAAAAAGCATTCGCGAAGCGGCCTAGTTTAATAGAATTGATAACAAAATAGGTAGGCAGCATTGGTTACATACTAGGCCTACAATACCATTTATGTTTTCGAAGTACACTTTTAAATTATCCAGTTTAAATATACTCGTTAATGTAATTTGATGAGTGTCACATGAATCGCTTGTCAACCAATATCCAGCTCATTTCAGGAATAAAAAAGGCAGTTAAAATGTGACATTTTAATTCATTTCATTATCACCGACTCAGTCCATAAAAATAATATCGGTCCTTGTTTGAATTGAATGTAATCTTATAACCATGTTTTTTGGAAATGTTTTATATATTTAACACGGCCTGATATTGATATCACCAGGTAAAACTTTGGAGAAATGAGTTAAAATTTTGCGTCATTTCGTCAGTTGTTTTGTTAGTTACTGGAAAAAATTAATTGCTAGTATTTAATATTGTATGTTTTTTTTCATCGTTTACGTGGTGATTTATTAATCCTGAAAAATATGAACACACGATGCATGAAAAATGAATATTTTAAAGCTTTTTGCTGATAGTTTTTTGTTTAGTCTAGGCCTAGGCCTAGGCCTATACCACAAACAATTTGTCGGCGTGGGGTGCGGTGCTTTGCTAAGCTAGTTTTAGGTTAGAGTTTTATTTTGTTTTTTGATTTTGTAATGTTGGTTCTTTTTTCAAACTACGCTTCGCCATTGTAGGCGTACCTACAGTTTCAGGGCAACAATAGGTTTGTTCGTTCGCAGTTTAGTATAAACATTAAAAGTTACAGTTTAGGGCCTAAGCACTTTACACTGGCTTGGGAGAATTGTAAACTGAAGCGAACGAACGACCCATATGTATACACCTTCACAATAATATAGTCTGGGAACCAACGAACCTTAGGCCTACATGTCTTCTTTTACACGCCTGGCCTAAATCATCTTGAATTATTTAGTCAAATCACCTCCATAGTCCATACTCTTCGAATGCAATAGCTGAGGCTGCACTGCACAGAGTATCTAATGATATTCTAGGTCTCCAAACAAAACCACGAGTTGCTCCAAACGAATTGAGCAGTCCAAGACTAGGCCTAGGCCCTACACAACAGCTTGTTGGTAGGTCGATGACTTCTTTACCTACTCGGCCTATTTCGCTGTCCATCAGCGCTAGGTGCGTTGATTCGGCGAACTTTGACCAGAATGAGCCGACGACTCAAGTTTACCGACCGATCTGAGATAGTCCCCAAACTCCAAAGGGCACCGACGGATGATTAAAACTGTGTTTTGCACGTAAAATACACAAACATATTATTCACTTTGTTCTCCACAAACGGCTGTTTATGATAAAGCAAGAATCTATTTCTATCGGGGCACACTTGGACAAACTGCTTCTCCCTTTGCCAACAGAACAGCACATTCAAGGTTTTATTCGTGGTCACCGACTCAAGTCTGACCACGCTCGATGGTGCTTAACCTCACTTTAGTGTTGAAAATGTCAAGGCCGTTGATTGATGATTAAATTACATTTCTAATGTCATATTATTTTGATAAAAATCAGTATAAAGTAACTTTTCGCATCAGAATGTCTCCTAAACTTATAGATAAATTGATAAAATTGATCGCGTGCATTTTCAAAAGGCTCTTCACAGGTTTTCACTAGTTGGTTGATATATAAGGAACTCGTTGTTCATGCGTTCTCGAGGGGGTCCGCGGTGTTGGAGGCAACCTCCACGTGGCGGGTGGAGTACAGCCGTGATCGGGTGTGCTCCTGCCCAGTCACACTGGTTCGCTTAAAATCGGGCTATTGTGTATATTAGGACCCAGAGCCTGAGGTGGCCCTAAGCCATCTCAGGTCTCTGGGTTAAAAACCCTTCACCTCTCAACACCAACTTGACCTCCTTTTGACTTTTTTCAATTCCAACACTAATTTTAATTTTGCTCATTGCTCATTGCTCATTCATTATGTTATTGCAATAATAGAGATATTAAGCAACACAAATCAAATAACTAGGAAGACCTCAGACAAAGATAGGCCTACTATACAAATGACATCTTTATCCAAAGTCTTTGCAAATCCTTGTTTGTTTACGTTATCCTAGCGTAGTGCCGAACATAACCTATAAAATACTATCAACGTGCATTTGAACAGCAAGAAGATCTTATTTCATCAATACACGATTTGAATCGGCAAAACTCAACGTTTCATAACATAAAAATAACAAAGATGCGTCGTGGAAATAACTCGCATGCATGCTAAAAGGTAAATAAAACGCGAGGTGTCGTGAATGTTGACAAGAACTAGGAACAAAGGCGGCCCTAGAGGTCCAAGGCGCTGGGCCTAGCCTATTAATAGGCTTTCGACCTAGGTAACCCTAATTTGATGTAGGGCCTAGGCCTTACCCTAGTGTGGGGCCCTGAAATCAAGATTAATTAGTTTATTTATAAATTGAAAATGCTAAATACATCGTAATAGCCTAGCGCCAAATGCCCAGTCCCAAGTGTTCGAATTAAACCACATCCTTGTATAAACATGCTTAGGACGAACGAGTAGGCCTATATTATATTGAGAAGGCGTAACGTCAAAAAGCATCATCCCACGCATATCCCACAAGCAATTTTCCCGTGGGTAGAAAAAGACGTTGTGGGACGTCAAAAAATAGACGTTTTGATTTCAAAACTAGCTTTTTGAGGAAATCGACGTTATCAGACCACGTGACCACTCTAAACGTCGAAAAATTATCGACGTTTTGATTCAAAACTTGGGTCCCAGGTCTAGGCGCATATTTAAATATAAAATCTAAAGCCCTACCCAACATCAATGATATAAATGATATCATCATCATCAACCTAAAAAACTAGGCTAAGGATACAGGAAATGCCTCGGCCTAGCCCTACCTAGGCTAGGCTATGTCTAGGGCATCCAAATGGACATTTTATAGAATTGGTTTACCTAACCTAGGGGTCACAGCCTAGGGCGTAGAGCCTAGCCTAGCGCAGCCTTGAATGACTGTACGACTACGCCAGACCTGGACCATAAACTTACAAATTCTTTCCCATAGAGAAATAACCGGGGCTCTTTCCCACCAATGAGAAATAAATCGCTTTCTAGTCAAGGTCGGGTAGACGCACTGTCAAAATCACGGGGTTCTTAAAGGGGTATTTAACCGCTAAACTCAAAAAATATATTTCATTCAGGCTAACTAGTAATGAATTTAGCAATTAACAGAAAAATTATTGGGGCCACCATGACCTCGCAAAAAATTGTCAAACATGACATTTTTCGAGCTAGGTCCCATCGGCAAAAATCTCCCATAAGAAATAACATGGGGACGATCTTAATGCCCCGTGACCTTGGAGGATTTTGATCCAAAAAAATATTGGCCATTATTGACGTACTCTACAGCCTTTTCTGTAAATTCTGTATATTTTGTTTTGTAATTTGGGCAAGTAGTTTGGTCAAAATATGCTGATTACCAAGATGGGGTGTGATTTTGGAATGCATATTTTTGCGTGTTTGAGGGTATATTTGGGCACAGTTTCAAGACACGATGCTATAAAAAGGCATTTTATATTGGTACTATGCTCTAGTATCTATGTTGACCAAAAAAGAAGCAGGTTAAAGCCTATTTAGGAAATTTTCCAAAACACCAATTTTCGCCAATTTCTGGATCAAAAAAATTAAAAAATTCGTGTTAAATCACAGTTACAAGATATAATTTTTTAAATGCTCATTTAAGTGTAGTATTATGCTATAGATCACGTGGTAAAAAATTATTTTTGGGGTTTTTAGCCCCTTTAACTTGTTTCCAGATGTCAATGGTCTGTGTAAGATACGTCTTAAGATGTTTTTAACAATGTTTAATAAATATTGTTTATTTATTTATTACATGAAGAGGACGTTTTTATGTATTTAATAAGCCGGGCCGATGTTAAGTTTGCTTTTGGATTGCTCATGAATCGCCGAGATGAACGAACGAACATATTCGCATCTATATCATTCACATAAACAATTGTTTAATGTCTGTGATGTCAAATCTTAGAAAGCAACATTTCTTTTTACTGTTCCTAATTTCCATTTCTTAAAAATGTATCATTCCCTTAAAACAGTACCGTATGCACAATGAGTTGTTAGATAAAACATCTGTAAGAAATGATTAAACACTCATCTAAAAGAACAACCACTATGGCTCTTTTCTGATCCAAATCCTATTTTTACTCTTGACAGTAACAATTTATATGTCTGTATCACATGAACATGATTTCCGTAAGTCTGACTGATTTGCATAGAACAGCGAACGAAGCTTTCACGGAGCGTAATAATGCAATAATTTAATTACGAAATGACACGATTTTGACACATAGCCATGACATATGCCACAATCCTGTTTGCAAGTCAATTCGCTCTTATAATTAAAATCCTTCTTTGACGCCATCAAAATCAGAATCAGAATCAGAATCAGAATAATATTTTTTATATGGTTAAATTAGACATATGAAAGTTGCGGAGAGAAGGACATTAACTCGATAATGTAGATTAAATTAATCTTTGCAGTTATACGCGAACGTCTATAGTAAATATCTACATAATTTTTGTTTATTGAAGAAAGCTAAGCTTTAATGTAAGCATCACTTTTCTGTCAGTCGGTCCGTCCGTCTGCTGTGCTGCTGTGTCACGTCAGGCACCTCCACCACTTCAATGCGAGAACAAGCAGCTAACCATCAAGCGGTAAGCTTACCCGGCACCTCCACCACTTCAATGCGAGAACAAGCAGCTAACCATCAAGCGGTAAGCTTACCCGGCACCTCCACCACTTCAATGCGAGAACAAGCAGCTAACCATCAAGTGGTAAGCTTACCCGGCACCTCCACCACTTCAATGCGAGAACAAGCAGCTAACCATCAAGCGGTAAGCTTACCCGGCACCTCCACCACTTCAATGCGAGAACAAGCAGCTAACCATCAAGCGGTAAGCTTACCCGGCACCGCCACAAAAAATGTCAACACAATTGGAATTATTTTATTTTTGTATTCTTCTTCGATGATATGTCAATTGAATCAGTTGTTCAAGAAAGGGCAGTTGTCCACTTTTGGACGAAAATTAGTTAGGTATGAAAATCAACTCTTCATACATAGACACACGTTTTGACAAGAAATGGCATTAGTCCCTATAGTGCATGTGCTGCAGAAATGAGTCGACCTATTTCGTTTGTTCAAGAAAGGGCATTAGTCCATGGACTTGTGCCCTTTCTTGAACAAATGAGTTGTCACAATAAAATAGATTGTCGCGAGAGTGTACAGAAGGCAGTGACAATCGAGGCTTAGACCTTCAAGAATACCAACATGTCCACACAACAGACAGTAACGTCCAAGACACAAACTTAACAGTATTTAAAACCATTAAAAGGGGTATCCATAATAGTATGCAACATTTCCATATTTTCAAAAAGGGCATTAGTCCAAAAAGCTTATGATCTCATTAAAAAGTTTTTTTTTCTATTTTATCTTACTATTTAAAAACTAACTAGTACTCAAATGTGTTGTAACACAATTCTATTATAAAAATTACAGTATTTTATCAATTTTTATATCAAAAAAGTACGCAAGATACACATTTGTTCAAGAAAGGGCATAAGTCCACAAGGTTTATGCCGTCATATGAAGACCCTAAACATTTTTTTTCATTTTTTTTTTCATTATATAATGTTAAGTACTCAAACTTATTATTGACATGCTTAAATTGTATTTTATAATAATATATAACAATGGAGACAGTTTTTTGTTGTTTACTCAAAACTATTCTCTGAGGACTCGTGCCCTTTCTTGAACAACTGATTCAATTAAGCTTCAATTAAGCTTTGGATACTCCCATATCCGTGCTTGTCTTTAATATCACATATGTCACACGTTACCACTCAGAGTATAAACTTGAATATAACGATAATATTTCTTAAGTCATTTGGCCTGTGAAGCTATTCTCTTGGTATTCGAGACGTCTACATAATCATCCATCTTGCTCTCCATCTTACCGCACCCTGACGTTCCGAGCTTGATTATATTATCAAGGACGAAGTTTCAATTTACACCCAACTGATGAGTTACTTAAGAGCGACATCTTGTCACAGGAAATAAGGCTCAAAGATAAAATACGAATCATTTGAACATTTATTTCGCAAACAGTTTAACACCAGCAACTTGTTTTGTATTTGTGTGAATCGTTTCCCCATATGAAACCGTTATATTACGTCCAACTCTACTGCAAAGCATCTTACTTACATCTTTCTTGGTATTCATACTATGATAACTGAAATGAAAGGATTGACAAAACTGGGGATTTGAAACGATTGATTATTCACCGTAATTATAATTGATATCGAGCCGAAAATAAACATTACATACTTGATAATATTGATCGATAATCTGTAATCGCCATTTTGTTTGTAATTTTTCCAAAATTAATGAAGTAATCCCGGAAAACAAAGTTTTCTTACTCCCATCTCCGTGGGCTTTCTTAACTTCCGTCACATGTTTGCTTCTAGGCTAGAATTTTGGAAGGGGTTTGTGATAAAGTCTAGTACATTATGTCACCCTTTGCCCATTTACCCAAACAAATTTCTGGCAGCAGTTGTTATCAACATTTTCTGCCTGGCGGTCCACTTTGAAAATTCAATAAGGTTGGTGGCCTCCTGAAGTACAAGATAAGTGCAGTCACCGGGTGCTAAGGGGGATGGAGCAGAGGGTGGGGGTTGTAGGGGGTTAATAGGGTGGTTTTAATCACGTTCCAGAAAATAGCAACACGTTAGATTTTGTTTATACTTGCGTGAATTGTACGATACCTTTGAACACAACACAAAACGAAATGCCCGATTGAAACATATTTATTTAAGTGTAATTATTTGGATAATTTGCCATTTAAGTTATTATTATTGTGCATTTTCGTAAATAATGGTTAAAATAACATAAATCTTGTGATTTTCACTTTCAAAATTATATCTTTAAAATAATGTTTGACAAATGTTTAAATACGCGTGTGGATAAACTTCAATATCAAATACTTACAAATGTGGACACTGAGGCCTGAGTTATCACGGCATTATACTTTAATAAAACCGGACGCTTGTCGGGTCCATTGTTAACATTCAGATTTCTCTGGCCGATGCAGAGTTCATCGTCAGAATATTCAACTGTAGACTTACGGTATTGTAACAAAGTTGCTCGTCTGGGAACAAAACAAACTAATAAGTATGTTAATGTTTGTACTACGACTGCAAGTCTGCTGGTTGAATATGTGAAAGATGGGACCTGAAATCGACCCGAAACGTAGGTATTTTAGGAATGGACGCGACGACAATTGAAATTCATTTAGCTTAGACGAGTTCTAGTATTGTCATACCAGAAGACTCGCCTTGAAGGAAAAAAACCCTTTTACTTCGTCAATATAAACAGCGGATTAAGTAAATTACACTCAAACATAAAAATTAAACCATATCAGACAAAATTGTTATTGTTGTGGCCGTTGAATTTGTTTGCAGTTGTGTTCATACAAACATTTGTGAATTGGTATCGTAATCTGTGCACACGTACGGGCGTCCGTCACATATAGCAGTGAAACCTGGAAATTAGAAATGAGTTATAGTAAAATCGCATTTTAATTTCAATCTGTTTCGAACTTCAAAACTTCAAAACAAATTTGTTTTACAAAAGCGACTTCAGTTTCCCTCCACGCAAAAGAGTTATAAGTGTATTTGTAAGTACTTTATTTATATATCTATTATTTTTATCATTTATTATGATTATAAAGTTATTTTTATTTGTATTATTTAATTTCTGCATTGTTCGTTTTTCTAATGCCTCACATCTTCAGCCTCAGAATGATGTCACCCCTAGCGCAAATGCACAGTGAATTGCCATGTCAGCCATTCGGTTGTTATTCTTCGAAACTCTAACCCTTCGTCAACGATACGATTTGCCTGAAAGGGCTTGTTTGTTGGTAGAAATAGTGATTGAGATGGATTGTATCACGTCGTACGGCAATTCCCCCGATTTCTTTTGGTCCCTCGCCCTCAACCCCCCCCCCCCCAACCCCTTAGGTCAGTCGGCCGAATACCACCCCAACTCCCAACCCCTACTCCATGGCTCGGTGTAAATTCCACCCCCTTGCAACGTCTATCCTGCCACCGCTTCTTCCTTCCACTGGCAATTAAACACCCTATCATTCTCCCCCCCCCCCCAAACCCTGTCGATATCAACAGCTGACTTCATGATGCTTCTGACTCGCACCTTCGAGCTTTTTTCTTTCCTGTCATCAAGATAAGTACCTTCGATGATATTTTCTTATACTATAAGCCTCTATAAGGTATAAAAAGGGCGCAAAATGTCCGAAGAGCGCTCTTAGGGTGATTGTGTGTGAAGGCTGGAAGCCGGCGTCCGATGACTGGTGAACGAATGTGAGCTGACATAATATCAGGCGCTCAATAATCTAGAAAGTGTTTAATCAATATTGAGTTTGTTTTATGCTATTTGTTTTTGCGGCTTACAGTTTTTTCCCCAGTATATGAGATTGTTCAGGATAGAAGGTAGGGCTAACTCTCAGGTATATACCAGGGCCAAAGTTCTATTGCCTAAAAATGAGCTAGAATCATTACAAACACAAACCATAGGGAGCGAAGCTAACTTATCAACACATTGTCGATGAAGGAAACACAAATTATACCTCACCAACGTTGATTGTCTTCTGGCGGTGGTCCCTGGTTAGGAAAGCCTCGTCCCCTGGCTTGTGTTGGACATGGCGTCGACTCACTAAGTGTAGCTGGTTAGGAAAGCCTCGTCCCCTGGCTTGTGTTGGACATGGCGTCGCTCACTAAGTGTAGCTGGTTAGGAAAACCTCGTCCCCTGGCTTGTGTTGGAAATCGCGCTTACACTCACACTCACACTCACACTCACACTCACACTCACACTCACACTCACACTCACACTCACACTCACACTCACACTCTCACTCTCACACACAATCACACACACACACACACACACACACACTCGCGCGCACTCATACCCAAACTACACATCCTACTACTTGTTGTATATCTACTGTATTACTGTTCTAAATTGTACTATGTATTATGTATCATGTATGTTTATTGTATTGCACTCGTGGGGCTTGCCCCGTTGACAATAAAGAATTAATAATAATAATAATGACTCACTAAGTGTAGCTAATGTTTACACTATCAAGCTATTGGAGTAAATTAGCACTAACGTTTGTATCTTTATAAATAAGATCATAATCAGTGGGTTCAAGCACACATTCTCCAAGTATTCGCCATGTATGCCCTCTCTATGTACGCCTCAGCCCATCCACCTGCATTGCAAGGCAAACCATGCAGATGATCAGTCATAGCTATGTGGGCTGTATTCTAAGCAGAGGCGTTGGAGTATACTAGATTACCTTTAGTGCATTAAATATGCAATGTGTATTCCTGAATGCGTGTTATTTGATATGCAAACCGACAGAGGTACGGGCCAAATGTGGCTATCCGGCTAACACCATCCCTCCTCTTAATTAAACGAATTATTAATTGACGAATGCTCTCTTAGGGGGGACAGACGGGACTTTCCCTCAGGCCAGATCATAATTACAAGGCAACAATGCATACGCTGCATGCGCACGAGTTTCCTCTGGCATCAAAAATTGCTTCATCAGTTATTCGGTTTTCATTTACCATACGGTATACATAACCACTCTCAAATATATATATATTGCAGAAAAAAATCAGTAATATATTTAATAAACAATTGTATTTGAATTAATGTATTATTGATAATTTCGACACGTGTTAATTCCTAATTGAGCGAGCGTAGCGAGCGTCTCCACTTGACTCTTATGGCTCGAATGTCTGTTTTTGTTTTGTTTTTTTTTTTTTTTTTCTGTTACTGCTTCGGTACAGGTCGCACCGTTTCTCTGATCGACCTGAAATTTTGCACACATGTACATACCACCTAGGCGGGTTGCTGTATAGTTTTGTGGCAAAATCGTTCAAAAAGTTAAAAAGTTACATTAAAGTTAATCGAAAGTTTTTTTTTCAAACTAAACGTCGACATAATCTGAGGTGGCCAAATCATTTAGAATGTCCGTCCAATCACGAATATGTTATTTTTATTTTGATCCGATAAGTAGTGCAGATGGAAATTACATTATAACAAAGTCCCGTTACCATGGCAACAGAAAGTCGCTCAGCTTTTTTGGCTAATGATAGAGGTCGAACGGAGGCTAGGATCGAGTTGAAATTTTGACCATCCGCAAGCTTCGTTCCTGATTGAATGCCATTAGTTTTGTGGCAAAATCGTTCAAAAAGTTATAAAGTTACATTAAAGTTAATCTAAAGTTTTTTTTAAAACTAAACGGCGACAAAATCTGAGGTAGTTAAATCATTTAGAATGTCCGTCCGGTCACGAATATGTTAATTTTATTTTGATCCGATAAGTAGTGTAGATAGAAATTACATTTTAACAAAAGTAACGTTACCATGGCAACGAAAAGTCGCACAAGAATTCTGGTCACTATGTACTGCCACCTAGAAGTAATCAAGAGTTAAAATAGTTTTCCCAAAGAAATGATGTCAAGGTCCTCTAGATGGCGGTGGATTTTATCCATTCTCTCCTATTTTACAAATTTTCAGCTAAATCGGTCAAGACCTTAAAGACTTATTGGTATGTAACATTATGGGAATGTCGTACTCGGGTCGTGTTGCACGTACCGGTGCTCGCTCAACAACGCGTCCAACTGAGCGTTTTACTAGTACTATTTTGTACTAACCAATTCTAAATGGTAAAACTACAGCTATAGGTCACTGGCAAGATTCGTCGTTCTGTTCAACGGATCAAACCTAGGATTGGATTGGATTACTATGCAAATCAGATCTCCATTCTCTCGCTCTTCTATATCAGTGTTTTTCAACTAGATGGACTAAACCATTAATGAATTAGTTTATATTAATGAGAACGTTTTCATGCCTCAAAACTTTCCGTGATGGATAATGGAGATAGAAGGATTCATTTCGTAAAGTTCCTTTGCGAGTGCATAGTGACACGATTTTATAAATGGCAGTGGTAAAAATTGTCTGCCTGATAGCTACAAAATGTATTCGAATTTCTGATAATAACATAAAAATAGAATTTTCGAAAAATGGTGGAGGTGCCGGTCCAGGATTTACACACTTTATTTGTGGAGGTGCCAGTCCACGCAATCTTTGGTTTAATTACTATTAAACAAAATGAAATTTTATGAAAATAAAGACAATACGATATGAATTCGACCATTTTGTTGGAAAAACTCTTTTCAAAAAACTTCATTGATTAAACAGCTTCACTGAGAATGTTTAATTTCTGTTTAATCTGTGAGTAAAGCTCTGATTGGCATGTTCTTGTCGTTGACATTGCACAGAAGAACGAGGCCTGATCGTCCAGGGAGCGGGGGATAACTTATCTGAAACATGCTGGAACAAAACGTACTTTTCTTCTTCTACAACGGTTGATGTTGTAGCTTCGCTCCCTATTTTGGGCACCGACGTATCCGAGCGTGTATTGTGGTACTAATTCAATTGTTTGTTACAGACTTTAAACAGCCTTTTTCTACCTACGTTTATGCGTATTCGTTTCATAGAGAATGGCAGAGGATTTATTCACAGCGCAGTGGATAGCTCAATAAATTGATTGTACTAATCTCATCTGGTCTGGTGTGGCGTTCACTATTATTATATAATTAGTAGCTAGGAACAGAAACGTGCAATTTTGTTGAAATTTATTTAGTTTTGTTTGCTTATTTTAGCTTACGGCTATCCTATTAGGGAGGACGTTATTTATAAATAATCTTTGGTGCTTCATAAAGTTCGATGTTGATAGTTGATATGGGATGTCCAGAAGCTATTCGTATGTACCAATCACAGCATTCGGCTATGACTGACTTCAGTCAGGATTACTGGTGTTTGGGGTCGATACGGTGTATTATATAGTTATAGGTTGACATACTACACATTCACTACCAGTGAAGAAAGTAATCATACCGGTTAAAACCTCTCAACTTTCAATCACGAGTTAAAAGTGCTCCAAGAACACACTTCTCTTCTATCTTTGTACCTCATATTTCAAAATGTCCAACACCATGTTCCAATATACGCTGCCAATAGCTTTTGAAGCTGCACAAATGCCTTACGTCTTTTGCCTTGATCCAGTTCTTTGAGAACACTGCCAGAGATTGAAAAGCTCTTTTGCTCCTGTAATCTTCTTAGAATTAACTTGATCTTCTTATCGTACAGGACTTCATTTGCATTTTTACTTGCGGGCGGAGTTGGTTGTACAATGAGATTGTGAGAGCCAAAAGATGCTACAAATTAAGATTTACAACAATGATATGAACGCAATTTCAATTGAATGCAACAAGCTAGTTTGGACATAACACCAATGATTAGTATTCACTTGAGAGTACGAAGATCACTGTGTTGATGGTTTGCCGGCTTCCGAATTCGAAAATAACCACTTTTTCAGTGATAATAACCATTTTAATTAATTTTTCTTATTGAAAAGTGAAGAACACGTAAGCTCAACATATTTGAACGTTGATTTCTATCGACCAATCTTCTTTCCCGTAGTACACTTACTTTTTTACTTCATTTTCATGACTGATTGCATCATATGAAACCGAATTGTTTTAAAATGGAGAGAGTCAACGAAGTGATGTCTGAACTGCTGATAACATTCCTTATGCCTGTCAATTATTAACAACAATCTATGCGATGGTCTAAATGTCCAATGCTCTAGCTTCACTAATTTACATCTACTGATCCCCCCACTGATTGAAAAGAGGCATTCATGCATTGAGTGACAACTAGGCACGGAGACGTACTGTAAGGCTCATGTGGAACTAATCCCGCGCGAATCACCACGTTCAATAGATTGCTCGCGGGCGAGGTGGTCAGTGAGAAAGCACTAGCGATGGTTAACAAGACAAGCCTTCGCATACGATCTATCTCACGCACTCACGCACTCACGCACTCACGCACGGAAAGTGTGCAGGTCCAGACACGTGGTTGAATATTCTAAAAAGAAAAACAAATTACAACATAAACTTACGCCAAACAGAACTCTTATAGTTGACCAAAACTGATTTCCCCTCATAGAATTACAATAATTTAATAAATCAGTCATATATTCAAAGTATGGCAAGACAAGCCTGACCTGGCTTGGCTGGTGAGCCGCCTCTTCAAATCAATATAATATTTTAGGAAGGATTTGATAAAAAACAATGAGTGTGCGAAGTTATTTTCTTGTATCTCTAAATCCCAAAATGTGTTCAAAACACTTTTCCGAATCTTCATCCTTAATTATTTTTTCCTTTTATCTTTCTGTTCCAATGATTATATTTACATCATTTCTGAAGTTCCTCTTGTATGTCATCTACACCTGGAGTCTGATACCCATTATCCATTAGATCCATATCTGATTAATCAAATGTCAATCTCGTGAGAGCATCTCTCACCGTATCCTTCCTCTGTTTGCAGGCGCCTCCTATTAACAACGTAGGCACACTCAGTTTTTCTAAATGTTTGCATTGTTCTCATAATTTTTTATCTTTCATCCTTTTACTTTTCTTCATGCTTCACATACTTTCCACATTCTTTGTCTTCACTAATCTTTTGGGATCTCTATTTTCCTTCACGGTTTTAAATTCTTATCTTCCGATCACCTTTATTTCCATTTAATTTTCAGAGGTGTTTTACATCGATTGTCCTTATTTTGGTGACTTTTCTGTTGGGAGATACGCATTCATTTATAGTAGTTAACATTGAACGAGCATTCTATTATGTACTTACAGGAAAATACCAAAGTGTGCGATACAAGGAAGTGAGCTCCATAGAAGTTGTGATTTCATAACAACTTTGGTTATGTTATTTATATGATTACAATTATAATGTTTTACCGTGTTTTGAACTCTTGAATTAAATTAACTACTTATTATGTATTTTAGTACAAAACATTATAATTGCTCCTTTCCTGTAATGCGTCTAATTAGAACAAAACTTTGACTGGAGAATAGATGGATATTCATTCCCCACAACAAATAATTAGCTATCGACATTCCTTAGGAAGGTGTCATGTAGCTCATTATGCCGTTAGTGATAACAACACTTTTCTATACAATATGATGCAGATTCGCAATTAATTTATTATAATACTGAATTTATTATTATTAGTGTTATTAATATGCAGGGGTACAAGAGTTCCGTAAATAGGAAGCGAAGCTACTACATCAACAGATTGCCAAAGAAGTATGCATCAATCTATCTATCTTGCGTCTATCGCTTTTGGTGGAGGTGCCGGGTTCATAATTCCTCCTTTGAGTGCGGCCAGTCCCGTTTCCTTGAATTCCAGGCTCACCGAAAACATTTGCTATCCTTGTTGAAGGGCAATGATAACAAATAAACGCAAGCCAATCTGAGATCTTGTTCGGTTTATATCGTAAGACGTGATGACGAACAGAACACACAAAACAAAGTGATGCATATAGGTGAGCCTCGCTCCTAAAAATATAATTAATATTTATTATTATTATTATTATTATTATTATTTTATTATTATTATTATTATTATTTTTTTTATTATTATTATATTATTATTAATTTACACAATTAACTGGTCGGGACATTTCGCCGCGTCGATTCTGCTTTTATTTATTATTTATTATTATTATTATTATTATTATTATTATTTATTATTATTATTATTATTATTATTATTATTATTGAGCGAGCGTAGCGAGCGTCTCCACTTGACTCTTATGGCTCGAATGTCTGTTTTTTGTTTGTTTGTTTGTTTGTTTTTTTTTCCTGTTACTGCTTCGATACAGGTCGCACCGTTTCTCTGATCGACCTGAAACATGTACATACCATCTAGGCGGGTTGCTGTATAGTTTTTGAACAAAATCCGATCGTTGGTTATAAAAATAAAAAATAAAATCAAAAAATAAAAAAATATATAAATGTTCCCATCGTTATGAAATTTTGCAGGGTCAATAAGTACAACATTCTCTCCTATTTTCCAAATTTTCAGCTAAATCGGTCAAGGCCTTAAATACTTATTGGTAATCATAATTCGAAAAATGATGTTAAAAAATGAAGGAGGCAGTGAAGATACAAAGATACACTTTAGAAGGCATGACGTGAATTAGTACAATGCAAAGATGTTGGAATAGTATATAGTGTACAATGTCAATATCCAGTTAGGCCTACACTGTGTGGTGGGCCTTATGGGAATGTCGTACTCGGGTCATGTTGCACGTACCGGTGCTCGCTCAACAACGCGTCCAACTGAGCGTTTTCCTAGTTATTATTATTAGTATCATTATTATTATTAATGATTAAAATAATAGACATTTTTATAATAAAATAATATCACATGATTTATGATTTTGATCGTATTGATGGGATTTGGAGTATGTCAGTGTTTGTAAGTATAAAAAGCAACATATAAAAGCGTTAGTCCCCAACTAGAAATATCTTATAACTGATGTGAATATCTTGGCTTGGTTTCACCGCCGATCGAATCTCGGATACATGAGTGGAGGCATAAGCGTCAGACCATGTAAAACAACTGGCCCTCTGGGACCCACTTTAACCTCAAACTTGAAAGTACTTTTTCATTTCTGAATTTAGAAAATGTTGAAATAGTTTCCTTTGGTCTCAAGGGACATGCCTAACTTGTATGCATACGCGTAAAGCAAATGCGTAATAAATGCGTCGACAAAAACTTGAAAGGGATTTTTAGCCCTGCCTTCCTCTAACGAGGGACCGCGCGCACTCCCATATGACTTGACTCCACGCGCCATTATAACAATGTCAATACTTTTCAAGCTTCCCCTAGAATGTTCAAAGAATGTAACAAATATTAGGGAGCGAAGCTCTGCAGTATGTTTAATTTTTCTGTCGTTGCCACAATGCTCTTTAGTTTTCAGTTACTTATTTGATCCACGGTGTGTTGCATTTTGTTTTACAAAGTTGCAGTTTTGACCATGGTGAGTATTTAGTAATACATATTGTTCATAAATAGGTTTTTGAAACCATTAAAGCATAAATGTTTTTGAAACCTTTATAATTAACCTTGTGTAAAATATGATGCATTATCTCTAATCGGTAGTGTGTCAGATTGTCAGATTGTCAGATTTCTTTACATGAATGGCATGGTCAAGATAGATCAAACGTGCAGCAGGAAGTGACCTATTGAGGGTAAACACGTGAGTGGATGACCGCTAAAGCATTAAAATTAACTAAATGTGTATTGCAATGATTATAAACCCGAAACTTCCGGATATTTCCCCGTTGACTGAACCCCTCGGGACTAACGCTGACCCTTGTTGGACGACCATGCTGTGCCGAACATCCGGATATCCGGTGAGGTTAGCCTCTTGAGGTGTCCACCGCGCTTTGCCCCTCTTCTTCCGGGAGTCCCGAGGCGTCGGTGAATCCCCCGCCCCCTCTTCATCCGGGGAGTCCCGAGGCGTCGGTGAGTCCCACTTAACCTCACCTGCGTACTGCCGAGGCGTAACTCTAATCTTCGCGAGATTCCAATGGACGATTTTACTTATATTGAATAATTTATATCGTTTACTACATGGCGATTGGAGGGGACGAAATATAGGAGTCTTCCAAATGTTTCTTTGTCACACAATGATACGATCAGGGCCACTTGTTTGTGAGATGTGAGTTAAGACAGAAATTTCAAACTTGATTTCAAAAGTTTTAACGAGGTTGTTATGTCTTGAGTACATATGAACATGGATGAACTTAACCTACTAATTTTAGTTCTCTGCCTGTTCAGGCACTGTTAATGAAGTTGCTTAATTTAATACATTATTGACTCTAAAATTAGGTCGTTTAATGTAACTGGAAAACACTGTGATAAAATCATTGCCAGAACTCTTCAATCACAGAAATGTTGGGCGCTAAGGGACAAAATTACTTACTACACGCGTCTTTGACACTCTAATATCAACTTTGCGCTTGAGCACACTTGTTTTTAGATTGTGCGTCTTTTCCCCCGACGCGGTCCCAGCAATACCAAAAACGTGTACTTTAGTTTATCTTTTGAATCCGAGTACATTTAAAAAACAGTGGAATGAAGGAGGGGTTGGCACTAACGTTTAAAAAAGACCTAGGGCTCGAATTTTCTTTTTCCCTTTACGTTCAAATCAAATAAGACAATTTCGTGTTGGAAGTTGAAACTGAAAGCGTTTATACTCGCAATGTGACGTTAGAAAAAATAAATTTTTGGCGCATATACACTCGAACTTTACAGGCACAATTTCGTGCGCAACGGGGGGAAATGTATTAAGTCCTCCTCACAAGTACGTCATTACCAATACCTCTTTGTTCGTTAGGCGAGTTCGTTGTTTAACAACCAGAGACTAAAAAATACTCAATGAAAATTGTCATTCATTTTATTGCTTTTCATCTTTAATATTTCGAAATTCTTAAAATAAATTAAGTACTATCGTTATTTTATCAACTAAAATAAATTTAAAAAAACTGTAATGTCATAAAATCAGACTCAATACTCGAATTCTTTCAAGACAACGTCCCAAATGAATCAACCTGTAAATGCATTGAAGGTTGTGACATTCTCTGATCAAGATAGTTGAGACCACCGTGGCAGTTTTTGTACCGACTGAGATGATGTTTTTAATTTCTGGATTGATTTCCATAATAATGTCAAACTTGTATGCTGTAATTATTCCTATTCCTCTTCACGGCATGCTGTACTAAACTATATCAAACTGTTTTTACAGCGCCTGATATATTCTCCCCAATCAGGCTTTAACTATGTGGTGCGATCAATAATTTAGATTGATATCACACCTTTCCGCTGTTAGCTTCGACCATTAACTTTGTCAGAATTGAATCGCATAAACATCACACAAGTAAACGCGTTAAAACTCGGCACATTGAAGTTTTATAATAATGCCGTTAAAACCTAGATCGATTCCGGCTTTGTCACGTTTCAAAATTTGTCAAATCATTTTGAAATTAATGTAGTTGTTTTTTCATTAGTGAACTGAAAATATGTACATGCGTACAATGGAAATGGTGATCCCTGAATTGTATTAATTTTATGTTACGATTCGAGGCCCATGATCCACTTGCTCAATATAAATAACATTATCGGAGCCTACTCATTACAGCGCAGCATGAAATCGAACAGGTCTAGGTGTTTTAGAGTGTGAGCGTTTGGTTTCGTTCAGAACTTACTGCACTGATTGAGTGAGAACGGTTATGAGTATACCGATCCGAGATCACCTGTGTAGCAGCGAGATTTAATGTATGCATGTATTTATTTTATTTGATAGTTATTCTATTATTATCGGTCCACTATTATTATCATTAGGAATATTGTATTTGTATTAGTTGTAAATGCAGCCGTGAGCATTATGATATATAAACAAGAGTCATCAGGAAACTTCTTTACTCTGATAAGTCTTCTGCACTTCACTTGCGATCCAATATGGCTGCCGATTCTATATGGTCATCTACGTAATTTACATATTGATTTATACTTCGTATAGTAACAAGAAAAATTCAAGAAAAGCGCAATACAATTGTTGGAGTTAATACATTTGTTTTTCCCTACCCGTGATTATAGTTTAGTTAGTTTAGTTTAGTTTAGTTTAGTTTAGTTTAGTTTAGTTTAGTTTAGTTTATTGTCAACCCTCTTTTACATTCTTTGTTACATGTATGATGTACAGAATTATCAAGTTGTCATGTTAGTTTGGGTTTAGGTAGTAGGGCTTATGACCTATGCACAGGTATAGCCACATAAAAAAATGAACAGTTATGTTCAAGTCCCAAAAGTACAATATAAAAATTTACAATTACATATTTATCACAGTCTACTACCAAAGAGTAGGTTTAATCATTACGTCGTAGTACAAAAATACATCTGTGAGTACTATTAAATATCATAGTAAACTTTATGAATGAAAATTATAAAATACACACTTTGTGATTAGAGCAAATTATTACACTTGGTTATGTCTTTGATGTCGATGCAAATTAAAGATTATACACAACGTACGAGAAATTGTTTTATTTCGAGCTGTTACCTCGTAAAAGTTCGATGGTACTTAGTTAATTTATTTATCAAAGTTGCATTAACACTTAAATGTAACTCACCAGACAGGAAAGTTCGAAGTTCTCTCTCATATTTGTTTTCAATTTCCAGCTTCGTTATCAACTGCAATCTAAATTATCGATTTCGGATTAGGTATACAGGAGTAAAAGAACTAATATTGCGGTGGGATCACTTTGAAGTTCTCACGATGAAAAGCTATTAAGTCATATTGTAATTTAACATTTCAAACAAAATATTATACCTCGTGAAACAACGGTATTGAATTAATTACATCTAAACAATAAAATTTAATGAAATTACTGTGACATTTAATTGACTTTGCCCTTGAAGGTTATTCGACTTCAAGGAAAAGTTAATATAATTATGCAGGTCAATCGATATTGACGAAAATTGTCAGGGCGTAAACGAGTTTGTCGTAAAAGAAGTTTTAGTGTTCGAGACATACGACACGACTGTATATACTCGTATTCGCTTCGTGTTCAATACACCGAACAGCCATTACACATTCATGGCTAAACGACGAAGATGTTTTATCTCCTCATATCAATCATTCATGCAGTTGTGCCCCGAGGAAGATTTCTTAGATGCATAGCTTTAAAGAGCTGCTTCCTTCCATCTTCTTCAAAAGCCTGAATCAAGCATAAAACTCAATCAAAATATTCTAGAACATTCCTCGTAAATCCGTGACACAATCGACATGAATTACAGAAATTTTGAGCTACGAATACAGAAAGGAGAGGCAATTACATGTGTTTCCCGGCAATCGAAATATTTCCTAGGTAAATACCTCCCCCGGCAAAAGTTCGATCCTTTCTTCCGTATGGATGAAGATGTCCTACACAGGTAGCTTGTTAAAAGGCCTACCAACTTTTGCAAACCTTCTTGAGAAATGTAAATCGATCTTCATTCGCTTCCTTTCATTCAGTTCTTATCTCTTTCTCACATTTACTCACTCCCGAAGTTCTCCCTGTCTTCACCAAATCCCCTCGTCTGCTCTTCCCCACCTCTTTATTACCACTGCCATTATATGCTCCACTCCTCCGCCTTTTTCTAGCTTGATAGCTTCGTCACCGCCGCATGCTCAGAACCACAAAACCGTATCTACATTTCCATCGACATATTTTGCAGCAACTTCGCTCACCAAGCCTCACTTTAATGTAAGTGTCTTTGGTCACACCATCACCATTAGCAGGAAGCAAACACAATATTTTACGAAAACAAACAACGCCATCACATTCACAACAAGCCCGGCACTTCACTGTTATTGGGTACATGCACAGTATACATACATGCTTTGGAAAATGAAAATTATCGCTTTGATTAAGCGAGCGAAGCGAGCGTTTCCATTTGACTCTGCCGGAAAAATTAGTCACTGTTTTTTTTTTTTTTTTTTTTTTTTTTTTTTTTTGTTTGTATGTCTCGCCATAACGTTCGAACGGAGGCTCGGATCGAGTTGAAATTTTGACCATCCGCAAGCTTCGTTATCGATTGAATGCCATTAGTTTTGTGGCAAAATCGTTCAAAAAGTTAAAAAGTTACATTAAAGTTAATCGAAAGTTTTTTTTCAAACTAAACGGCGACAAAATCTGAGATAGCCAAATCATTTAGAATGTCCTTCCGGTCACGAATATGTTTATTTTATTTTGATCCGATAAGTAGTGTAGATGGAAATTACATTTTAACAAAAGTAACGAATTGCCATGGCAACGAAAAGACGCGCGAAGTTTCTAATGCACTGCCACCTAGAAGTAATCAAAATACTTTCGAGGAAGCAGTCTATAATTAATTGTCAACAAAGAGTTTAAATAGTTTTCCCAAGGAGTCAAGGTCCTCTAGATGGCGGTGGATTTCATCCACAAAGTAAAGGTTTACTTACACACGGGTTTACCCAAATACCTTGGCAATAATAAATAATATTGGAAACATGGCCCTGTGGACAGCGAACGTCGCAAATTTTAAAATTTAAAAATTGTGCAATGTGGGTCTAGCTATAGCACGTGCTCGCTTATCAACGCGTCCAACTGAGCGTTTCCTAGTTTACTCATTTGCATTAAATCCTGTATTATTCTGAACGTATTCCGGATCACACCACACAAAATATCCAGCATTTATATATTTTGAGTATTTAGAATATGCCAGTTCATGTCACTTGCAGAACAATGTATGGACTCATTAATCCCAATATTGATACAGCCGTATTATAAAAGTGTTTATGCTTGAAAAATCCTGAAATAATAATAATAATAATAAAGTGCTGTTTAGAACATGCGTGGGGGGGGGGGGGAGGGGTGCCCTGATTTTTTGAAAGGGTGCGCATCTACTAAAGTTTTGGAAACCCTTGCTCCAGTAAACTCTCTTTTTTGGTAGCAAGAATTAAACCTCATTCCAAATTGAATCGTGTACGAAGACCCAAGTGTCTTAAAATGGAAATTTTCACGCGTGTGGTATATAAGCGCATAAACATACGTTTTTCTAATAATCAATCATCCAGTTTTGAAATGTCCCCATATTCTGAATAGATGCCCTATTTACATGTTAGTGAAAATAATAGCACTATTATAATGACAAGATTAATTTTGTGCTTTGTTTTATGACAAGGTAAAAATGAATGATGATGATAAATGAATAAGTACATGTACCAAAGTATGTATTTAAGCTCACACAGGGAAAACAACCCACACAATTCATCAAAGCATTCTTAAAATCAGGTCGCTAATCAATGTCATTAATGTATAGCATTCAATTAGTGTTTTGACGACGTAGCTTAAGTTTTTACTCAAGTCTCTTCCGTTTCAAAAAGCCAACTTGAAAAAGGGGATTTTTTAAGAATAACCTTTTGTTCTGCTAAAATAACGTTCTTATCCAATCCTTCCGAGACAAAATCGTCTTTGTAATTGGCTCTGGATAATATAACAGTCCGCTTATTTTTATGGCTATATTCGACGACCCGAGAGAAAAAGAAAGGAAGCAGAAGTGAGTCTGATTTAGAGATTTTAACACGGACGAACAGTAAATTCCCGAGGCTTCTTCTCCATCCTTTAATACTCCTGCAGTTAAGCCTTCGTAGGATCTCTAACATCATTGAATATAAGGCGACAAACTTCAACGGCGATCTCATACGAAATTGATTAGTATTTTGAAACTTATGACACTTAAAGGCGAATTTAAATAATTTAAAATTTGTTTGATTCAAACAGCTCAAACATGGTGAAAGATAATGTTTTGGTTCGTATCTTGAAAACGGGTTATCAGTGTAACGAGTTTGAAAATAAGTATTTGTACATGACTAAGGTGTGTGGGGGCTGTATTAACGAAGAATGTTAACTTATGACTTATGTATGTATGATATATTAAACTTATGTATGTTGTTTGTCCATGCTATGATTTGCACTTGAGGAGTATTTGTACTCTGTTGTCATACGCATTATAATAAATAAAAACAAATAATATGCTTTGCATTTAATTAATTATATCCTAAATCAAATTACCAATTTAAAGAAGTCTACAAATTCGTTAAGGAGTGAGATTATTGCGTAATGTCTCTATTTACTAAAGTGATTATTTCTTAACCTTGTTTTCCAAGTTTGATAGTTTTTCTAATGATTGATATAATGTTGTTGATATTTATTGTTGTTATATTTTCTAAATTTATTGTTTGCTATAAGATTTGCAGTCATTAAGTGTGTTTGGAGCTCTGGACACATTTAGTTTATGATTGTGTAGCGGAACAAATAATAAATAGATACTGAATAAATAATTGTGCTTTTCGAGACGATGAATAGCGATAGATTAAGCGCGGCATTCGAAACCACATCCCTCGGAGTCAAGTGCTTCGCAAAGGCACTACAACCGTTGGTCATATTTTCTCTCACAAGGTTCGAGTAGGACGTTTACCGTGTGCTGCTAAAGCTAGATCAACGCTATAGCATGCGAGGCTTTTAAAGGGGATGTCACAAAATCAATTGGTTTGCGTTTTTAACATGTTTTCGAGTCAGTTTGAAGCAAGTTTTCAAGGCTAATGATCGAACTGCGTCTTACTAAACAGCCCTGTAAGAAAAGCCATGCATCCCACTCCAATACTTTTTATGCTTAGACACGTAATATGAACACAAAATTAATCAATTACTACGCTATGTGCGTTTGTAATTTGAACGTGGTTATAAAATTTGCAAGCAAATCTCTAATCACTGAATATATTGGAGACAGCTTCCATTATTAACGTGTCTGTCAGCGATTTCAATTAAGCGTCACTAATACAATTCGCATCCCAGACATACTGCGCATGTGTCGAGTATATTTACTCATGATTTAAATATCCAATATATCCTCGACATCCTATGCATATGTTGAGGACATTAAGTCTATTATATGTCCAATACATCCAGGACATCGCTTTTTTTAGACCATGCCTGTAAAGAATAGCGTCATTATTATAGGGAAATAATGTTGCTACATTTTTTATTAGTACTTCGTGTACCGCAAGATTAAGTAAGTGTGCATTCCATGTGTTGTGCAACCTTTTACGCTAATATAAAGCTGGATACTTCACAAAAGTAATATTTTCCACCAATCTTCACTCCTCACTACTACATAATGTAAAGTCAATTATCTGTGTTTTTTTATTTCGCGCACTTTTCCTCGCAACGTAAAAAGCTACCATCACGGATGTAACATATTGTATTCTGTGATATACAGAGAAATGTTGCTATAAAGCTGGAATAACTTTAGATATACATCACAATTGTAATATTTTCAACCCATCTTCACTCCTCACTACTATACATAATGTAAAGTCAATTATCTGTGTTTTTTTATTTCGCGCACTTTTCCTCGCAACGTTAAAAGCTACCATCACGGATGTAACATATTGTATTCTGTGATATACAGAGAAATGTTGCTATAAAGCTGGAATAACTTTAGATATACATCACAATTGTAATATTTTCAACCCATCTTCACTCCTCACTACTATACATAATGTAAAGTCAATTATCTGTGGGTTTTTTAACTCGCGCACTTTTCCTCGCAAAGTAAAAAGTTACCATCACGGATGTAACATATTGTATACTGTGATATACAGAGAAAAGTTGCTATAAAGCTGGAATAACTATAGATATACATCACAATTGTAATATTTTCAACCCATCTTCACTCCTCACTACTATACATAATGTAAAGTCAATTATCTGTGGGTTTTTTAACTCGCGCACTTTTCCTCGCAACGTAAAACGTTACCATCACGGATGTAACATATTGTATTCTGTGGTATACAGAGAAAAGTTGCTATAAAGCTGGAATAACTACAGATATAGATCACAATTGTAATATTTTCAACCCATCTTCACTCCTCACTACTAAACATAATGTAAAGTCAATTATCTGTGGGTTTTTTAACTCGCGCACTTTTCCTCGCAACGTAAAACGTTACCATCACGGATGTAACATATTGTATTCTGTGGTATACAGAGAAAAGTTGCTATAAAGCTGGAATAACTATAGATATACATCACAATTGTAATATTTTCAACCCATCTTCACTCCTCACTACTAAACATAATGTAAAGTCAATTATCTGTGGGTTTTTTAACTCGCGCACTTTTCCTCGCAAAGTAAAAAGTTACCATCACGGATGTAACATATATTGTATTCTATGGTATACGGAGAAGTGTTAATTCCCAACCAAATGTTCTATTTTAATGAAATCGTGAAGAATTATTATGAGTTTTTAAATTGGGTATGTAAACATGTGAATTGTTTGTATAAATGCAGGATAACGACCAAAATGACGTGTAAATAATTAAGGTGTTACCGATGTAGATACAAGCACGGGTTCCGGAGTACCCGTAACAGGGATCGAAACTTCAACAGATTGTCGAAGGAAACGCAAATAACATTGACCAACATTGAAAGCTCTTGGTTTAGGTGTAGAGGTGGAGTAATTAGACCTAAGGTGACCCTTTGGGTGAGTTAACCTCTTCCAGCATTAACCCGGCACCTCCACCAGAGTATTAATTATTGATTAGTTGGGAAATTTAAATGTTTAACCTTCTTCGTGAATCTACTGGGTTTACTCTTTATTGTTGGTATCCCTGTACCCGCGCGTATTATAAACTTATGATTAGTTAAGTGTTAGTTGCAAACTATAGAACATCGACACTTTTGTCGGTCAAAATACGAACTTAATTAGAGTTAATGACTGTGAAACCTAATCCCTTCTGTGGGCTATAATTTACAGTGTGTGTATAAAGATATATCACGTTGCCAGGTTATGTTCTAACCTTCCATACAGACGGTCGTTTCATTATGTCGTTTTCTTTCCTTTAGCTGGTAGCTGGTAAATAAATATGTTATCTTGCTCCCCTCGCACATAATAAGCTTCTAATTAGTGTGGAGAGCGGGCGCCAGGCTGGAAGTCAGAGCACGCCTCACATCAAATAGCTAGACGAGTACAAAGATGGGCAATGATCGATATCAGCCTACATTCCTAGCTGCTTTATGTGGACAGGTTGTTTGGTGGTCAGCAGGAATGTGTGGGGATCGTCAGGTCAATGTGTGTGCGTGTAATGACATCACAGGTTAATTGACATGGTAATCAGTACTGCATAGTTAGGGAGCGAAGCTACTTCAGTCCGTCTGTGCGTGTCACGGATCACGATAAGAACCGAGCGCGGCGTGTTATTGCTGGCATTGCTCCTCAACAAGGATGCGACGAATGTTTTGGTGACACAACTGATAAGAGGGGAGGGGGTAACTAGCCCCACAGAAAGTTCAGAACTCGTTAACCCAGCAACTGCAAGAACAAACGAGGAACATTATTTCAAGTTACAACCCGGCGCCTCCACCAAAACTCTACGAACGGCGAATTATTTTATGTTTGTTAGTCTTCGATGATCTGTTGATTAAGTAGCTTCGCTCCATCACTTGGGTACTCTGGTACTCGTGCTCGTGCTAAGACGACAGCACACACACCAGTAGAACTTCATCAATAACAACATCCAACCCTATATCCAATAATGAAGTTGGGCACAGGCTGGGAGGATCTCACAAAATACTTCGGCCCCCGGGTCTACCGAAGTCGGATAGCCTTCCCTGACTCTTCAACCATGTTGTACCGTCCTTCTTCTCGCTTCTCTGCTATACTTTCTACTTCCTCAGCTCCTCTTACAAGTTCATTATTCTTAAGAAATATAAATACAATACACACACAATTATTATTATTATTTAGTATGAAAAACTACGCATTTTGTATTGTTCTACTTGCGGATAAAAGTGAAGAAAAACAAAATATGGCTTGACTAAAATGTCATGTTCACTACCATGTAATATGCATATGTATATATGAAAAATTATTTCTTTTCTAGATGAGAAACAACAATCAAATGCATTTTATTTTGTACTGGTTATGTGCATAGTAGAGAAGGTTTCCGGCACACCACCGAGTTACCGTTATACATCTGTACTAAAACTCCTACACAGTTCTACTTTTTATAACGTCACATATTATGCCGCACGTACATGAAAAAGAGTTTGTTTTTTCAGTATCAATCACCCCTTTTTAAACTATTATGAGACATACATGGTTCCCAATGGTAATCCATCAATCATTCGGGATCCCTCTGAATATGTTAGTGATTTTGTCACTGTCAGAAACTAATAGAATGTCATAATTATACGGTTACATTTACGAGTTGAAAACCGCAAATTCGATTTTCGAGACAATAATGAACAGAGAGTGGTGTGTCCATTGCGAGTGAAAGGCATAGAACATAGAACCCATGCACGTACAATGTAAAATGATGCTGGAATATAGGCCGTCGCCACTGAGACTGGGAAATATTGAGGGCCCGAAATAAACCAGTCAACATGGGGATACGTGTTAATCAACCATTCTAACCAGCAATTATACCACTAGATGTATTCTATCTGAATTCAAGAAATATATTGACAATCATCCTTTTGTAGTATGTTTTACTAAACAAATCGTGATAATCGCGTTTCAATCTAAAATCCAAGGTGAAGGTCTGCCGATATTTAAATTCACCAATGATCAACCATTGTGCCAAGATTTCAAAGCAATTGTTTTGTTTATGTAAATTATAATAACAATTTCAAATATTGGTTTGGTTTAAGACTTTTTTTTAGAACTTGTATACTTTACTTCTACTACAAAACTCCATTTTAACTAACAAGTTTTTCTTGCTAAAATATAAAATGTAAAGTTGTATTTGAATTGAAGTGGTCTTTTAACTGTTGGGACGCAGAACGAATAAAATGAAATGAAAACAAATATTATTGTCACATGACCTTGATGGTGTATCAGAATTCCATTGGCTGGTTTTAAGGATATGGTTCAGCTTTAAGATTTAGTTTTTAAGTAGAGAATAGCAAAACATTACTTAAAGCTTAAAACGTCTCAAAATATGCTTTACCTTTAAAGTTTACCACCCTTTTAAATTAGTGAATGTTTAGGACGTTCCAACTTTCTTATACCTTTAATCTTAATTTCTCAATTGTTGCATGTACCAACCGTTAGACGATCAATAACTCGATTTTATTATTGGATATTTCAAATTCTTCTCCGTTATTGATTAACTACCCTTGAGGCCAAAGCATTTCACGTAAACACCGTCTGAAACACATCATTCCTCTAGTTTACCTTTCGTTATTGTTCACTTTCACGTACCCACCATGCAATACTCAAAACAGCAGATTTAAAACGCGATTTTTATACTTAGTGATGTTAGGAAAAGCATATCATAGTTTTTAAATGTAATATTTACCTGGCATAGCGCATTATTTCCTTTTTCGAGCAAGTAGTGATTTAACTGCACAGATGGCAACATTTTGGACCAAAAACATTTGATTTCTTTATGATACATTTCCAATACTTGTTGGGATCACCTAGTTTTCATCTTCATAGTGTATTGGTGGACTAAAAACAATTCTAGACCGTGTACACGGTAAAAAAATACTCTCGCCGACACTTATACCGCGGTCCTTGTTTTTCCTGAGCTCAGTTATTGCCTCGCCTACCCCAGTGGCCACCTGCTGGAGACGAGTCCAGGCTGAGGAGATTTCTCCCGACTCCCATTCTACCTTCACTTGCTGCAACTGGGTTCGCCCTTCTCTAGAAACCTCGATTACATAGAACACTTTATTATTCCTACCCATCCAGATGCTGGTACCAACATTACAAAGGTGAAACTTCACTTACCAAATCCGGATCTAGCAATCGCCCTATAAAATGTAAGATTGAAAAAAATTTTTACAAAATCTTATGTTATTAAGTTGAGAAAACCTGTAAATGATATTGTTGTAAAGATTCCAATTGTAGACAACAAGCATTTGTCTTTTACAACTTTGACACTGTTTTGTTGACGTCGTCGACCAAATAGCGTTGAATTGTTACAAATTACACAAACAATTTGAGTACGTATATTGTTTTTGTTTTTGTGACAACATATCGTACTTAATGAAAAATAAAATTTGAATATCATACTTAAATAAAAAATAAAACATATTACACAGTTACAATTAAACGAACATCATGCTAACTCACACTTCAATTTGTTGTCTATTCAGTGTGTGGTATTTTTATCAGTTTCTTCATCCGTGTAATTTTTTAGAACATCGTTGTCCTTGTCTCGAATTCATGTAAGTAATCGAGTCAATGAAGCCTGAGGAAATCATTTTACCTCTGTATTATATTATTTTCTGAAACCACCACTATAATATGCATAAATTCCGCATCCGTTGGGAGTTTGAACATTTCCTTTGTCTAACGTCTGTCTATATTCATGCTACCTTTTGACTTTTTCCACACTTTACCACAGCTATGTCTAATTTTGTAGATTTAATATATGTCTGCACTATCTTTGTAGTCATAATGTCTTCATATTTCAAAGACTTTGTTCCAATGTACGTTGTGAAAGGCTTATCATACTGTATATTTTACTTCAATTTTCATATTTTCTTACTACATTGTTGTGTATATATATATATATATATATATATAGAGCTTTCTACACTTAATGTTATTGTCATCTTCCAGGGGGAGAATTATCTATGGTAAGTTATAGGAAATCATACTCAGGCACACTCGGGGACAGTGTTGAATTCAGACTTTTCATCACGGGGGGGCTATTTAAGATCCCGGGGGTATTACAAAAGGACCAAGTAACAATAGCGCCGCAGGCGAAAATTTTGGAAATCAGGTTTTTAGAGTGCGTGTGGTGCGTTTTAGAAAAACAGGTTGTGGTCTGAACGCAATACCAAAATAATGTAGTTTTTGTGTGTTGTGGACGCTCAAAGTTCCTAAATATCCACTAGATTTAACCTTCAAACCGCTAGATTCACAAAACGGTCATTTAAGCAACAAAAACAAATTCAATATTTTCCAAACAGGGTGGAAAACTGTTTTTTCCCCACCAATTACAGCATGATTTTGTAAAATTCGCCAAAAAGGAAGCAAGTATCAGTGTTTAGCCTAATATACAAGGAAAACTGCGTTGACCCCTCCATCTACAGGATGCCTACGCATTTGTTACCTGATAATAGTGTTTTCGCATCGAAAAGTACACTGACCATTTACCCAAAATATTGGCTGTATCAGTCCTGCAAGCGCATATCCTCTCAAGGCGCGACTGCGAGCCAACATACAAAAGAAGACATAATTGGGAATTCCCCAAACAGAAGTCGGAGCCCATCGAATGACCATACATTTACAAATCTAGTTCTTGGCCTCAAGAGTTGCCCACACATTTTTCGTAGTGTCTGCCTATTTAATAACAGTTACAAACATAAACCTTAACAACCTTCAAAGCACTATGTTCGTGCCTTTTCAAATACGGCAAAGTGATATTTAAAAATGGAGGAATATATAGTGCATGAAGTCAATTTATTCCCGGGGGGCGAATGACATTTCCCGGGATCATAGCTGGATTCAACACTGTGTAGGATACACAGTAACAGGTGTAGGATACATAGTTCCAGGTGTAGGATACACAGTTACAGGTGTAGGATACACAGTACCAGGTGTAGGACTAGTGTAGGATACACAGTAACAGGTGTAGGATACACAGTTACAGGTGTAGGATACTCAGTTACAGGAGTAGGATACACAGTTACAGGGGGTAGGATACACAGTACCAGGTGTAGGATACACAGTTACAGGTGTAGGATACACAGTTACAGGTGTAGGATACACAGTTACAGGTGTAGGATACACAGTTACGGGGGTAGGATACACAGTTACAGGTGAAAGATACTCAGTAACAGGTGTAGGATACACAGTAACAGGTGTAGGAGTCGGGGACAGAGGGAAACCAAGGGTAGGACTGAAAGAAAATGTAGGATAACTGTTGTATTTATAAGGCAGACGATTGGTTAAACTTAAAATTGTAAATATAATGATGACTGCAGAATCTTATTTAATGGAATGGCAGATCGTTACAGAAGTTTAAAGGGGAATCCCTAGACCCAAATATGGTTTCTAAAGAATGCATTAAAGACGTCTGAAAAGTAAGTAGAATGTAAGAGGGGCTTAATAAAAGAGCGGATTATTTTTTTGAAATTTTTTTGAAGGGACATAACCTGAGAATCAACAATTGTATTCATATTACTGGAATCAGTTGCTCAAGTTCAAAATTGAATTTTTAGCATCGGTTTTTTGTATATTATTTCTACACTCGTTTATCTACTACCTAAATATAAGTTTTATTGGTTTTATATGGTTTCAGGCGTTGCACGATTTTTTCCGTTAAACGGTACAGAATTTGAAATTGTACCGGCAGGCGAAAAAAATTGTGCAACGCAACAAACCATATAAATCCAAAAATCCATTTATTTAGGTTGTAGATAAAAGAGTGTAGAAATAATATACAAAAACCCGCTGCTAAAAATTCAATTTTGAACTTGAGCAACTGATTCCAGTAATTTGAATACAATTGTTGATTCTGAGGTTATGTCCCGTCAAAATTATTTCAAAAAAATAATTTGCTCTTTTATTAAACCCCTCTTACATTCTACTTACTTTTCCGACGTCTTTACTGCATTCTTAAGAAATCATATTTGGGTCTAGGGATTCCCCTTAATGTGGGCGCCAGTGCAACTTTCGCCATTAAACGTATGTATTAAAGAAAATAAATAAAAACATTCGTATTGAGAGTCTATCCACTCAGTCATTTTCCCTGATTTTCAGTGGGGTAATGAAACCAAAGCGATTGTTTAAATTACGAAATAATGCCATTTTTGACAACTTAATATATAATTTTTTAAAGTCAAAATCGACCGAAAAACAAAACATCTGTCGGATAATAAGCTAACAAAAAGGCTAAAAGTGTGTTAGCCCCGCTTCTTGCACTTGTAATACACTCTAGTTCCTGTTGCTGTGCGGGGTCGAAATCCCCAGCCTGCGATTGTCTTGTGAAGGCTAGCCACTCCCTCTGCGCACATACTTCGAGACCCCTCGCATTCCGGACATTTTCTCGCTCCCACTATTCTTGAAATGAGTAATTTCACTCTGCACAGAGGTCAGATTTAGAGGAAGATATTGATCTATGTGGTCGAATTTTCTAGACTCATGGAACATTGAACATGACTGAGAATGTTTATAGTTACCAACTTCATAGTAATATGTTTTAATATATAATTTTTTAATGTAGCAAGCATGCTCATTATTAATTTCAAATTTCATATTTCTAAGTCTCCTCCTGTCACACAACTCGAAAAATAAATTATCAAAGCACCTATATGAAAGCACTTTCTAATAAATCTATAAGATAAATTTAATACAAAATTATTTTAATTTCCTGGTATTTAGAATCAGTCAAAATGGTCAAAAACACCCAAATATTTCGCATTTTCTGACTTATTTATGAAAAAGTTTGAAAATCTGTTATGATGTGGGCGCACATAATATGTCCGTTTATTATAAATTTTAAAACGTTTTATTAATGCAGGATAATGAACGCATCGAACATCAAATGGGTCCTATACTCACTGGTAGGCAGAATGTATGTGGACACCCAGCAGTGGTTGGTCAGCAGACGAATTATTTGGTTTTCTCTCTACCACTGTGTAAACGAAAGCTTGAAAAGTGTAAGATACAATACCGAAACAAAATACACCATAACACGCAGCACTGTGATTTCAAAGGTCGCCAGCAATCCTCACTGAAAGCTTTTTCCAGTTTTCCAGTCATTCATCTGAAGAGAAGCATGAATTGTCTGGACAGGTTTCTCTGGAGAAATTTTGAATATCAAAATTGTTTTGAACAATTGCCTAAAGATGTGAAAATGTCTTACATTTCCGAAATCAAATATATAATGGTATTTACTATTAATGTGCAAAAAAAAAATGAAATGTGTTCTTCGCTGAGCCACCGTCATTCCCCCCACTGAAAATCTATTGTGACTGTAGAGACTTAGAAACAAATCAGCGCACATCAGTAAGAGATGCAACATTTAATTGTGAAGTTTTCCAGTCGGTTACGAAAATAGTGAAACTTCTAAAAACACCCGCCTGTGTAACAGCAATTGTTGTGTATAATGATGAACAACAATACTTATAGTGAAATTATAGTAAATCTGGTAAACAATTTACACGTTCGCGATTCACTGTAAACATGCTTTAAATAATATATATATTTTATTATTCTCAACATAGTGTATAATATTGCATCAGCATGCACGTTTAATGTAAGTCGACAAAATTGTCTATAAACCCTTTTTTTTAATAACAATAATTAATAATAATCAATCATTTCATAAGTTAGTGTTGAGCTCAGACCCAAACATTCACGAAATAAAATACAAAACTATGACTTAGCCAAGTGTTGTATCCTCGCTTATTTCAATGCGTATGATATTTATAACATCTCGACGGGTCATTGCCACAAGCTTTCATGGCTCTGGCCATACCATACATACCTAGCCAAACAATGGAACGTAAATAACTAGTCACTATTAATAGTGAAGCATCGGTGCAACAACCATTGAGAGCATCGAAGCCTTATGTTTCGGTTTGTTTTTGTTTTCCTCCATTTAACAAAACTTTCTCAGAATGAAACTAAGGCAACTTTATAACACGTTTTATAAGTTGATTATTGTGATGGGTGTAAATTCTCAGCTTGGATAGTTTAATGTGTGTTATGAGGTTGGACGCAAATAGCACGTTTTGTTTTAGAAGTTTTGACTTTTTATTTTTTATTCAAGTACATGTCCTTGCATAAACTCCCACTTAAAAACAAAGGTCTGAGTACACACACAGAAGAATGTTTAAATTGGCATCGTATTATTGTTTTCCATTGAAAATAAATGTGTAGTTTACACATGTACAAAGTATATTAACTGGCTTCCTTTGAGTTTTTTTTTTCGAAAAAATGCAGCGTGCTTTGAGCTTACAGTTGATAATGTCAGTGCAGTGCGATTTGGATAACATATCTTTTTGATTTGATTAGTCAAAATATAAGTTAAACAAGTTTTAAAAAAACTATATGTTCTAGTTGTTTACCAAATGTGATTGGAACAGCTGTAAGTTTAAGTTTGAAACTAAAGTTAATAATGAAATCGGTCCAATGTGCGTACAGTTTGCCGTAATACGTCGATATTTCATTGTTGCAAACCTAGTTCAGCCCGCATTCCCCGCCCCTATTTACTTGAGAAGCCGTTGCACCGACAAACTCAGTCAATCTCCACAATCGCAACTGTATTCAAACGTGCCCTAAGCCCTTGATTTATTTCAATACTTCGTCCTGTCTTGGTTTACACAGTAAATAACTCTAGAAAATTGCTTGCCATTTTCCAACTTATTTGCGATGGACACCCACGCATCCTGGCTGCTACGACCCTGTCCGTCGTACGGCGATACTCCCTCGGGCACCCCCCCCCCCCGAGACGTGTTGCCCGCGATGTAACGTGATCGGGCACTTGTCTTTGTTTGTGCGGATAGGAGACCGTCCTTTGCTTTTCTTATTAGTACGACAGCAAGCACGTCTGGGGAGTCGACTCTGTCTTCTCGCAAACAGATATTAAACACCCGTATAGATTGGGATGACAATCGATCATATGACAAGTCTGTGAAACAAAGATTTGTTCGTTGAAATTCTATACAGCTCACTCTTTGAAATCAAACAACCTATCCTTGACATAGTTTGCCTTTGTGTAGTGTCTTCTGCTCTATACCATCGCCAACTATAAGTAATTGCTGATGGGGTTTCTTTAGGTTAATTGAGAATTAAGTTCTTAATGCATCACATTTATGTCCACCCGTCCGTCTGTAAGTGCGTTTGTCACATTAAACCAGAACAGCATCTTTGATTGACGTGTGGATTTTGTTGGTGGCATTAATGATACAGAATGTCCGTAGCGATCATGTTGGTCAGAGGGCGGGGCTAGATCCACCGAAATACCCGGCACCTCCACCAAAATACAATGTAATCCTGATGGGGGACGGGCTTTAATAACGGTAAGCGTCGTTCCGTATTTTGGGTACTCCAGTATCCGTGCTTTTCATATACATTTTTATTTTTCATCATGAAAATCTGCGCAGATGCAAATTTCCCCTTTTGGGGGGACGAAGTAGGTAATGTTTGACGATAGTTGTTTGGCTATTGCGATTTTCTAAAACTCAATCCCAGTATTCACATGACTGAGCAACACCTTAGAAGAACGTCAATCAGGATTTCCGTTTCCTGGTATGAACGGCGCGTAGGCTCCTGTTATCTGTAGGACATAAATATAGATACAATATAGATAAACGTGTACTAAGAAGGCAACTCTCCATCTGAAAGGACTGATACATTTTCGTCGGGTGTATCGCTTTCGCCATTCTCGCAATACAAATAGCTAACCGTTTAGGGGTGTTTGACTGGAGTAGAAAGAGGAGGTGAAAAAGATCTTGACATGTGCGTGGATTTCATCACTCCGGGTAGCTGAAAGGAACGAATCTATCTCACCAGAAAATTGAGGAAAAGGGGATTTCCCAGCTAAACGTCCCTAATAGAAGTGACTCCGAAGGTCTCGGGGGGGGGGGGGGGGGGGGACACCAATCCAACTAGACGCGCGAAGAACACCGAAAACTGATATGGTCAGCAGAAAAGATGCAAGAAATTCAATATTACTGTCAGTGAACAGATTGGAATGTAGATTGATATAGTAAGAAAATCGCTGGAAAAGTTTCAAAGAAGCAACTGACCGTCATAAGATAGATTTTAAAGGGGCTTTAACCCCCAAACATTAATTTTTACAACATAACCTTTAGCATAATACTACACTAAAATGACTGTTTAAAAATTTTATCTTGTAACTGTGATTTAACACATTTTTTAAGCTTTTTGATCCTGAAATTAGCGTAAATTTGTTTTTGGGGATACTCTGAAATCGGCTTAAACCTGCTTATTTGTTGTTCCACATAGATACTGAAGAGCATCGTAGCAATCTTAAATGGCCCTTAATAACATCGTGTCTTGAAACTGTGCTCAAATATACTCTCATACATGCAAAAATTTGCATTCCAAAATCACACCCTTTCTTGGTAATCAGCATAATTTTGACAGAACCACTTGCCCAAATTACAAAACAAAATATAGCAGATTTACATAAAAGGCTGACGAGTACGTCAATAATGGCCAATATTTTTTTGGATCAAAATCTTCCAAGGTCACGTGGCATAAATATCGTCCCCACGTTATTTCTTATGGGAGTTTTTTTGCAGATGGGACCTAGCTCGAAAATTAGCAAGTTTGACAATTTTTATTCGGATCATAGTGAGCAAAATAATTTTTCTGGTAATTCCTAAATTTATTACTAGTTATTCTGGTAATTCCTAAATTTATTACTAGTAAGCCTGAATGATATATATATATATATATATATATACTTTTTTATTTTAGCGGGTGAATACCCCTTTAAGTAAGGCTTGAAGGATCCGTAACATTGTTTAGTCTCAAGTAAAGCGCATCTCAGTGGAAGTCGACACAAAGTTAGTGGAGTGGAGAAGAACAGCTCAGTTAAAAATAATTTGTGTAATTATGTCTCCACCGAAAATCTTTGTGAAAAATTGACATGTCATCCGGTCGAAGGAACGTAAAATGTTCCGAAATATTGCTACATTTATTAAAAGACAATTTCCTACCTAAGAGCAATGTCAAAGTTCAATAATCTATGAATTAATATTAACCTGTTATTTTAAATTTTATTTTTAAATTAGTAATAAGATGTTAATGACCTTATGGTATTAATGTGGTTAAATATTGTATGTGTGCACTTATTTATCACAGTTTTAAGTAGTTTACTCCTTGTTATCAGTTTTATGAAAGAATAGGATAGACGTTCAATAAATCAATAAATAAAGAGCGTTATAAAAATTGTTTTGAAAGTTTTAAGATATCTTCCTGTGAGTCGAAGATGAGATTCGATACAAACATGCTGCACTTTTCTTGTTACTGGTTAACATAAACATGCAACGAACATGTGTATCATGAAATCAAATCAAACATCTTGTCCCTTCTTTTAATACTAATGATCTTATAAATTTCAGTTTTGATAAGCTATATAAGATAGAACCGTACAAAATGTCAATTAATCTTACACTAAATTGTGTATTCGTTTGAGAAGTTCCCCTAGCTGTCAGCATTCACAAGCTCTAGTTCGTGAGCCAGCTTGTTAATTTACATTTATTATTTGAAGATATGCAATTCATTCTCATACCTGTTTTAAGATGTGGTGATCCCTATCGAGTTCGAGCGTCAGAAGCAAACAATGATAAATAAACAATAATAATCAAATCTAATATTTTCCACGTCAGTTTGAACAAATTTACAGGTCTAGATTTTTTTAAATACAATACATTAAATCAAATACTCAATTAATTGAATAACGTTTCAAACAATTTCATAATTTGAAACAGTTTCCATTTTAACTCTTCGTCAATTCTTAACATAAGAACGTTGCAAATACGTTTATTTCATCAATTTGTCATAACATTAATCATTCTGAGTTCTAGAATTTTGTGATTATAATAATATTTTACTAAAGCCTTTAGGCGTACAGTCGTTTAACACTTAGTGCTGACTTGGGCTGTGTTCGTTGTTATTGATTTGTTGTACTACAATGGCAGAAATGCTGTGAATATAACATAGGTCTAAATAAATGAATGACTCACCACAAGAACACCGAACATAAAAATGTATTATTCAAATGATGGATTGGCTAGGTCTGTTATCAGGCAATCCAAGACTTTCCTTGTCGTTTCCTTGGCCTGAATTATGCTCAAGTGGAGAAATCTTTGTTCTACATCGTTTCGATGAGCCAAAGTGCATAAATATGAGACGTTAAGCAATATCCAATCGATCAATTTGTTCTACATCTTATTGCTCACAGCATATAACTAATTTGATAAGGTTTACATTATAAAAAATATTATTTTCTGCCACAACTAATTTGACAATAGCTTTGGCAAATTCATTGTTCAATTATTTGAAATTGTGCATACCGTATTTTAAAATGTGGGTCGTTTGGAGCGCAGGTCCGAAGTGTATGGAGCTGCTGGATGTGGGTTTTAGTTATTGTCTTCCATTCATCACCACTCAGACTCGAATAGCTTCACAATAATACAAAGATGTGGGTTTTAGTTATTGTCTTCCATTCATCACCATTCAGACTCGAATAGCTTCACAATAATACAAAGATGTGGGTTTTATCGTTAGCCGGGGAAAAGTTTCGTAGTAATTTCTGTCCCACAACCATATAGACAGCAGAGTAAGCTGTTTAAAACCCAGTGTTTATGATGAAAGCCCTCCCTACATTCAATATCGTCAGGCCCTTTGTTGTAAGGTTTGTTATAGTCACATATCTTCCGTTACCGATATACTGGCACAGGGAACGGTTAAGGTAATTGCTTTTCGAAATCTACACAATATTCCGCGTTATAAGACAGCTGCTAGGATAATGTCATTCTAGCGATTGGATATTCCTTTCTTAGTATTTTCAAATCCCAGAACACAACTAAATGTTTTTGTTTTTTTGCGTGTTTTATATGTTTAACATGTTTTCTTGTGACATAGGCCTAATCGCATCATCTATTATCAAATCTACATAAATTTAACATATCTACATGTTACTTCATACTTGTATTAAGTATATCCATAAATATAAATTCTTCCATAACGTGTTTACACTTACCTACCCCTGCCCCCCCCCCTCCCCTATACGAAAAGGGCGTGATAACTTTGGACATGGATTAACCGATGGTGTGCAGATAAGGCTCTTATGATTTGATACCAGATTAAACGTTTTTCCAAGATTTTACTCAGTCGAAAGGAGAAAGTATGCTGGAATTGAATCCTCCAAAATAACCTTTGAAAATTCCTTTCCAACCATCCCTCCCTGTGTCTAGTAAGTCACTCGAACGAGCAGCGTTTCTACGAATTATTAATTTCTTTATCTATCTTAGCCCCACAAACCAAACTTATTGGCTTGAAACTACTACCCCAACACATCCCATCCAGTCGTTGCTACCTTCCTAAAAAGCAATGTTCGTTGGTCTTCTCAATATACCTCACGTCTCCCATAAATAATTACTTACTTCCTTGTGAGGAGCTGAAGCACACAGCATCATCTTGTAAATGTGAAATATCACATGAGAAAAGTTTATGTTCTGTGTAAAGACCAGGCGTTCTGTGTCTGCGGCTCGCCGGTGAGATACGGCTCGCGGTACTTCCGTTGACTGGAAATGTCTTACTTTGGCCGACGCCTTGTGGAGAGTGAAATATAGCTTGTAGTGGATTACGGTTTTATTCTACCGGAGCAGACAATGTCCGACAAGACAGGAGTGTTCAAATGTACGGTTCTAGTGTTGGGGTCTTGTGGCAAAGGGAACAACGAACTTAAATGCGGTACCCCAATTAAACACAATACGAATCTAATACCGGCAATTACTTGTCGGTGTTTGATTGTATTATCTTTAAGTTCCAGAAGAAATGTACAAACCCCTTTTAATACCACTATAGGACAAGAATAGTAAAGAACACATGTGCATTTTTTTTTAAAATATCGAAAACCTAACAAAAGTAGAAAAATTATTACTAAACGTAGGCTCCTAATAAATCGTTACAGAATTACTTATAAAACGCTCGACTTATTCTGCGGAACATTTTCTCAACTGAATACAATATACTTACAAAGTATATGTTATACAAAGAATTTACTATAGTGTACGGAGATCTAAAACTAACAAAACGTGAGTAGAATATCAATTAGCCATTCTATCACCAAATATAATTTAACCCTCATGATGGATGTTACATAGTAATATTCCAAAGTTTGAATCGCACTTCTCACCGAAAACTGACAAATTTTACGTAAACATTAATATCACTTATTATTGTAAACAATTTGTTAAATTCAAATTCAAGTTTGTAGTAGGCCTAAGTTTAACTAAAATAATTAATAAAACATACTAAACCATGTTTATTTAACACCACGTAAAATCATTGCACTATTTCTTTCATACAAATAATATAGAGTGATCGTTGCACTACATACGTCTTTGATAAGACGTCACCAAATGTTGACGTTATTATCTATTACATACAAATAACAAATGAAATGTGACTGCCGTACACACCAAGATCTTTGCAGATTTAAAACAACAAACCTATGTTGAACTCGCTGGGGAAGTTAGCATGGACCCAGTCGCTCGTATGCTGTATATGTTAATCCGGTCATTGAATTGCTAATAAAGCCTTCACAGGTCGGCCTGGCAATCGATCATATATTGCAATGCCTTCAGATCGAGATTAAATTAAAGTGGTTTCGAGGTCGCACGATAAACGGTAACCGGACGATTTGCCAGGCGGACAATTTGCCAGGGTCTATTTTGAGGGGCTAGGACAATTTGCCAGGCAAGTGTATGAGGTCACGGTGGGGCTAGGACAATTTGCCAGGCTAGAGTGTGACGTAACGGAGGGGCTAGGACAACTTGCCAGGCATTATTGAAGGGCTAGGACAACTTGCCAGGCTGGTGTTAACATTGATAGGAGCACATGGTAACACATATCTGAACTGCAGGAAGAGTAATGCCAAGCACCGAACGAGACATGAGACATACACATACAAAGCAGCGTCGAAACCCAGGGACAAGGTTGTAGTTCTTGTCAGAATCCTGAAATTCAGCAGATGGCGAACTGAGCATCCTACCCCTGTAACTGTGCATCTGCTCACTGGACTACGCATCCTCGCCCTGGTCCTCAGCATCCTACCCCTGTAACTGTGCATCCTACCCCTGTAACTGTGCATCCTACCCCTGTAACTGTGCATCTGCTCCCTAGATCTAAGCATCCTCTCCCTGGTCCTCAGCATCCTACCCCTGTAACTGTGCATCTGCTCCCTAGATCTAAGCATCTTCCCCCTGTTACTGAGCATCCTCCCCTGTAACTGTGCATCCTACCCCTGTAACTAAGCATCCTACACCTGTAACTGTGCATCCTACCCCTGTAACTGAGCATCCTACCCCTGTTACTGTGCATCCTACCCCCGTAAATGAGCATCCTACCCCTGTAACTGTGCATCCTACACCTGTAACTGTGTATCCTACCACTGATTTTGAGCATCCTACAACTGTAACTGTGTATCCTACCCCTGTAACTGAGCATCTTACACCTGTTACGTGAATCCTACACCTGTTACTTTGTATCCTACCCCTGTGTAACTGA